>VZTM01010309.1:36247-53415 GCA_013400555.1 Jacana jacana | reverse complement strand
TTGTGCCCAATTCTGCCGCCTTTAGGGTGTCTTAGTGTGTATTTTAATTTTGACCATTCAAAAGCCACTCATTCATCAGCAAAACGCTCCCCGTTGGGCAAACCCTTACCTTAGCCTCGCCGTCCATGGCCTGCGCCGAGCCCGCGCCGACGGCCCCCTCCATCCTCATCCTCGGCGAATGTAGGAAATGGGAACTGACTTTGCCCGAGGGTCTGAAGCAGCACTAAATGGTGTTAAAAAAAAAAAAAAAAGTAAAAAGAAGATAAAAATAAATAATATTATCCGCTTCCTGTAGTTCTCCACCCAACGATACACACATCCCGCCAAGGCAACCAGGCTTCCTGAAAAACCACCACGCAGAAAGGGTTGCCTTTGGAGGTCCATCCCGCGCTGTGCTGGGCGATGGGAAGCCACATCCTGGCTCCGGGCTACCTCGGGGATGGCTCTGCTGGCCCACAGCTTTGTTCCCGGGCGCCTTTCCCACCTCCTGGGCTGAGAACGGCGGCGGGAGCTTTGCGGTGTGGTGAAGGCAAGGCAAACCCTCTCGGTGGGGATGATGAGGTCTCGCCACCTCTTTGCTTTGGCTGGTAATAGTGGAGAGGATTATAAAGGGCTGCTCCTCTGCTTTCTCTTATGCATTAATGAAAGATTTCCTTGAGCTCTCTCCGTGCAGAGTAAACCAGGTTTTACCCATAAACAGCGTGGAGGGTTTGGGCTAAAGTGACTTGATGACCTTAAAGGTGTCTCCCAACCAAAATACAATTATCTGACTAAGATGCTGCCAGAGGGAAATGGGGTAAAGCTGCCCTGAACGGTGGGGAGGGTGGACAGTAGGTGACCTCTCCCCTTCCAAAATCCTCCCAGAGCCTTAATCCCCACAAGTGTAACACACACACACACCCACACACACACACACACACCCACCCACCAAATTTGGTGGCTGGAGCACAATTCACAGGGTGAAGGGCTTGAGAAAGCTGTGACAACAAAGCCTAAAGTGCCTTGATGACCTTAAAGGTGTCTCCCAACCAAAATATGATTATCTGACTAAAATGCTGCCAGAGGGAAATGGGGTAAAGCTTCCCTGAACGGTGGGAGGACGGACAGTAGGTGACCTCCCCCCTTCCAAAATCCTCCCAGGGCCTTGATCCCCACCAATGTAACACACACACACCCTAAATTTGGTGGCTGGAGCACATTTCACAGGGTGAAAGGCTTGAGAGAGCTGTGACAACAAAGCCCTCGCAGATTGTATCTGGGTGTTCTTCCAGCGGGAAACAATAGGGCAATAAATGGAAAGGGTTACTCTCCCTCTCCCAGGGCTTTTGGACGAGGTTCCCAGCTGATGCAATTCAACACGGCTCCGCTGCCACTACCACCAGCGCCAGAGCTGGTAACCTTCCAGTCCAGCTGGTGGCACGTCCCGCTGCTTCCTTGCCCTCTTAAAACCGTGTGCGGAGTTTCCCTTTCCCCCAGGACGGGGGAAAAGCTGCTCTTCTCTCTGCCCTCTCCATCCTGCCGCCATCCCAGGGTGGGAAGGGGGTTGTCTGGTATTTTTTCCTCCATCCCTCCCAGCGTGGGTGTGCGGGGAGGCGGGCGGCGGGAGCTCCAATGCTCGGCCGAGACGCAAAGCAAGGTCAAAAATGCACCGGCGAAAGTTCTTGCGTCAGAGGCAGCCAAGCATCCCCAAGGGCTCTTCCCACTGTTTGCAAGAAGTTCCTCGCCTCCCTCCGGGCAGCAATAGCCAAATAAGGTGCGGAAACGGCGCCGGCGGCTTCCATCGGGATGGGGATGATACCTCGCAGAGCTGGCGGCAGCGCGGCCCCCCGCTCCTCCCGGGATGCTTGTCCCCATGACATGGACTCAACCGGGCATTTTGGGGAACTGGGCGAGGAAGCTGAGCAGCTCCTTCCCCCCCGTGGTGGGTTTATTCGACTCGCTTTTCCCCCTTCTGTATGTATTCAGGATTTTTTCCTTCTTTCTGTGGTTTTTTTTTTTTTTTAACTGTTGTTGAATGAAAGCAGCTGGTTTTCCTGGGGCTGCGGGAAAGCCGGTCAGACTGGCTCTTTCCAGGGTGACCAGCCACATGGGAATCTGCCCAGTGCATTTGGGTGACCAGAGCAGGAAAGGCAGTAAGGACTAAACACCCATTTCCATCTACAGGGGCAGAGAAATTCCCCAAACCTCCCTGTCAACAAAAGCTCTGTTTTCTCAGTTCCAGCCCCGACCCGGGGGTGGGCAGCCCCTGCTCGGTCCCCGTCACCCCTCTGGTTCAACCAGGTTTTGATATTCCCCCGCCTGCAGCTTCTTCCTTAAGGAGGGCAAGGTTTAAAAAGAAAACCCCTGAAAAGGAGGAATGCAGATGCCTTTTTTTCTGCCCCCCCCCGCCCCGGCACTTTTGGGGTCTGACACCCCCCTGCCCGTGTGTTCCTTTCCAACCCGCCGCCGCTGTCACCGCTCCTCTTCTCTTTGCTTCTCCCTGAGTTCTTTACTCTGAGCTCTTTACAGACGTCCCCTGAGCCATGGGGGACTTGGAGCCGAGTCCCTTTGAAAAAAAATAATACGTGCATTCCTAGAAATAAACTTCAACGACAGCACAAACCACTCGTCGCCCGTTCCCGCATCTCCAGCACCACGGAACAGCGGGTGAGGGAGGTTCAAACCACCTGGGTGGTTTCCTCCCTATGTTTCTTCACCTCCTTCCACCTCCAAGCGTCTTTTGGACACAGCCAAGGTTGACTTTTCCCGGATGACCATTTCCCGGCAGAGAGAAGGTCACGCTCCTGGCCGAGGAAACGTGCTGGGTGACTCCACTTCCCTTTTCATTCCTGCCCACGTGTGTTCTTCCCCGATTTTGTTATTTTGGAAACGTCCACGGGACTTGGCTTTTTCACTTTTTCTGAAGGCACACGTGGAGTAATGAAGCTGTGACAGATACACGGTGTCCCCATGTGCTATCGCCTGGGATCCACCTAGGATCAGGATTCAGCATCCTTGTGATGAAAGGACGGGTAATATTTGGGATTAAGGTCTTGAGGATGCACTTGAGATGGGGAGCCTTAGTCTTTCTAGCTTGTCATAATTCCCTCTTGTGTTCTGGCATTGATTATTTGGCATCTCCAATCTTTTCCTGCCTCCCTCAGGACACAGCTCCAGCGATGCGGTCCCACCGCTTTCCTTGTGCGTAGCCTTCCTCTGGCCTCATCACCTCAGCTGGATGAGATGTTTGTTTCTGATGAATGAGGTCAGAAGAATTCCCAGGACTTCATCTCATCTTTGTTCGCAATAGGGCACCCTTTCCTGGGGTGGGTTTATAGCTGGGGTGGTGGTTTTAGGTTTTTCCCACCAGCTGGGGGGGGAGAATGGAGATGACGGCAGGTATTGGAGCTGGAGAAGCACATGGGCTCCAGGGCTGATCACATAAGGCAACGCTGCATATCTTCACAGAGCCTGAGGGCCAGGAGTAGATCTGTTGACTCAAGTCCTTGTGTCTTCAGGATGAGGCATTTGCCCCAGTTACTCCGAGGAAA
Organism: Jacana jacana; assembly: GCA_013400555.1. Taxonomy (NCBI): domain Eukaryota; kingdom Metazoa; phylum Chordata; class Aves; order Charadriiformes; family Jacanidae; genus Jacana; species Jacana jacana. The sequence goes on along the minus strand of VZTM01010309.1, from coordinate 49,885 downwards.
ATTCAGGCAACCTGATGTGGAAGTGCAGCTGGTTGCTCTGGGCAGAAGGTACTGATGCCAAGATGGGTGTCCTTACCTAAAATGAGAGCCATGGACCTTAGGAGGGCTACGTGGCCAGCTCTCTCCTCCTGATGGCCAAGGACACAGGGGATGATGAAGATATGAGACTGTCACAACCATCCAGCTTGGTCCTTCATGCCCTAAGGTTACAAACCACATCCCTGCAGCTGGAATAAAACCTAGCTTGCAGGAGATAGCTAAGCTCAGGTAAGAGACACGAAGCCAGAGCGAGGTACCCCCTCCCTTGATAAGTCAACCCAGGGTTTCATTGCCCTGCAGCTACAAAATCATGTCTCATTTCCATTCTGCATGTTTCTACCACCAGCCACGGTGCGCTGGAGCCTGCTAGGCTTGTGCCTCAGGACAAACCCAGATACAGGGCTCTCCTCTGGCCCCGCTTCACCCTTGGTTTGTTTTGTTTTGTTTTGTTTTTTTTCCAGGAATTGGGATCAATTAAGTTCTTGAAGCCTCAGGCTGGGAAACAAACCTCCCAATCTCTTCCTCTGCAATCAGCCCTTCATAACAAGTAACTCTGCTGGCTCTCCTGACTCGATGTGTGTCAGGCATTGGTTTCCTGTTGACATTAATCCCTGTGCTGTCATTTACCTTTTATCCTTTTTCTATCCCACAGAGGTGTCCTTCTGATCTTTCCAGTGACCTCCACCGAGCGTGACTCCTGCCTTGGCCCAGAAGGGAGGCAACGTGCTCCAAATAATTTTCTGGTTGTCCCCAAGGTCAGAAGGGTCCTTGAAGTTTGTGCCTGAAAGGGCCGGTGGGTTCTGGAGCACCCTCTTGACATCTGTTAGCAGAACACTTGAAACCACGTGATGGAGAAGTTGGATAAATCCCAGGTAAATTCTCTGAAAAGCTGATACTGGGGGTGAAAATGTCATTCCAACTCCCTGCCTGGTGCTGAGTGTCTTACAACAGCCATGGACTCCAGGACTGAGTGAGGACCATGCTCAGGACCCCGCTCTCGTTGCTGACTTTCCTCTGCATCGCCTGTGCCCGGCTCCTGGGTTTGGTACCACTCATTGTCCTCACCTTGGTCTCTTAATGTCACCTCATGACTTGCAGCAGTGGATCATGCTGCTCTGCGTAGCCTGGGGTTTATTAAAGGATGGGGCAGAACTGCTGCACAGGGATGCAGGAACCTGTCCCTTCCAGCTGCTTGTCATCCCCATCAGTCTTTCAACCAGCCCCAGGACTCCCAGTGATGTCGGACCATTGCCTCCATCCAGCCCATTTGCAGATTCTTTTGGCAAAACCTATCCCAAACTTCGCTTTCCTTGGCCACTCGGACTGGCTCTCGGAAGGTTCTCTCCCGCGGACGCTTTGCATGGGGCTGTCAGCAAGCGGTCGCTTTAACTCACTTCCAGGAAACCCAGGATGGAAAATGCCGTGTTTGGGTGAGGTAGTCACAGAAGGTGATCTGTCTGTAGAGTTTTTTGGCTAAAAATTACTCTGCAGGGTACTTCACCGCACTTGCCCGTGAGAAAGGGGGTAACTCCAGCCCAGAGGTTCAAATATCTCATACCCCTCCTGTACTCCCTTAATATACGACATATTAAAGCACTTTCTATTGTCCATCAGATTTTTTGAGCCTTGGCCACTCCTGTTCTAGCCATTCTCCACCTCCAGAAGGTCTTCTATTCATTTGCCTTTACAAGCCCAAAGTATGGGCTGGAAGGCTGAATTTCTCCCGTGGAGCTGGGGCTCAAAGAAAACCCAAATGTCATGCAAGGCTCAGTCACCATCCCTGGAGCTGGTGGCTCTGGGGTGTTAAAAGGAACACCCAGTGTCATTTATCCACTGCTAGTCAGCAGGATCCCAAAACCCCAAGTAATTAATCTGATTGCTCTGACACCACCATCTGCAGAGCCGGCCAGTAGAAAGTGTCTATTTGGAAGTGATTTACTGGGAAGCAGGGAGAGAAAAAAATAATAAAATAAAATAATAAAGATCCCTAAATCACACCATCAATTATTCATGGCTACTGTTCAGGTCCTTTCTGGGAAACCGCTTGAGGGGAAGCGGAGCTACGGGAAAGCACCCTGTGCTGGCGCCCAGCACCTTGTAGATCTGCCCAGGTTGGAAGGAAGGGAGGAAAATTGCCCCCAGCACCCTTTGTAGCCCTTTGTCTGGTGCATTTGCCAGCATCCCCAAGTGCTAAAGCATTCACCCTCAACCCCACCCTGAGCCCTGACATGATGCTTCCCGTTATCTCTCCAGCCCCAGCTCTCCCCTCCCCAACGGTCTGGGGAAACTGGCTCCCAGCCCAGGGGTTTTCCCTCTATCAGCTCAGGGAGCAGCCTTCGAAGCTCATTCGTTATGCTTCGTTAGGGACTGTAGAGCATCCCCGAGAGACATGCCAGACCATTCCCACCCCTACAGAGATGGGCTCTGGAGTGGGGTCAAAATCAGCTCAAGACACGTGGGGGGTCAAAGACAAAGGCCAACGAGAGCAGATCTACATCCTGCCCAGGTCTGGGGGTTTCCCCACACCAGTTTTTTCTTTGTAAGCATTGCCTGAATTCCCTCACCCTGTAAAACATTTTTGCTGAGAATGAGATGGACTCCTCAGGGCACTCTTTGATCCCACAGCATTGCAAAAATCACCAAGTTGTGAAACTGAGCAGCAGCAAACCCAGCCTTGGGGACTGGCTGCCCAGTGGTGCTCAAGGGACGTGAGGATGGGGAGGGACTGGGATGATTTTCTCAGTGTGGAAACCCCAGAAATCCCATCCCGGGCCACCCATCCCCTCTGGCCAGTACTGGGGTGCTCCATCCTGGCTGCACCACCTGTCTGCTTGGTGCCAGTGCCCTGGTCCCCACCCTGAATCCCCAGAAAGGTGCTCTGAGATGGGTTTACTCTTCATCTCAAATGACCAGGGGTACAACAGCAGCAGCTTCAGGGGTGAATGGGGAAAACCAGCCACCCCATCATGATGTGGAGAGCAAACACCAGTGGGACACACTCGTGGACCAATTCTCCCCCCAGATCCCATGAGCTGGGACACACTCATGGACCAATTAGCTCCCCAAAGCCCACACATTCCCTTTGCAGGACATCCTGAGAAGGAGCTGCATTGCCCTGGATCTCCCTGAGAGGACCTGCCCGATGCCCCCAAGACCAGCTAGAAGAAAGAAGAGGCTGGCAGTGATGTCCCTACAGAAACACTGCCACTTTATTCCCATTGCCTTGTCCCAAAAGCATCCAAACCCTCTGGAATAAGAGTCTCTGAGGAAGCCACGCTGGCTCAGGGAGTTCCTCAAGGCTGCAAAGCCCCAAAGGCCAAACAAGAATAGCAGCAGCCCCATAAATCACACCAATCCTATAAATCACACCCTCTTGATAAATCCCACCCCTGCTGCGGGAAGCTGCAAAGGCTGGAGGAGGAGAAGGAGAAAGGAGGAGGGGATGGAGAAGGAGAAGGAAGAGGAGGAGGAGGAGGGCACCAAGGACGAAGCTGCTGGGGTTTGGCTGCCTTTGCTTGTGTGTTGCCAGAGAACAACGAGCTCTGAAGGAGGGTTTTTTTATCAACACTCACGTCAGAGCTCTGCACAAGCCGGGCTGATAACAGGCACCTGAGCAAAGGAACCGACGCAACATGGGCACTGGGGGTACATGTGCCTCAGGAAGGCATTTGGCCACGCAACCCTAGTGGAGCCGTCACGCTGGGCAACTTCATTCTGTGTGAATCACCCAAATTTGCCCCAGACCCCAGGTTGAAGGTGCAGGGGGAGCAATAGAGCATCGTCCCCTATGAGTGCTTCACTTGGGCATCGGTGGAGATCCCCACAGCACTCCAGAGTTCTCTTCTGTGTTGGTTTTAACAAACCATGAGTGTATCTCAGCTCTCCTTGCTGGATTTGGGGGTGTTTGCTGGGTTTCCTTGGTCAAATCAGGGTACAAATGGCTGCAGCCAAGGAAAGTGCAGTAATTTTCTCCCCATTTTCCAGATGGAGATGCTGAGGCTGGAGGTGGGACAGTGACCAACAGCCTCTGAGGATGCAGCTCCCCACTGCTGCCCAGGATGGCTGGTGTGGTTTGGCACAGTAGAAAAGCACAACCACCCCTGTGTGTGGGTTTGGGTCAAAAATAACCCCAAACCACTTCCCTTTTTCAAGGAAAAGGGTGCAGAGAAGCAGGAGGGTTAGATGTTGGGCTCAGATCTCCTGGCGACATCCATGTTTCTCTGCCGAGGGTTGCTTCAGCTCTTGATGCTGTGTTGAAGTTTTCTGAGCTGAATAAAGGGATTTGAGGAACATCAAGCCAAAACCAAAGGCATCTGTTAAAGAGGGAGGGGAGTTGAGACCTTGCCTCTTGGGCACTCGAGATGCCTCCTGTAGCTCCAGTGGCCGAGCACATCTGGGGAACCTGTTGCACTGGGGGAAGCTGGAGATGGAAGATGCCCAAGCAGCTGGATGGTTTTGTGCTTTTTCAGCTTCAGTCTTCACCAGAAAGGTCAGGTGCAGGTGGGATGGTAATGCAGTTAGTGCTGGAAAAAAACAGAGACAGAGCAGATCAAAGTGGTTTAATAAGGTAGATGTTATTGTATCAGCTGGGTGGGATGAACTTCTCCTCCGAGCAGAGCTGTCTGAGCGATGGGCAGCTCCTGTAGGAAGGAGAGGTGGGCTCTCAGCTGGCCAGGAATGGGTGAGGTGGGGAGATTTTGGGAATCCCCCAAAACCCACTGCAGCAGGAAACTGCCATGACTTGCGAGCTCCTAGGAGACACACAGCGGTCTGCAGCCAAGGGCGCTCTCGTGCTCCTGCAGTTTCTGGCACAGCCCTGTGTCCTCTGCAAACTGGGGACAGGCAGGCTCGATGGAGTCCCAGTTCATCAGCAGCTTGTGGCAAGACAGGACTGACTGGTGCAGAAAGGTTAAAAGAATTCAGGCCGCTTACCCTAGGGAAAGAAAGACAGCGCAAAACATCTTCAGGTAGATGAAGGAAGGGTTTATCTGAAGAGAGAGGGATGGAAGAGGGAGGAAATGCCCCGTTCCCCTGTTTCCACAATGCAGAGGCGAAAAGCAGTGGGCAAATCACCTGGAGAAAGATTCAGGGTAGCTCTTTGGGGAGGCCTTTACGTGTAAGGCAGTGAAGGGCTGCAGAGGGAGGGCAATCGCCATTGTCAGAGCTTTTTAAAGCTGAATTAGAAAAAGTGTGTCCCGAGTGGTCTATGTGCCTGCTCCATGCTGGTGGGGCTCTCCCACCTCCTCTCATCGGTAAAAGCTTTTGGCAGCTCTTTGCTTAAACTAGAGGATGCTGGAATTGCTGCCTGATCCAAGGAGCTTCATTCTCTCCAAAAGGGAGGCTTGAAGTTAATGCCAGGCACAGATTTGGTCCAGTCCCTGCTTGCAAGTAAATCTCTGTGTTCCACTGGATGCTAAATCCAGCACCGAGGATGCCCTGAGGATGGCTGTCCACTCACATCCTCCCAGACACGTGTGGCTAAGACCTCAGGATGGAGAGCACATGGTTGCTAGACCATCCCATGGGCCAACAGAAACACCAGCGACACAACCCACCCAGGTGGGAGAGGAGAGGCGGTGAGCACTGGGGGGGCCTTGACCCTTCATCCCTGCTGCCAAGCAAGCTGGTCTGGGATCGCTCCTGAGGTGTGACAGGGTGATACCCACAGGATCAGCAACAATGGGAAAAGGTTGGTCAAACCTTAGACCTGCTGCTCCCCGAGGAAAGGCCACGAAGAGGTTGTGGTGTGTGTTTTGCAGCCCGGTTAAAGCTGCAGCTCTTGTGCAGTGGCCACAGCACAGGCTCTCAGTGCGAAGAGTCAAGCCCTGCCACTGGNTTATGGTGAGGGTGAGGGAACCCTGGCAGGGGCTGCCCAGGGAGGTGGTGGAGTCTCCTTCTCTGGAGACATTCCAAACTCGCCTGGACGTGCTCCTGTGTGACCTGCTCTGGGTGTTCCTGCTCCAGCAGGGGGACTGGACTAGATGAGTTTTCGAGGTCCCTTCTAATCCCTGATATTCTGTGAACCTGCAGAAACCAACTGGGGGTTGGAAAAGAATAATAATAAAAAAAAACCCCAAACCAAAAAAAAACCAACACCAAAACCCCACAACACACAAAAAACCCCAACCAACCAACCAACCATCCAAAAAAAAACCCCAAACCTAGCCAGAAGCTAACCCGCCACCTTGAGAGCTGCCTGTGAGTGATGGTTGTTTAAGCCATGGCAGAGTGTCAGAGCACTGGAGGAGCTGGATGTGTGTAGGAGAGGAAGGTAGTCGGAGGTGGGTGCCAGCATTTTCTGGCAGCGCTGGGTTGGAAATATCCTTCAGCTCCTTAGATAGCAAGCCGGAGATTACGACGCCAAGGAATGCACTGCGAGCTGCTGCTGCGCGGGGCCGTGGGAGGGTGGGAGGAGAAGCCAAGCCCCATGGCAGAGTGAAAGGAAACAGCCTGGAGACATGCAGGGAGAAGGAGAAAGTCAGGTCAATGCTCTGAAGTGGCTTCACAGGCCACCGGGAAGGTCTGGGGAAGGAGATGGGTACAGGGGGAGATGCAGCAGGTGAGAGGAGGTCTCCATGGCAGAGAGGTCATGGAATTGTGGAATCACAGAATGGTTTGGTGGTTTAGGTGGGAAGGAACCTTTAAAGCCCATCTAGTCCAACCTCCCTGCCATGAGCAGGGGCAGCTTCAGCTAGAGCAGGTTGCTCAAAACCCCATTCAACTTGGCCTGGAATGTTTCCAGGGTTGGGGACATCTCTCACCTCTCTGGGCAACCCGGGCCAGTGTCTCACCACCCTCAGCATAAAGAATTTCTTCCTTATATTTAGTCTGAATCCACACTCTTTTAGTTTAAATTCATTACCCCTTGTCCTACCAAGATGGAGTGGTGGTTGTTCTGCATGTGGACATCATGGTTTCAGTGGGGGACCACTGCTCTGCAGGTGGCACAAATGCAGCAAGAGCCCAGGAACCAAACCAATGACCAGGAGAGAGGTGTAGTGCCACCTTCTAGGGGATGGATGGGGGCACTTGGCAGGTTTGGGGGCCCAACCCAGGCACCCCACCACCCTCCCATCTTGGCCTGTCAAGTGATGAGCAGGGCCAGGACATGCAGCTCCAAGGTTTGCCATGACTCCCGCTGTGCAGAGGTGCTGGAGAGCACAGAGAACCATTTATCACCTCGTTTGGCTCCCACGAGCTCTCAGCTTTTGGGAAACCCCATCTCCATCTGTCAGCCCAAATCCTGACACATCTGCCTGGCACTGCCCAGACCCTCAGGGCTCCGTGGGCACCCCACATCCAGCACTGTCCCCCCACGCTGGCAGCCATGCAGACAGAGAAGGGCAAGTCCCAAATGCTTCTCCTTGGCTGGGAACCAGAGGGAGGGGAAGTGATACAGGAAAGCATCTCATCCCCGTGTTTGAATGCACAGCTGGGAAAACGATATTCCCAAGACCTCACTCGTTTTCCCAGCTACACGGAAACATGGCAGTGGAGAGGAGGAGAGACCTATTTTGGCTGACTGATGAGCTTTTCCTCCCCAGGGGGCTTTTACTAAGGTCCTGAGAAGCCACCGCTGTTTATACTGAGCTTGCAGCCTCCAGCTCCTTATTTTACTTGGTTTTAAATAACATGGATGTCGGGCTCCATCCGTTCCTTTGGGAGATTTCCTTCTTTTTTTTTAATATTTTTTCTCAAGGCAGAGAGATTGTGCTGCCAGAGTATTTTTTTTCCGAGCATCAAGTCCCCTGTCCCTCTCTGCCAGGCTGTGTGGGGTGGCCAGGCTTTGCTTACACCTCTCCAGTGTGTTTTGGGCACTGGAGGTGCTGCCAGCTGAGCGGAGATGGTTTATTCCAACATTTGTTCCTTGTAGGAAACACCTCTGCCTCCCCCCTCTGTCTTCCAAGTGATGACACCAGAAGATGACAGCACCAGGCCAGGAAAAACAAGCAGCACTGGAAATAACAAAAAAAACCTACCCCAAACCACACAGCAAACGAATAATAAATAAATAAAAAATCAAAGTTCTACCAAATCGCATGGGAATCCAGTACCATCTTGCTGGAGCCACTCCTGGAACTCAAAGGAGACGTTGCCAAGGCCATGTGGATAACCAGCACATGGAAGGTTGGTTTTAAATGACGTGTCCTCCCTGAGAGGGACCCCAGCGTGAAGATGGGACCTGCTGTCTAACGAGAGCCTGAGTCCTGGGAGCAGGGTTGGCATCTCAGGTGGCTTTGGCACCTAACACCATGATTGCCATCTCCTGTACCCAAACGGCTTGTCATCGTGGTGAGTCACCTGAGCGTGACATCTCAAGGGGCACAGGGAAGAGCAGCTCAAGGCTTTGAGGAGGGACAAGGAGGATCCGATTCTCAATTTCATTTCCCTGGGAGAGGTGTCAGGATGAGGCAGAGCCACCCTGTAGTGCTGACTCACCCTTGTGTGTCTTCTGCCATTGACCCACTGTGGCCCTGTGTGGCTTCTGCCATCAACCCACCATGGCCTTGTGTGTCTTCTGCCATTGACCCACTGTGGCCCTGTGTGGCTTCTGCCATCAACCCACCATGGCCTTGTGTGTCTTCTGCCTTCAGCCCAACACCCAGGGACACACTGCTGGAGAGTCGCTCAGCTGGAATAACCTTCTCTGTGGCATCGCACCAGTGGAACCACCGCCAGGAAACCTCCCAGTGCGATCAAGCCCAGAGTTAACTTTCCAGGCAAGGTTGTAGGAAATGAGCAAGAGCTACAAGGGAGAGAGAGGAGGCTGGCACGTTCCAGCTCTCCTGCAACCCAGAAGATCAAACAGATGGAGATTGTCCTGCGAGGCAGAGAAGTTTGGAGGGGAAAAGAAATAAATAAATAAAGGCTGCTTTGCCTCTCAGCTGCTCTAGAGATCATGGGTGACATTTCCAGCAGGGCAAGGCACGCTACACGGCCATGTCCCAGCTAATACAAGGAGTACATGGGCTTGTTTCCAAGCGTTCTGGCTTTGGGCCAGTCACTTAACTCTCGCCATCTCGGTTCCTCTAGCTGGAAAAGAGACGAGCGGTTCTTCCTGGCCTCTCCTGGGATGTCAGGACTTTGGGGAGGCAAGGATGGGGTGTACACCTACAGGCCTACCACAGCAAGCTGTCAGACGTAGGGTGTGATGGACGCAGGTTTTCAGGAGCCCAGCCCCATGCTTGCAGGTGCAAACCTGTTCTCTGCAAGGTCACGGTCAGGAAGCCCTGTTTGAATGATTGATGGTCTGCTTTTCTTTTTTCAGGGTTGTGGGGGGAACTGTTTCCTTCTTTGGCCAAGTGCTGGAAGCTACCCACTGTTAAGGACAGGATGCTGGGAGCACTGGGTTGACCCATGATCCCAGCTCGCACTCTCTGAGGAAATTTGGCATCTGCGGTGAAGAGAGGTCTGGGGGAGGCCTGAGTGCAATGTTTAAAAGAAATAAACCAAAAGAGGGGGGATTGAGATGAGATGAGATAGTAGGAAGAACTTCTTTGCTGTGAGGGTGGTGAGACCCTGGCCCAGGTTGCCCAGAGAGTTCAAGACCAGGTTGGATGGGGCTTGGAGCAACCTGGTCTGGTGGGAGGTGTCCCTGCCCAGGGCAGGGGAAGTAGGACTGGCTGATCTTTAAGATTCCTTCCAACCCAAAACATTCTATGATTCTATGATAAATCAGAAAGGGACATGGTCTGTCTGTCTGTCCCTCCATTCTGTCTCCCTTCCTTAACTTACAGTGATTTTAAAAGCATCCCATTGCAACCAGATCGAATGCCATGTTCACCTACTCCAGGATGGAGATCTCTTCAAGATTCCCTCAGGCTTTTCCTAAACCCTGGTGGGCATCAGAACAGGACTGCCCGACCTCTGAGAAACCAATTCTGGGGCAGGAGAGCTGCCAAAACACACAAAGAACACAAGAGCAGGGGGTCAGCATCTTTGTTGCTCCCTCTGCTCTCCAGGACACCCCAACTCTTTCCTCCAAACTGCAAACTCGAAAACCTTCTGTCAGGAGGAAGCCACAAGGCCTCCTAACCAGAAACATATTTGGGGAGTGAGTCAGTGGAGGGGGGAGCAAACAAAACGAAACAAAACAAAACAAAAATAATGAAAAGGAAACAAAAAAAAGAATAATGAACAAAAGTTGCACCCTGTTACTTGATGAAAAAAGCATATGGCAAGAGCCAATACTGTGAACAACATTCCCCAGTCCGGCAGCCGGAGCCAGAAAGAAAACTCATGACTCAACCATCGCATTTCATCCAAATCTAAAGCAAAAAAAGAAACAAAAAAGAAGTAAAAAAAAAAAAAAGAAGTCTCTTTCAGGAGGGGTATCTTCAGGGAGAAGAGTCAGCAAGAACCGATTCAGCCGCTTCATTAACTAAATTGCTTGGAGAGGCTAAAAATCGCGTTGCAGAAGCTTTGAGGCTCCTCGGAAAGCCCTGAGGCAGGTGGGGAAACAAGTGCACTCTGCAGGCATACACAATGCACAGAATGTATAGGCATCCAGCCTCGTGTATACACACACACACACAGACAGAATCACACAGAATCACAGAATATCACACACGTGTTCTTTCTCCAGACGCCACGAAAGGAGTCGGGAGGCCCTTAATGCTGACGCAGAGAGAGGTTGCATCCAGAGCTCCCAGCAGGCTTGCGAGTATGTCACCCTAAATCACAAAGGCAAGGAGGGCAGAAATGCCATCATGATTATGAAATACAACTAGAAATTGGCCCAGCCTTTACTGCAAAACCCCAAAAGACTCTGTTTTATTCTGGGTAGCCAGACTCAAAAGAAGGGGAGGTGCTGCAGGAGGCAGGACCAGCAGGGTCTGCAGATGTTTCTCAGGCGCTGCGACTTGCAAGGGCTACTCGGCATCAAAATTCTCCACAGATTGTCTGACAGTTCCCAAGGCTTTCTGGTTGCAGATGTCAAAGCTGTAATGCTCAGTCAGCCCAGTGGCATTGGGAAAGAGAGTGAATAATCCCTAGAAAGCCACCTGGAGATGCTGGGTGGGAAGTAATCGCCTGCAGGAGGTCAGGTGAGACACGTTGGTCCTTCCTGACTGGAGCCATCCATCAGTGGCCAGGTTTGGGTGGTTGTGGGCAGGGAATGGAAGGCTGGTGTTGCCCCAGCATGGAGATGCTGCCGACAGGCTCCTTAGAGGAGCTCCAACGCCAGGCTGGATGGGGCTTGCAGCAACCTGGTCTGCTGGGAGGTGTCCCTGCCAAGGGCAGGGGGTTGGAACTGGGTGATCTTTAAGGTCCCTTCCAACAAACCATTCTATGATTCTAGAGGCTGCCCACCAAAACCAGGCAGGAGACTGACTATCAGATAACCCCCCAGGGTTGGGATGGACTCAGGAAGGTGTTCCAGGACCCCTGGGGCATGTATCACCACCTGAGTGGTGGCTGCCTTTCAGGACTGTCCCTTAGCTGAGTGTGGCCACCGGGGAACTCAATACCACCAGGAGAAGCTTTGCCATGGCAATGTTTTGGGTGAGCATCCAGTCTGGGGGCGAAGGGATCACTCAACGCCCCCAAAAAATGAGAGGGTGCTGGGGCAGGCACAGGACTGAGCCCCCCCAGGGGGAGGAAAGGGTCTCTCATCCCACTTGCTGACATCCACCATCAGCCCACGTCTCCTGATGGCAGCATCAGGCTCCAACATGTGTTGGACACGTGCTGGCGGATACTCATCAGGCTGCTCTACAACCCTGCCAAGCTTCGCCTTGATTTAATCAGTGCTTCCCCTGCCCGTTTGTCTTCTTCTTTTCTCCCCCCTCCACCCCCCCACCAAAGGCAGATGGGGTTCTCTCTGACACGAAGGAGATGGCAGGTTCCTTTCGTGACGGCGGAGTGTGCATCCCTGGAAGGCACATTTTCTACCCTCTTCCCTTTTCTGCCACCACCACAAAGCAGCTTCACCTCCCTCCCCTTCCCCCCTGCTGACTTCTAATACTCCAGTTTATATGAAAATTGAAAAAGAACCCCAACAAACCAAGCCCCCCACCCACACACTCAATTGCATGCAAGGGGCAGTCTGGTAAGCATAAAGGAGAAGACCTGGGGCTGTCCCATCCAAACACCCTGCTTTGTAAACACAGAACGTTCAGCTGGTAAGAGGTTTAAACTGGACGAGGGGAGATTGAGATGAGACCTGGGGAAGAACTTCTTTGCTGTGAGGGTGGTGAGAGCCTGGCCCAGGTTGCCCAGAGAAGCTGTGGCTGCCCCATCCCTGGAGGGGTTTAAGGATGGCGTTTTGGACAGGGCTTTGAACAACCTGGTCTGGTGGGAGGTGTCCCTGCCTAGGGCAGAGGGGTTGGAACTGGATGATCTTTAAGATCCCTTCCCACCCAAACCATTCTGTGCTGTTTCAGCAGAGCACAGAGAGCTTAACACCAAGGCCACATCTGAAACATAAAGATTCCTTTTCCAGCAGTATCTCACCTTCTCCAAAGCCCAAGGATGAACCTGAAGGTCCCAGTTGCAGTCCAGGAGCATTAAAACTCGCTGAGGAAACCACTGGTGGAACGTAGGGGTGGCATCGGTGGGAGACCAACTGGGAGATACAGGGTGTTTATTTTGGAAGTGGTCTGCTCTGCTTTGCAAATAGGTCTAACCATTTCCTCACCGAAAGCACGTCAAGCAATGCCGAAAGTACCTTCAGTTATTTTTAAACTTAAGTAGCGGTTGCTTAAAAAAAAAAGCAATGATGAACGTGAAAATAATTGCTGGCAACCCCCCTAGCATGAAACATGAAGTTATCCGAGCGGGACGCTGGCATTTTTAGATGGAAAACGTGTGTGCTCCTCACTTGGCCCTTCAGCACGGCAGAACGGGCCTGGGATGAAGAGATTTTTTTCCCATTTCACAGGGTTCTCTCCATCCTCCAGAGATTTTTGCCATTTTGCATTTCCACCCCAACTCACAGCCGCCCTGGGTGGTGGTGGTGGGGAACCCACATCCCTTCCCAACCAGACTCCCAGCAACAAAGCACAGGGCTTGGGGCAGCCCCATGGCACACGCTGGTCAGGGGGGAACCCCCCCAATCCCTCCCTGTGGGCTGGCCTTTGCGTCACCCACCAACTCAACACCCAGGTTTCATGAGCATCACCGCCCCCAGACCACAGTCATCAACACCAGCCTGGCCTTTGTCCCACCCCCTTCATCCCCAGCTGCCTTTTCCACTGTTGAGGGTTAAATGAAATTGCCTCCATCCCCAAACCCTGCAAAACCTGGATATTCAGAGTCACAGAATCACAGAATCTCAGGGATTGGAAGGGATCTTGAAAGCTCCTCCAGTCCAATCCCCCTGCTGGAGCAGGAACACCCAGAGCAGGTCACACAGGAACGCATCCAGGCGAGTTTGGGATGTCTCCAGAGAAGGAGACTCCACCACCTCCCTGGGCAGCCCCTGCCAGGGTTCCCTCACCCTCACCCTGAAGATGTTTTTCCTCATATTTCAGTGGAACCTCCTCTGTTCCAGCTTGCACCCATTGCCCCTTGTCCTGTCATTGGATGTCACTGAGAAGAGCCTGGCTCCATCCTCCTGACACTCACCCTTTCCATATTCATAAACATCAATGAGGTCAC
>VZTM01010309.1:0-32898 GCA_013400555.1 Jacana jacana | reverse complement strand
CTGCTGGAGAGGGGACAGCAGAGGACCCCCAGGATGATGAGGGGCCTGAAGCATCTTTCTGATGAGGAAAGGCTGAGGGACTTGGGGCTTTTCAGTCTGGAGAAGAGAAGGCTGAGGGGGGATCTGATCAACACCTAGAAATACTGAAAGGGTGGGTGTCAGGAGGATGGAGACAGGCTTTTCTCAGTGGTGCCCAGTGACAGGACAAGAGGGAACGGGCACAAACCTGTACATAAGAAGCTCCGTCTAAAAATAAGGAGAAACTTCTTTCTTGTGAGGGTGGCAGAGCCCTGGCAGAAGCTGCCTAGAGAGATGGGGGAGTCTCCATCTCTGCAGACGTTCCAAGCCCTCCTGGATAAGTTCCTGTGGGACCTGCTCTGGCAGGGGGTTGGACTAGATGATCTCCAGAGGTCCCTGCCAACCCCATATCATTCTGTAACAAAAGCAGAGAGCGACCGCATGCAGGGGAAGGGAGGTTGTGGTAAAACCACCACACAATAATACGGAGCAAAGGGACAGAATTTGGTAAAAAGAACGTGTGTGGGGGGAGGAAGCATCATGAAAAGCCGATTATCTGCCAAAATGACCCCGTAGCAAAAAAACCTGCAAGCATCCAATGTGGATAAAGTGCTCAAGGCCAAGTTTCAGAAGCCAGCTCGGCATCAGGCAGACGACCCACAGCAGCGCAGTCTGTTTCCCCCTTATCTTGGTTTCTCAAGAAAAACCACCAGTCAACACAGCTTGTAAAGCTAAACATCATTCTTGCAGAAGAAAACAAGTCAGTAATTGGAAGCCAGGACATTCCAGCTCTATATTATGCCACGGACCATCTGACCAGAAAAGTTTCGAGCGTGAAATTTAGACTCCAGCGTGCAGAGACGTGACCCTACTTGAATCTTTCTTCCACTGCAGAACAGAGACAGGGGCAGCCCTTTCTCTTACAGCTTCAAAACTCAATTATCAAATAGCAGAGACAGGGGCAGCCCTTTCTCTTACAGCTTCAAAACTCAATTATCAAATAGCAGAGACAGGGGCAGCCCTTTCTCTTACAGCTTCAAAACTCAATAATCAAAGAGCAGTTTTTAAACTTTGCAGGAGGAGAAGAGATTTTTTATAGATAGATAGATAGATTGTGTTTGTTTTTGAGGATTACAAAGATGACAGCCTGCCTGCAGTGTGCTTACCATCTCTGCGTATGCTTTAGAATAAACAGAGATTTGTTCCTCCCAGGTGTGTTTTATCTTTGCAATTAAGCTCAGACATCGGTGGATGCTCCAAGGAAGGTCCAAACGAGGGGGAAAACGCAAAGGGATGAAGAGATATCGGGCCTTATTGTCCCCTTTCCCTACCAGGAGCATGGTTTACTTCTCAGCTGTGCCTTCTCCCTGATTTACCAAGGGGTATGGACATAAACGTAGGATCCCATCCCTTATATGGAGAGCAGCCTGCAAGTACCAGCACGTTCCGATGCGAGGGGAACAGCCATCCCATAAATCTGAAACACGTCCTGGACAACGGCAGAGTTTACACAGACCACAAGAATTATAGGAATTAACCCCCTTTTGTTTACAGTGTTTAAAAAACCAGAGGAGATCTAGCACGGATCCGGTAGCGCGAGGGGGTATCGCGGCAGTGAGACCTCACCAAGGACTGAAACACAAACCATGCACATTTGGAAACGTTTTGCACGTTTCTAAATATAAAAGAAGATCCTCCTTTTAATGTTTAAGTTCTCCTAATTAGGAAAAGCTGATCAAACAACTTATCTGGAGAGCCAGGAATATAAACCACAGGCCTTTTTTCCTGGAGCAGAAGTGTCGAGCTTCCTTCTCCGAGAGGGTTATGTTCACTTTTTAGGGTTGCTCACCAACGTGTCAGGCAAGAGGGTGACGATTCACCGAGGCTGCGTGGATTGGGGTGGGCTTTTTTCAGTGCTCCACAAGGAAACAAGGTCCTTTACCCTGTCTGACCACCTTTGCTGGGTATGGGTGCACTGTATTTAGAGCAGCGCTGTTCCTCTGACCTTCTGCCCTTTCTCTTCCCTTTCTCTTTGCATTGGGTTTCCCCCCCACCTTTATAATTATTCCTAAACCCGTAATTCAGACACCCAGCCCTAACTCCCATTTCTTCCCCCGTTGCATCAGGGACACAAGGAATATTATTGAGGAAATTCCCAATCCCCTTTTCCCCCTGGAATTTAGGAAAGGGACGTCTGGGTGGTTTCCACGTCTCCAAGCCCCCAGTGGAGTCGTCTGCTGGTGAAGGCTGGGGTTGCCACATCTGTTTACACCGAGAACACCGCTACTCACCAACACCACAGCCTGGTTATTATTAGTTTTTAAACAAGAGTTTCGATTCTGCAGCTCCCACATATGCCACACAGATCACAAATACCTCAGCTGGAGGCCACAGATCTGACACTTTCTGCTCCAGGGCCTTCCACGCCGTTTAAAAATCTCAGCAATGACCTTTGAAGTGTTTCATTTGGAGATTATTTCCTTTTCATCACAATCCTTCTTTCTCTCTTGACTCCTAAACATGAGGAAGAACTTCTTGGCTGTGAGGGTGGCAGAGCCCTGGCAGAAGCTGCCCAGAGAGGTGGTGGAGTCTCCATCTCTGCAGACATTCAAACCTCACCTGGACACGTTCCTGTGGGACCTGCTCTGGCAGGGGGTTGGACCAGGGGATGATCTCCAGAGGTGCCTTCCAACCCCAGAGCATTCTGTGGTTCTGTGAATTAGTTTCAGATACAATCCTCACCCAAGCTCTGGCATTCTCCAGCCTCACCACGTTTAGTTTGTGCTGCTCTATTTCCTCTTGATGGGACCCTCACACATAACTACACATATATTTTTTATACAATTGCACACACACACACACACATCCATACATTTAACAACGAGAGCAGAAGAGAGCTGGATCCTCTGCCAACCAAGACTAACACGAGGTCAAAACCTCCCTGTGCCCGAGAAACACTTGGGACCTAAATCAAGCAAACAAAAAAAAGGCAGTTACTTACCTTCCAGAAGAATGTGACCCATGGCATTTGTGTGAAACCACAAATATTTATTTTTAATGAAAAAATACTTAAAGTGTGCCACAGTGTCCATATATTCATTTGAATAGTAGTACAAAGATATGTATTTCTGAGAAAAAAGTCTTACCACTGTAGAAAATAAATGCGGTTCTTAAATTATGTCAAAAGAAAGCAGTAAAAAAGTAATGTTTTTATACACTGGAATAAAACAAAACCATTTTAGAGATAATAATAAATTATAATTACAGTATTTCAAATATTTGCTTCATGCTTTTTTTTTTTTTTTTGTCAGCATTAGTTTCTAAATGGGTCACGTACACGAACGCCCCGGGAAGCTGGCTCTTGGAATGGTCTCCCAATGGTGCTGTGGAGAAGAGGATGTGGAGCTGGAATAAAGTCCTAGAGAAATGACACCACCTTTTTGTTATTTACTGGTACAGAAACCATCAGCACTTGGCAGTTTTAGGTTCATATCTAACAGATAGAGGGTGTTGCTGTTAATGGAAATTAATTGAGCTTGCCTTGGTTTTTTTTTCCTGGTGGGTTTTTGTTTCTTTTCTTCTCAAAACCAACTCATCTTTGATAACTTTAATGAACTAAACAGCAATTATGGTCATTAGCAAGTACGACACCCGAGCACACCGCACGGCCCTGCTTGCAGGGACGGCTACGCGTCCTATCGGCTTTTATACAGTCCGGAGTTAACAGGAATTTGGACTCATTTCTGACCTAATTAAGCATGGCAAAAGGTTTAAAAGGATAAAGTGCTTTCCAAAACCAATCATCTTTGCTCTTTAGAAATAGGGAAGAAAAAAAACCTCAAACCCAAACATGCACTTACAACCTGAAACCTCCATGCCATCCGTACCGCAGAGCTCACCGGTAAAACGCCAGCTTGGTGCCATTCCCTTCCCATCCCGCCTTACCCCCAAGTCCCAAGTTCAAACAGCCTCTAAATGGGCTTTGTCGGGATCTTCTTGGTTGTGTTTGTACATGAAGGTTAGGAGGAAAAGAGCAATATCCAGAGATGACCAGTAGGCAGTGTGCGATGTGACTGCGGACCAGTATCTGCTCTCCACCAGACCTTCCCTGAGCTCGAAATCGATCCTGTGCTCCAGCTCCACTAGAAATCGGCCACGAGAGAAAAAAACATTGTTAGAATTCTATATGGGCAGAAGAAAAAAAACAAACAACCCCAAAAACCCAAAGCAAAGAACCCACCAGAATGTTTTCCCATCGGTTCTGGGTTCTGACTGTGGGTGCTGTATAGAGAATGCAGACAAGATCTCTGTATTGACAGGAAGGACGGCACACCCACCCAAGCCAGCTGTGATTTGTAATAACACACACACACATTTATACACATTTAGCACAAACCTGACCCAAGAGTGGTGCTTAGTTCAGGGAAAAAAATAAAAACCACAAAATAAAGCCAGGAAAAAGCTGGAATTCTTGAAAGCAGCTGCTTTCCTTACAGTAACCATATGAATTTATTTATACTTTTATTTATGCTCCTTATAGAATTTATTTATTTATTTGGGCTGCTTGAGGGCAGGGAAGTTCTGCAGAGGGACTGGGATAGATTAGATAGATGGGCCAATGGTAATGGCATGGGCTTCAACGAGGCCAAGTGCCAGGTCCTGCCCTTGGGCCATAACAACCCCATGGATGGCTACAGGCTTGGGGCAGTGTGGCTGGAGCTGCCTGGCAGAAAAGGACCTGGAGGTGCTGGGTGACAAGGGCTGAACGTGAGCCAGCAGTGTGCCCAGGTGGCCAAGAAGGCCAAGGGCAGGACCTTGCATAAAGAATAGTGAGAACAGCAGAAGCAGGGAGGTGATTGTCCCCCTGTGCTCNCTTGTAGAGTGGGGCTGATGGTTGGACTTGATGATCCCAAGGGTCTCTTCCAACCTAAATGATTCTATGATTCCACGATAATCATAAAATGGTTTGGGTTGGAAGGGACCTTAAAGATCATCCAGTTCCACCACTCTACCCTGGGCAGGGACACCTCCCAGCAGACCAGGGTGCTCCAAGTCCCGTTGTCCAACCTGGCCTTGAACCCCTCCAGGGATGGGGCAGCCACAGCTTCTCTGGGCAACCTGGGCCAGGCTCTCACCACCCTCACAGCAGGTAAGTTCTTTCTTCCAAAGAAGTGCAAAACCCTTCCCCCTCATCCTACGGCTCCCCTTCCTGATCAAGAGTCTCTTCCCATCTCTCCTGTAGCTCCCTTCAGGTACTGGAAGGCTGCTAGAAAGTCTCCCTGGAGCCTTCTCTTCTCCAGGCCGAACAACCCCAGATCTCTCAGCCTGTTTTCATAGCAGAGGTGCTCCAGACCTCTGATCACCTTCATCCACCGTCGTATCAAAGTCCAGCGTGGCTCTCCGCCGGACCCATTCCAACAGGTCCACATCCTTTCTATGTTGAGGCCTCCAGATCTGGACACAGTGCTCCAGGTGGGGTCTTATGATAAGTATGCAGAAACATCCAGCAAACGTTGTTGCCCCACCAGGAAACATCGACTTTCAGAAGGTGGACGCTCAGAAGTTTCCCAGATAAAGGGGACTTCTCACATCTTCAGTGGCTGTAACAAGGAGACTACACCCAGCATGGCAAGCCCGTTCTGAAAACCAGCTGCCCACCCTACACAGCACTAGCCCTTTTAACTTCCAGTTTATTCCAACTACGTTTCAGCAGTCACCCTTTCAGTTCAATGGTGGGTTTGATTAATACCATGTTCAAAGCAACTTCCACTGCTAATGGCTACCCTATTGTTTAGGCACTTTAGGGCTTAGAGCATCTCTACGAGGAGCAATAGAGTAAGAAGGACAAAGCTAAAAGCCTGCTCAGCTACAGAAGCCAAAACCCCATATTGAGTAAAAAATGCAGCCATTTATCAAAGCTGGTTTCAAGGAATTCTAATTCTTGGCTCAAGGAGCGGGTGAAGGGAGCATCGCAGAAGTGCTGCCTCGGCAGCTCTCGGGGAACAACACGTCTTTCCCCAGGAGCAAACCCAGGAGAGGGAGTCCTGCTGATACCAGGAGATGACCACAGTCATTTCCATGAAAACACATGT
This sequence comes from Jacana jacana, assembly GCA_013400555.1. Classification (NCBI taxonomy): domain Eukaryota; kingdom Metazoa; phylum Chordata; class Aves; order Charadriiformes; family Jacanidae; genus Jacana; species Jacana jacana. Next base: position 26,788 of record VZTM01010309.1, on the reverse strand, counting down.
ATTCCAAAACCCTGGTCCCCTCCTGCAGGAAGGGACGCCCCGGATGACTCCAGGAGAGGCCATTACAGGAGCTTGGGTGGCAGCCAAACCCCACCACAATCCCAGTGAATACTTCAGCTGTGCATTGCATCATTCCAGCACACAGGCTGAGAGAGCTGGGGGGGTTCAGCCTGGAGAAGAGAAGGCTCCAGGGAGACCTCAGAGACCCCTTCCAGTCCCTCAAGGGGCTCCAGGAGAGATGGGAAGGGACTCTGGATCAGGAAGGGGAGCCATAGGATGAGGGGGAACAGTTTTAAACAAAAAGACGGGAGATTAGGATGAGATCTCAGGAAGAACTTCTTTGCTGTGAGGGTGGTGAGAGCCTGGCCCAGGTTGCCCAGAGAAGCTGTGGCTGCCCCATCCCTGGAGGGGTTCAAGGCCAGGCTGGATGTGGCTTTGAGCAACCTGGTGTGGTGGGAGGTGTCCCTGCCCAGGGCAGGGGGTAGAACTAGATGGTCTTTAAGGTCCCTTCCAACCCAAACCATTCTATGATTCAGGTCACAGCCCCGCTGGCCGCCACTCCACGTCCTCCCTCTACAGAGCAGGGACAGGCTTTCAGCAGAGAGAGATGTAGGAACCATGTGGAAGGCCCTTGATGTGCCAACTGCCACCCCGCCCTCCAAGAAAGACCTCATCTGATCTCCACGATACTGTCACGCCTTTCTGTTGTCCTGGAGTTGAAACCCCAAGTTTGTGTCCTCACATACTGAGTCAGACAGGTTATCTGCTGAAATTAGCAGTGATGAACGGACGGCAACGTATCATGTGAGACCTATCACAAGACACAACATACTTGTGACTCCTCAGATTGCAAAAAGAAACCAACCAACCCCTGCCTTGCAACAGTGCCAGAGAGAAGTTCAGAAATACCATCAAGTATGAATTTCTGTAAAGGAAGTACCTACAACTTTTCCAAAAAACCAGCTGCTAAAATTTCACTTTCTGTTCTGGGCGGTTTGGATCAGGACAAGGGCAGCTTCTGTTTCCAGCCTTTAAACCCAGAGTGCTTCAGGATTGCAAAATGTATGGGGAAATGTAAAGAAATATTAGGATCAATTTAAACATTTTACAATATTCTCTGCAGCCATGATACTGCTTTTCCTAGTGGGAGTCAAGGAAGTAACAACAAGCAACAGGACAAGAGGAAACGGCCTCAAGTTGCCCCAGGGGAGGGTTAGGATGGATATTAGGAAAAATTTCTTCACCAAAAGAGTTGTCAAGCCTTAGAACAGGCTGCCCAGAAGAATGGTGGAGTCACCATCCCTGGAGGTATTTAAAAGCCAGGCAGACGTGGTGCTAAGGGACATGGGTTAGTGGTGGTTTGTCAGTGTTGGGTGGATGGTTGGACTCCATCATCTGAAAGGTCTCGTCCAACCTGGACAACTCTATGATTCTACAGTTCTTGTCTATGAACTACTGATATGCAGATCTCATTAACCAGAACTCACACACGGGCATATGTGTGAGTGGTGTGCATGGATGTACGAACACATACACAGATAAGCCTCCTTTGAAAGGAAAAAAGGATCAAAGGGAGAACAGAGAGTCCATCCCTGGAGAGCCTTAACAGACCCAAAGTGCAGGAAGGGATTCAATTTTATCACTTTAGAGCAAACCAACAAAATGAAACAGGGGTGTATGTTGATATGGCGTTTCCAGCCTCCCACAACATACAGCTGGGAGCCCACCAAAGGCCTTCTTTCCCACGGGGTGGACTGACCTATGGGTTCCAGAAAGCCCGAACTGCTGTGTGAGAGCGGCGGCGTCCCCACGGTTGGGGCCTTCTTCTCGTCCCCCTCAGCTCCCTCTTTTCCCGCTTCGGGGGTGGTTGTGCTCGATCGACCGAACCTGGAGAAGAGCATCCCGCCCAGGCCTTTCCCGATACTCGCCGCTCCTGCGAGTTCGGCACGGAAAGGGAAGAATAAAAAACACCCCATATTAAAAAGCAAACACCCACAAGGGCAGCTAAATCAAACCACGAATTAAAGTCAGCGCAGCAGCCGTCAATTAGAGGTGAGTGACAGATGGAGGAAAACACTATTCATGCTTTCGCAGGGTGGGAACGGCTTATCTGACTTAAGCTTGCGCTGTTTATCGTGGGACTAATCTAGCCTTCAAGCTAGAGCTAGAATTTGGAAACTAGTGAGGGGGGGGGAAAGAAAACAACAACAACAACAAAAGGACATGAGAACATTTCCTCAGCAAGAAAACCTGGTACCTTTAAGGGTATGTTGTAATTCCCCTTTTCTTAAGAAATTTAAGACTAAGACACAAATGCTTTATAACAATCACAGAGTAATCACAGAATCTCAGGGATTGGAAGGGACCTTGAAAGCTCATCCAGTCCAATCCCCCTGCTGGAGCAGGAACACCCAGAGCAGGTCACACAGGAACGCCTCCAGGCGGGTTTGGGATGTCTCCAGAGAAGGAGACTCCACCACCTCCCTGGGCAGCCCCTGCCAGTGTTCAGTCATGCTTTTTACGTGTTCAAGGCCAGGCTTTGAGCAACCTGGTCTGGTGGGAGGAGTCCCTGCCCAGGGCAGGGGGTTGGAACTGGAGGATCTCTAAGGTCCCTTCCAACCCAAACCATCCTGTGACACTGTTAGTACCTTTGGCATTTAAGAATGCCATCATGACATTTAAGACACTCCTCCTGTTAAGGGTCCTTATGTTCACAGATCTTTAGAAATGCCCTATCATAAAAAGGACTATTTTGGTCGCTTGGGAAGAGGAGTGTAAAAGTTAAGAACAAATCTGTGACGTTTTCTCCCGACTTTGCTGCCACCTTATGGACAAGACATCAAAGTTCCTAGAGTAAGACAGCCAAGAGCAACCCTGCTTTGAAATAACATCTATTTCCACTTAAGGACAGAACTGCTTTTATATACTTTACTTATTCGATGGGGAAGATTCCTGGCACTAGGTCACATGAGCCTTCTTCCAAACCCCACATCGAGAGCTAAAGAAAAGCCTTGAGTCAACATAACCCGCAAGTGCGCGCTCAAATACAAGCTTCAGTTGAAAGTGCATTTAAGCTCACTATAAACCATGGCTTATTTCATATCAGAAAGCCAGAAGGGGAGAGACCTCATATTAAACCAGCCTGAATTTCCTATTGCAAAGCCAGGGCTTAAATGGAACTGTAATAGTTTACACAGAGTGATTTTTGCCAACAACAGAAAATGTAGGTATTGACAAAAGAAGCTTTAAACTGTTATATTTACTTTTTGTTTTTCCCCCAGTGGAAACTATTAAATTCCCAGGATGTTACCTCAATAAAGCAGACAATAATGGCATAAACTCCCTGACCCACATCCTCTCCCTGCAAGCCTGGACTCCCACGGACCTAAACTGCCTTTTCTTCAAAGTAAATGTTAGCGGGGATTAAAATAAGCCCTACGTCTCCACAGAACAAACCCCAGCAGCCAGGAGGAAGCTTCCCTTACGGCCACACCTCAAGCTGTGACGCTCTAGGAGAAGGTCCTACGTCAAAAAACAAATGCTAGAAGAGAAAAGAGGACATAAACACTGAAGAACAATTACCCAATATGCTCGCTTTGCCGATGTTTGTTATAGACTCCCCGTAGTGGCGTCGAACCATGACTGGTGAAGTAGTTGGGCTGGGTACCGTCGACACGCTCTCGCCGTCAGTAGCTGAGGTAGGTTCTTTTGTGGGGTTGAGGAAACTTGGCTTCATGTGCTCGTAAGGTAGAGGGTTCGCAGTGTTGTACCAGTGGATCTGGACAGGCGAAATGTTGCTGTAGTGCTTCAGAATTAAAGGTTCTAGTCTATAGGCCTGCAAGGGTAAATCGGAAAAGGAAGTCCTGAGGGTCAAGACTGAAAAATCACATTCCCGTCCCATCCAGAGTCCTCTCCGACCTCAAATCCAAAATATCTGGAAGTGACAGAATGGTGATGTTACGTTCTGGTTCACTTTTACTTTCACAGCCTGGGAGATGTATCAGTTGCCTGGTTGCTCGTGAAGGGGACCTACAGGAGAGATGGGGTGAGACTCCTGACCGGGGAGGGGAGCCATAGGATGAGGGGGAAGAGTTTGACACCGAGAAAGGGAAGATTTCTTCACATGAAGAACTTCTTTGCTGTGAGGGTGGTGAGAGCCTGGCCCAGGTTGCCCAGAGAAGCTGTGGCTGCCCCATCCCTGTAGGGGTTCAAGGCCAGGTTGGATGGGGCTTAGAGTGGTTGGTCTGGTGGGAGGTGTCCCTGCCCAGGGCAGGGGGTTGGAACTGGGTGATCTTTAAGGTCTCTCCCAACCATGACTCTAATGATTCTATGATTTATACATGTTGCAATGAGCATAGAAGTTACTTGTAACAGATGCTTGTTTTCACACATCCACAGAGCAAATTTTATCTGCAGTTCAACGGGTTCTGCAGGACACAACAGACCAAGAAGAATCAGCCACAGAAACAACTTGTTTGACACTCTTCATGGCTCCCTGTGCACACCATGAACTGTCATGCTTATTAAAAAAATGCAATAAAACATTTTTCTATTGATTCTTTATATTTCTTTGCACTCTTAGATGTAGGAAAGCATTCTGCAGTTCTTGATCTTAAAACTAAGTCACACGATTATCTGCAGAGTGGGACCACAGACTGCAGCGTGACCAGCCATCCTGGATGTCCCAGGGAAATTCCAGTTTTGGAGCAGCTGGGGATGAGCAAGATCTTGAGTTACCCACAAATTACTATTCTGCAATAAGCAGGATATCCCAAATCAAGCTTGCATCAAAGAAGCTGCCCAGGTGATACGGATGGAAGACCCTTCGATAGGAGCGGACACTGGCTGCCGATGGGAGGAGAGGGCACAGCTGTGCCACTAGTGCCCTCCAAAGCCCTCTCCCACCCTCAAAGCTGTTACTTGGGACCCTTGGGGAAAAAAATACCATCTCTATTTTTCTACAGTATCTTCTAAACGGCTTGTGAAGCCTTTTTTAACAGCATTAGTGTCTTCAGAAAGGTGATGTTTAACTGTAGTAGGTTAAACCCAAGTTAGAACTTGACTGAGAAGCGTTATTTCTTGTGCCTTTGCCAGAATAAAAAAAGCTTGTGCTTATAAATATGGAACAAAGCAGCAAATTCTATGGTATTTAAGGCAATTATTTGGAAGAACCGTCACTCTACAGTTACCAAACCCAAGACATTGTACAATAACCATTGGCAAACAGTCCTGTGCGGACTTCCTTCCAATCCTCAACGCTTGGAAGATCACACATTACCAGGCAGCTGATGCTTAAAAGTAGAGGAGGTAAAAGCTTGCAGTTGCAATTACAACTCACTCACCACTGGATCTGTTGGATGAAAAATATTCAGTAAGCGGTTACATATTGTTCTGGGCAGGATATGGTCTTGACTACCGCTGGTTCCTGGACGGATGCCACGCAACGCCAGAAACACTGCTAACGGAGATCCCATACAGAAGAAATTCTCAACCTAAGGAGAGATTTCACCCAGGTTAGTAAGGAGGGCAATAATGCTTTCTGACAGGGCTGGATTTGATTCCCTCTCTTTCGTAGAATCATTTAGGTTGGAAGAGACCCCTGGGATCATCAAGTCCAACCATCAGCCCTACTCTACAAGTTCTCCCCTACACCAGATCCCTCAACACCACATCCANCTACTCGATTTATGGTTTTCAACTGAGGGACTCTATAGTAAGCTCGAAATGGGGAGGACCACTACAACACACAGAGGACAAGAAGGCTAAGCTTCCCATTTCCCTTTGCTGTGAGAAGAGAGTGGTGCTACATAGTTGGAAAACAGACAAAAAAAAGTCAGATATTCAAACTGAAAGAGGTCTGCTAACACCTGGAAGGCCGGAGCAAGAGGAATTTGGAAGCTGCTAAGGAAATGTGCTGAGTTTCACAAGGCTGAATGGAACTGTCTCATGAAACTTCCCAAAACTTCCCACAACTCCTGAACCTTACCCCTAACCAAGTGGCTCCATGGTTTGTTCTGCTACACACCCCCAACTGAGGAAGCAAAAAGATCACAGAATTTTCATGGTTGGAAACGACCTCCTGAGACCACCAAGCTCAACCATACCCCAAAACACAACCCACTCCCTACAATCTTGGCCACTAGAGCATGCCCTGAAGTGCCACATCTACACATGTCTTAAATACCTCCAGGGATGGTGATTCCACCACCTCCCTGGGTAGGCTGTTCCAAAGCTTGATAACCCTTTTGGTGAAGAAATTTTTACTAATATCCCTCCTAAACCTCCCCTGGTGCAAATCGAGGCTGTTTCCTCTGGTCCTGTCATCACTCACTTGGGAGAAGAGGCCAACACCCACCTCTCTACACCCTCCTTTCAGATGGGCAGATGTAGTGCTTAGTGATGTGGTTTAGTGACCTGATGTCAGACTCTGCAGTCAAAAATACTTTCCTATTTACTTACAGGAAAAATTAATGTTACCCTCATCAGACCTTCATTACACCTTTCCCAACAGTAGCGCCCAGTTTGCAGAGCACTACAACTGGGCAACTCCTAATGTGCTGCTGCTTAACCAGTAAGAGAAAATTGCTGCATTCTTGCTGAGTGCACATGGAGGACGTCAGGATTCCCATGTGCCCTCACTGTATGTCATCTACCAGATGCCAGCACTGTACAAGACGTTCCTCCTCCTCTGACTCGCCACCGTTGAGTTCAAGCTGAACTCTGCAACCTGGTCTGGTGGGAGGTGTCCCTGCCCGGAGCAGGGGTGTTGGAACTGGATGATCTTTAAGGTCCCTATCCAACTCTAACCATTTTCTGATTCTATAATATAGGAGGAGTGACTCTGTCTCATCCTAGGAAGCTTAACTTTTTTCAGTCTATAGAAGAGGTGACTCATCGGCCGTGGCCAACCTTTGTTCACTCCAGCTGTACAACCCGTTTCGTGGTGTAATGCAGCCAGAGGAGATCAGGGACTGAAGACTCCAGTCTCCTGTGTCACACAGACCAAATTAATTAGTGGGTCAAGCATTTACAGTGAATAGCAACTCATGATCAAACCAGAGCTCCGGCCTGCCGTGAAGAGCCAAGGGGCAGGCAGTTGGTACCTACAAAGCTGTTAGTTCTCTTTCAACGACCTGGAAACCCTGCCTTGGCAGAAGAACTTTGCCAGCACGTTTGTGAAAAGCCCTCCTCTCTCTGGAGCTCTGCCTCAGGCACAGTATTCAAGCCATGGGAGTCACTAGCATAAAGCTTCACAGAAACACAACCTTTTCCTTTCCTTACAGTTAAGAGAAAGGGTGTGCTGCAATGGAAAATTGCCTGGCAGTAATTTGGATTGATACAGGCCCTCTTTTCCCCTTTCTTTTCCCTTCCTTTCCTGCTCCCTCTAAAAAGCATCTGCTCAAAAAAAACCTCTTCAGTTTATTCTTCAGAGTGCAGAATAATCTTTCACAGAGCTGGAGGAGTATCAGCCTGACTCCAGCTTCCTGATGGCAGAGATAATAGAGAGATACAAGCTTTTAAGCAGTGATGAAAAGAAGAAGAGTGTGACAAACTGAATTATGGTTACTTTTCTATTTTTTATGGCTCGAGGTTGACCTTGGCTTCTAGGGGTCCTTCTGAGCTCAGAAGGAAAGAAAAATGGCAAGTTGAGAAACAATAATCTATTTTGTTCCCATCTATCACATCACACTTTTATGGTTTAATATTCCAGGGTATTTCAACTAGAAAGTGTTGCACATCCATCCCAACAAGAGGCTAGAAAATGCCTTTTCCTCATGATAAGAAATTCTAGTGATTTGCACAACTGATTAGTAAGCAATTTACTTCATGAGACTCTAAGGAACTCAGGCTAACTGTCAGACCAGAATAATTCAGAAGGAAAAACACACTGCTGGAGGAGATTCAATCAGATTTGCTCAGAGCTGTGACATGTTAGAAGTAGCCCCCAAGGAAAATGGATTTGTCAACAAAGTAGAAGTGAAATTGTTTAAGATGCGTGATTAATGTCAGTTGACAAATGGCTTTTACTTTCCCACACAGTGTGTGTGTAATATACTTACATATAAACATATATATTTATAATGAATANTCCGTGTCCCTCCTCTGCACTCGCTCCAGCCCCTCCAGAGATCTGGAGGTGCTGGAGTGCTGAGGTGCCCAGAACTGGACACCAGACTCGAGGGGTGGCCTCCCCAGTGCTGAGCACAGGGAGACAATCACCTCCCTACTTCCGCTGGCCACACTATTTCTGATACAAGCCAGGATGCCCTTGGCCTTCTTGGCCATATATGAATACAGTAAAATGTTGACAGACACACACACTTCAACCAATACACTAAAATGATTCTACCAACACCATGTCCAGGGATTGGGGAAGAGGCAAAGGGAAATTAAGTAGAATAACTCATTGCAGGTGTATTTTTACAGCAAGTAGAATATTCAGTAAAATCCTCTCAAACATACATACCTTAAATTTTAAGACAGGTGGTTTTGATATGGTGGACGCCTTTAACCCGTGTAGCCTCTCTTCTATCTCTCTCAACCTAGAAAACAGAGATCTTTCTGAGATCCAATAAAAAAACGTAGCCTTAACCTCTCTGATCCAAACAGGCATTCCTGTGGGGTCCAGGAGTTTTGGGAAGAGAGAGTGATGACGCCAGTACTTCTCGGAGGCATTCCAGCTCATTAAGAAGCAGCAAATGTGACACCCTGTTTCTCTGACCACAGAAGGAATCAATCAAGACCCGACAGTTTCCTTGTTCACCACCCCAAGCCTCTGCCCACCCTCCTTTCTCAGGAGAAGGTGATTCACAGAATCACAGAATCTCAAGGATTGGAAGGGACCTTGAAAGCTCCTCCAGTCCAATCCCCCTGCTGGAGCAGGAACACCCAGAGCAGGTCACACAGGAACGCCTCCAGGCAGGGTTGGAATGTCTCCAGAGAAGGAGACTCCACAACCTCCCTGGGCAGCCCCTGCCAGAGTTCCCTCACCCTCACCATAAAGACGCTTTTTCTCCTATTTAAGTGTAACCTCCTCTGTTCCAGCTTGCACCCATTGCCCCTTGTCCTGTCATTGGATGTCACTGAGAAGAGCCTGGCTCCATCCTCCTTACACTCGCCCTTTACATATTTATAAACGTTAATAAGGTCACCCCTCAGTCTTCTCCAAGCTCAAGAGACCCAGCTCCCTCAGCCTTTCCTCCTCTGGGAGATGCTCCACTCCCTTCACCATCTTGGTAGCCCTGCCCTGGACTCTCTCCAGCAGTTCCCTGTCCTCCTGGAACTGAGGGGCCCAAAACTGGACTCAATATTCCAAATGTGACAATATATCCAAATGCTGTTTGGATTACTGTGGATGGAACCTGAAGCACTTCAGGGGAAGCCTAAGGAGGTGGAGGGAGAGTCTGAAAAATGGTACATTTTTCCCTGACCATAAGCTAGTGATGTGCCTGAAGGGTCATCTTACCACTGCACAGCTTCATTAAGTTCCTTACTTTCCTCCTCTCAGCAAGACCACACTTTATCCAGCCTTGGAGCTGATAGAGATGTACCAGTCTCTAATGACACACGTACTGATTCCAAGCATGGCAGGAGATCTGATGCTGGATTAATGCTTCCAAGGTGCCACCAATACTAAGGTAGTTTTTCAAAAAGGAACCAGAAAAGAACCATGATCATGATTTATCCTCACCTCCCACCAGAAAGACTGAAGCTCAAGCTACTATTATTAGATCCTCTATCTGCAGGTGTCTCACAGCACCTCGATATCCAGGTTTAGAAGAGGGAAGTCACCTTAACACTGTGGAGACATCATGACGATCTAAAGGTCCCCTAACACTGAGAATCCCCACCAACACTTGCAAGGCACTGGAACTGAGATCCTGTTTGTCAGGGTGGGCAGTGCTGCTTCACGCTCCCAACCGCATGCACATTTCTAGATGGCAGCAGGAAGAAGCTGGCAAATGATCCACCACGGGATAATCCCAAAACCACTGGGTTTATGAGCCCCTTAAACCCAATCACAGCAATGACAACATCTGCATCCAGCTGATGGAGCTCAATTTCCAGGCTGAGCCTAGGAGAAAACTGCTCATTTTCTTTAGAGCCTTAGGAATTTCACTGCTCAGGTTCTGCTCGGTTTTACACCCCACTGACCACCTGCAAGCTACTTGGTTGTGTTTCTCCTCAGGTATCTGCAGAGCTAAGGGCCTGACCTTCTCCTTCCCTCCTGGCTACGATCTGCTCCCAGTGTCTCTGGTCAGAGAGCAGTATTGGTTCTGGTAGAGCCCATAGGATGTGGAATTATAGAAGTGCCAGCTCCCTGTGCCTGCTCAGTCCGGTGTTTAGTATTTACCACTGCCGTTCATCACCAGCAGAACATCAGCCACAAAACGTAACAGCCACGGTGGGTTCTGGAAAGACTCAAAGGGTGTCAACTAGGGACGTGGCTTTCTCCATTAGAAATCAGAACTGGATGCATTACCGTTGTTTAGTTATGTAAAGTTCTTCAAGTAAACGTTGCTCCTCGTAGCTCATCCAACGGTCTTCCAGCTCCTCTTCCTCTTTCTGCAGCAGCTGTTCGTAAAGCCTGACCGGGTTCCAGCCAGTCATGATGTCGTAGGTGATGACACAACCCAACGAGTGGGACACGATCGAGACTTTCCCTCCTTTCTCCTCAAACTCCGGGTTCCGGGAGCAGAAGAGCGTGTAGAGCCGGTTCAACTCCTGCTGCAGCCCCTTCACCAGCTGTTTCAAGAAGGAAAGGAAGGAAAGTTTAATATCAACATCTTATCATTTGTGTATGTTCACATATTGCACTAACCAGCTTTTAGAACATGTATGCATGATTCACTTGAACAGACCATATTTGTTCTATAAAGATCACAGAACCACAGAATGTGTTGGAAAGAACCATAAAGATCATATGGTTCCCCTGGCCCTGGGCAGGGACACCTCCTGCAAGACCAGGGTGCTCAAAGCCTCATCCAGCCTGGCCTTGAACCCTTCCAGGGATGGGGCAGCCACAGCTGCTCTGGGCAACCTGGGCCAGCATGAAGCCATTGCCCTTTTGTCCTCTGGCTCCCCTCCCTGATCACAAGTCCCTCCCCATATGGTGGTGGAGTCACCATCCCTGACTGTGTTTCAGAGTAGATTGGATGTGGTGTTGAGGGATCTGGTGTAGGGGAGAACTTGTAGAGTAGGGCTGATGGTTGGACTTGATGATCCCAGGGGTCTCTTCCAACCTAAATGATTCTATGATTCTGTATCTCCTGGAGCCCCTTATAGGGACTGGAAGAGGGGCTTGAAGGTCTCCCTGGAGCCTTCTCTTCTCCAGGCTGAACCCCCTCAACTTTCCCAGCCTGCCCTCACAGCAGAGGGGCTCCAACCCTCTGATGATGAGCAAAATCATAATCAGCAATGGTTTCGTTGACTGTTGCGAACTCCAGTGGTTGATCTTGGCCCTCCAGATCCAGCAGATACATAACCCCAGAGAAGTCATACTCCTTCCTTCTCCATTTATCAAGGTGAGGCAACATCATTCCTATGTCACTGTGGGGGACCGGGAAGACAAATCCACTAAAATGGATATGCTCAATACTGCAGCGACAGCCGAAATGAGTGCGGGGGGAAAATACCCTCAAATTGCTTTTGGATCTTCAGAAAGGACAACTGAACTACCAAGTCTTTAATTTTTCTGCCCACTGCTTGGCTACAAGAATCACAGAATCTCTGGGATTGGAAGCGACCTTGAAAGCTCCTCCAGTCCAATCCCCCTGCTGGAGCAGGAACACCCAGAGCAGGTCACACAGGAACGCCTCCAGGCGGGTTTGGAATGTCTCCAGAGAAGGAGACTCCACCACCTCCCTGGGCAGCCCCTGCCAGTGTTCCCTCACCCTCAGCATGAAGATGTCTTTCCTCATATTTCAGTGGAACCTCCTCTGTTCCAGCTTGCACCCATTGCCCCTTGTCCTGTCATTGGATGTCACTGAGAAGAGCCTGGCTCCATCCTCCTGACACTCACCCTTTACAGATTTATAAACATTCAGGAGGTCACTTCTCAGTCTCCTCTTCTCCAAACTAAAGAAGATGCAGCTTTTCTGTCTTACTCCCCACCCTCCCCTATTTCCCATACTGTACCTCTTGGAANTACTCCACTGGTTTCACAAACCATTCTGGATTTCCTCCCACCCCCCCCAAAGAAATCAGACTAAAACGGTGCCACTAAAGAATAAAAAGCTTCATCTCGGGCAAAAGGAAGATAAAGGAAGAGAGGATGCACCAATGAGACAGATGAATATTTGTTATGAACAATGTTAAAAGAACAGGTTTGTGGTTACAAGGTTTCTGAGAAGGTTTTTTGGGGCAAAGTCAGGAATGCAACACGTTTCTCCAACACTATAAGCTAATGCTATTGTGCTGCTGCAACAAGTGTGTGTTGGTCCTCTGTTAGTTGAGTCTCCCAGAGGCTCATCTGCTTCCAATCCCACCTGAGGGTACGTACACAGAAAAATATCCAGACTGGGAAAAAGCTGTTTTTATAAAGAAACATCGAAAGCCATGAGATTTAGGAAGGAGATGATTAAAAAATAAAATCAATTAAAAAAAACCACCCCCAAAGCCCCCCCCTCAGCTTTGCTTGTGAAACCCAGGGTGGTAAACTGAGCCAACCCAGCCTTGCTCCCGGGCTACGGCGCAGAGGAGGACAAACAATAAATTGCCAATCATTCCCTTGTTAGCACCAGGAAATTAAAGCTAGACAACATGTCATTTGAGCATGATTTTTCAAGAGGCTGAATCATTACTGGCTATAAATATGAACTGCAGCAGGGCTGTCGGTGTTTGACACGGGCTTTACTCAGCGAGGATCCACTCAGCGCACCCTGTGTGTGCCCAAAGCTGGGTGAGATGACAAACAAAGCCTTCCAACAGCTCGGAGAAATAAGTATCATCCTTTCTGTTTTCCAAGTCTTTTTTGACTGTGATGCTGCCTATCCGTGTGCTGGGCTCTATCCAGACCTCAGGCGCTACCTTCACATGTGAAGGACCAGGCAGAGGCTTTAGCTGGAGCTGAGATTAGAAATGAGGAGCAGCTTTAGCTGCAACTTCTCCATTGAAAAACCAAACAAACCCAAAGGTTTTGATTAAAACCCACAACAAAATAGCAGAGATGTGTTGAAATCCAAGATTTGTTTTGGGATTCCTGCCAGGAGCTCCATGAAACGAGGGAAGGCTGATATCATAGAATGGTTTGGATTGAAAGGGACCTTAAAGATCATCCAGTTCCACCCCCTGCCCTGGGGTGGGGACACCTCCCATCAGACCAGGGTGCTCAAAGCCACATCCAGCCTGGCCTTGAACCCCTTCAGGGATGGGGCAGCCACAGCTTCTCTGGGCAACCTGGGCCAGGCTCTCACCACCCTCACAGCAGAGAATGTCTTTCAATCTCATCTCAGTCTCCTGTCTTTCAGTTTGAAGCCATTACCCCTTGTCCTGCCACTCCACTCCCTGACAAATGGTCCCTCTCCAGCTCTCCTGTAGCTCCCTTCAGACACTGGAAGGCTGCTAGAAGGTGTCCCCGGAGCCTTGTCTTCTCCAGGCTGAACAAGCCCAGTTCTCTCAGGCTGTCTACATAGCAGAGGTGCTCCAACCCACTGATCATCTTCGTGGCCCTCTGCTGGACCTGTTCCAACAGGTCCATGAACTTTCTATGTTGAGTCCTCCAGAGCTGGACACAGTACTCATAGTGAGGTCTCAGTTTGCATGGTAAGCTGCCAATGTATCCTCTGAGGGAGCCACCCAACACATTGCCCTGCCATCAGGGACCTCAGCAGGAGGCCCAGGACCTCCAGCCATATAGTAGATGCTGTGGATGGAGGGCTGGCTCCTGGTTTCAGAGTAAAAATGCCAAACAAAGTAGTGCTGGACTCCTCACAGCTTCCAGCATCCCTGTCACTACAACATGGAGATGAGTAGTGCCATCTCATATTAAAAAACAAATCCTAAATACGGGGTATGAACGTATCTCTATGCCCCCCAACTGTTTTCTCTGGTGGGAAAATTAAGATGCAGGACAACTTATCAGCTTCCCTTTGTTTCTTCTTGCATAAAAGCTATCTCTGCCAATGTCCTGCCCAACTTGCTCAACAGCCCTGTACCCTAACTCATCAAAAGAAGTGTGACCAACAAGGCAAAGGAGGTGATTCTACCCCTCTGCTCTGCTCTTGTGAGACCCCACCTGGTGGACTGTTTCCAGCTCTGGAGGGGTTGGAACTGGATGATCTTTAAGGTCCCTTCCAACTCTAACCATTCTATGATTCTATGACTTGATTTCCAGCAGTTGAAGATCTCATCAAAACAGGGGGAATGAAGAAAAATCGCCACTGGACAACTCAGCAGATGCCATACGGTGCTGTTCCCCTGTGAAGCTCTTCTAGGAAGGTGTTTCATTTTCATTTAATGGAGAGGAGGTGGATTACCAGTTGCCTGAAGCTCCCTTCATCAGCCGAAGTTTTGCCAATAAATCCTCCACGCAGGAAACCCAAGCCCACAGGATCGAGTTGCTCAGAAGTCATCAAGCTTATATTCTGACAAACTGAGGTTAAATGGTCTATGCCCTTCACAAACCAAATTCAAGGCAGAGTAAGGAGAGGCCTTTCTGCTCAGAGAGCCAGCCTGACAGCTGTGCAATTCCAGTGGGAGCAAAAACCAGGCTGTCAACCAGGGAATGGGTTTGGTGGACCTGACAGGGCCAAAAATCCCCTCTCCTTTCCGGGAGTAGCATCCTATGCTGAGCTGGGGAAAAACCCAACCTTTAAATCACCAGCACCAGCATCTAAACCAGCTGTTCTGATGCAGAAGAAGCCTTCAGGTACACCAGCATAAACAAACATGCTTATTTCTTGCAAAGCAGAAAGATGTTGGCTGTGTGCATGGTAGACAAACACCTCCTGGGCCTACACCAAGGAGATCCAGGCAGGAGGAAGAACATCCCTCTGTGCCCATTCTCGTAGGCAGATTGCTGGGGTCGAAGGAGATTTTCAGCACAGGCCAAAGTTACCAGGGTAAAAAATGACATTTTCCCCTCAATACGCAGGAAATCAGGGTTTTTTACAAGAAAACAAGGAACATAGCCCCCCTCACCCCCACCTGCTGGCACCTTGAGCATGGAAGTAAAGCAGAGCTCCCACTGCTCTTGCCCGAATCCTCAATGACCAATTTGCTGCCAAAACTTGGACACAGCACCCCAGTCCCAATGCCTTTGATCCATTAAAGCCAACAAAAACATTTGCTCTCCTTTTGGGCTCTGGGGATTGTTCTCTTCTGAGGCCTCTCTCAGCTCTGACCACCCCCTTTGCTGGCTCTCTGCTGTCTCCACAGGACCCTCACCCACCGAACAATCTTCTCACATGAACAGCTTGAAGTCCAAGAGAAAAGGAAAAAAAACAAAACCCCAAAATAACAAGCTACACATGAAAAGGGAGTGCTGGAAACCTGACCTCTGCACCCCCTCCAGCTTGAACAAGAGGACTGTTTTTATAGGCTTCGTGGGAAAGGAATTTCAAGGAGATCTGAGGAACGGCGAGTTTTGCAAGCAGCTCCCTCTAAATGTCAAGAGAGCTTCAGGAGAAAGGGCAAACCTGTTTGAAGGTGTGTGAGCCAACTGGACACAGAAGGAGGTCCTTCAAAGCCAACAGAACATCTCCAGCTCAAGGAGGGATCGTAAAGGACCATGATGAAAGCTAAGACGAGGAGCGTTCCCTTCACACGAACCAGAAGAACGTGCCAGCGCCCGACGCAGGGATGGTGAGGCCGCTGACCCTCTGGGAGACAACTGTTGTCACACTCCCTGACGGCCTCACTGATGGGTGCCAGGAGTTTGTCACAACAACAGATGAGAGGCCAGAATGGGATTTGAGTTGTGTGAACAGATTGGAAGGGCTGTGTGTCTTCCTGACGTTACACAAAAGAGATCTGTGGATCTGCTCAGACCTATGTCTCTCTCCCAGTCCAACTCTATGCTGTTGAAAAATGCAATGTTGAAAAATGCTCACCCATTTCTGACCTGAGTCTCACCCATTTCTGACCAAGCCACTGTGTTCAAGACTAAGTTCAGGTCCAGGCAGATCCAGTAACCTATCACTTCATAAAGCAGTGAACACGTTCAAGGACAATCAAATGAATTAAGCAAGCCACGAAAGTGCTACCAAGCAGTTCCTTGGCTGTTAGGTTTGACAGAATAAGCAAAACCAGTGTTAAAATAGTCTCAGTTAAAAATCCCTCTCATTTTCAAACACACAAAAACCAATTGCCCTTTACTGCTGAAAGGAGCACATAAGAGAAGGACACTTCCATCTACTGCTCTCCTGAGGCCCAACCTGGAATATGGTGTCCAGCTCTGGGGTCCTCAACACAGGAAGGACATGGACCTGTTGGAGTGGGGCCAGAGGAGGACACAAAAATGATCTCTAAGGGCTGGAGCCCCTCTGCTGTGAAGACAGGCTGAGAGAGCTGGGGGTTCAGCCTGCAGAAGAGAAGGCTCCAGGGAGAGCTTAGAGCCCCTTCCAGTCCCTAACGGAGCTCCAGGAGAGATGGGGAGGGACTTGTGATCAGGGAGGGGAACCACAGGACAAAAGGGCAATGGCTTCAAACTGGAAAAGGAGAGACTGAGATGGGACAGTAGGAAGAAATTCTTTCTTGTGAGGGTGGTGAGATCCTGGCCCAGGTTGCCCAGAGAAGCTGTGGCTGCCCCATCCCTGGAGGGGTTCAAGGCGAGGCTGAAGGGGGCTTTGAGCAACCTGGTCTGGTGGGAGGTGTCCCTGCCCAGGGCCAGGGAGGTAGAATGAGATGATCTTTAAGGTCCCTTTCCACCCAAACCATTCTGTGATTCTATGACTGCAAAACCTCATACCGAAGAGAGATGAAAGCTCCAGTAAAAGTTAATACTCATCATGCATTTCAACAGTATAATCATAAATTCCCCTTTTAAATATATATATAATAGCAAACCATCAAGTCATTTGAAGGTGGACAGTGAGGTCTGCCCACAGGAGCAATGTTGGGCTGGCTGCATTACACTGCATGCCCCCTTGACCTCCTAGTGCCTAGAAAGCACCTACAACTCCAAGCCCACGACCACCATGTCCCACACCCCACCTTCTTGGTCTCCTCTCCTCCATTGGCCAGGAACGTTCAACATCCACCACGTTCCCCTGCTCTTCAGCTGTGGCAGAAGTAACCCATAAATATCTCCTAGCAATCTACTGAGGCCACTGCAGTTATTTGTGCTAAACCTTTAGAGATCTCGGGATGCCGGATGTAAACAATATTTATTATCATCTACTAAAGGCATTTGCTGCCAAGATGTATATCAATAATTTACAGAATTACAATTAGCCTGGAAGTAAGCACAGTGGAGATCAGTAAAATAAGCACTTCACCATATAACAAAGGTGACAGCCCTACATTTACCATGCATCAATTAGTCTTTTTAATCTCCGTTACAGCCATTTATTATTAAAGAAATATGAAGCTACAGTGACACAGACGTGAAACCAAGTCACCCACTGAGGCCACTAAAACCCCAGGTTACGCTACCGTAGGTGGCACCAGCAAGGTCAGAATGGAATGGTTGGTTGTGTAGAGATAGGCAAGTGTGCACCAAAGTACCTGTTTATTGTGCTTCCTTATTATCTGTGTGATGTTTAAAGAGGGGTTTTGCTTTCCTCCTGGTGGACTGTGGTGGAGATGAGGACCACTTGCAGCCACAGCTGAATCTGTTGGCTGCCGGCCTCCTCCAGAATGAACTGCGGGACCAGACTGTCTGAGATGTTCTGCACTGAATTATTAATACCTGCCTGGTATCACATCCCACATCAGAAGTCAGAGGCACCTTTTGGATAGTCTCCTACCCTGCTGCAGAAGAAACAATGCTTGAAATCAGAGAGGGGGTGTGTGTGTGACCCACCACGCTCCTGTAACGCTGAGCAGGGCAATCCAGCTGCGATCCCAAGAGCTCTCTGGTGGGAAAGCTGATACGAGAAGGCTTCTGCTCCCTGAAAGAAGATAGTGGCTGCCCAAAGCCCTTAACAGGTTGTTTAAAGAGTTAGTCAAAAGCTTTAAAGAAGCAGTTATGTTGCTACTAGATGTGGGGGAAATCCTTGGAAGCAGACAGAAGATTCACATCAAAGTCTTGTTGAGGGTTGTATCAGGTGAACCCAAAGCTCTACTCTTCCCTGGGCTGAACTCACTGTGTTTCTCAATTTGTTTCACAGGGGCCCAGCAAAGTTTAATTAGCTCCTTTTGAGGTACTTAGAGGATTTCTGGATGGAAAGCATTAGGAGTGCCCAGAGTATGCAAAGAACTGAGTGAGCGTTACGAAGCGGTGAGCAGGAAAACGAATTCTGAGCGACATCTGACCATGTCAATACTTGAAGACAAGGCTCATTTCTGAGCTGAAAGGAGCAAAACTTGGGAACTGCTGGAGAGAGTCCAGGGCAGGGCTACCAAGATGATGGAGGGAGTGGAGCATCTCCCAGAGGAGGAAAGGCTGAGGGAGCTGGGTCTCTTGAGCTTGGAGAAGAGGAGACTGAGGGGTGACCTCATGAATGGTTATAAATATGGAAAGGGTGAGTGTCAGGAGGATGGAGCCAGGCTCTTCTCAGTGACATCCAATGACAGCACAAGGGGCAATGGGTGCAAGCTGGAACAGAGGAGGTTCCACTTAAATAGGAGATAAAGCTTCTTTATGGTGAGGGAACCCTGGCAGGGGCTGCCCAGGGAGGTGGTGGAGTCTCCTTCTCTGGAGACATTCCAAACCCGCCTGGATGCGTTCCTGTGTGACCTGCTCTGGGTGTTCCCGCTCCAGCAGAGAGATTGGACTGGATGAGCTTTCAAGATCCCTTCCAATCCCTGATATTCTGTGATTCTGTGAAAATGCCACAAAGCACTCAACACGGGGCAAAAAACCCAACTGTTTTTCCAGAAGAACGCTCAGACTTGCTCCCACTGTGGTTAAACGCTATGAAGCTAGGTCACAGGAAAGAAAATGGGACAAGGAAGACTAAACAAAAAGAACCCACTCCAAACCAAAACAAGTCTGCTTTCTGTAGGCAAAATAAAAGGTTAAAAAAATATGCAATAGCTATTTAATAACTATGAGCTTTACACAACCTCTGACCACAGGAGCAGAAGCAAACAAGAAGTCCCATCCCTGACAACCTGCCACCAAAACACGATCTCTGTGGGTCAATGAACAAGGAAACCCACACCCCATATATTTTGGCTGCCACACCAAAGAGGCCTTTCAAAAACCTGTTCTTCAAGGTTTTAACACTTCAGCTGTAACAGAACTTTTTGGACAATTGTTTGCTTTCCAAACAGTACAGCTCTGCTTTGAGAAAGCTGTAAGATTTATTGATGCAGTCTGAATACGGTAGGGTCACGATCAACCTGTTGCCCAGTGGCTCAAGAAAATCCACTTGATGGGGTGACAAAAAGCAACTCCAGTCTTCTGTAACCAGATCCAAGCACAGCCACAGCACAGTCGTTCCATTTGTCAACTCCTGCCCTTGAGGCACGGTGAGACACCTGCGAAACTACCCTTCTCTCGAGCAGTGAATCACATTTCTCATGCCTCGTTGTCAGCAGGCCTGACCTTTCCTCGCTAATCCCCTTCCCAGGAGATGCCCACAGACGTGCCAAGCCTCTGTAATGCAGTTTAAAAACCTATTTTAGAGCTGCCAGCGAAGTTTTTGTTGCTTGCCATGAAAGTTCACGCTGGCCTCAGCTCCACAACAGACAGAAAAACACCAAACACGGAGAAGAACCCAGGAGCTCTGAATTTTGCATCCCTGAGCACCAAGATGGGCATGGTTTTGGTACATCTAGCTCTTGTGTTGGAAGGTTAAAAGGCTGCCAGCGATCTCACCCCCATCCCTGCTATCAGGTAAAGTAGTAATTTGAGGTAAGTTTAGGGTTTAAAATTATACTGCCAGTCTAAAGGACTTAGAGACCTGTCTCATTTTAAGGAAAGGTGGCATCAAACCCACAGCTAAATTTGGAAAGTCTCTCCTCTCCCCGCCCCAGTCTAACCATCCACAGAGCACCAAGGCTGCAAATAGATTACCATTATATATATAATTTAGTATTATATAGAATCACAGAATCATAGAATGGTTAGAGTTGGAAGGGACCTTAAAGATCATCCAGTTCCCAACCCCCTGCCCTGGGCAGAGACACCTCCCACCAGACCAGGTTGCTCAAAGCCCCAACCAGCCTGGCCTTGAACATGACCATTGGCGCCCATTAAATACTTGCTAAGAGTTAGATATCTTTATGCAGCTTCTCTCAGTAGGAAACTTCTCTTACATTCCTAAGCCCAGTTTGTTTCAGACTCCAAGTACAACATCTATACAACAACCTATAAAAAGGCACTTACTTCATCTCTATAAAGAGGACTCGTATAATACATGATGTCCATCGCGCTGCTGTTGAGCATATCCCTTAAACCTCGCACTTTATCTGGAGTAATGGAGTCCACTGTGTCTGGAAAAGAAACCCCAACAAACCCAAGACTGGAGTTACAGGCAGGAGAATGATAAAAGCCAACCAAGGTCCGTGCAGGGAACACGGGATGGACCTTCTGGGGAGAATTTTGCAGCCTGGAGCTACTGGAACGGCACAAGAACCGGCATGTGAGTAACCTACCTCCATCGAGGGTGAGTTTTGATCTCCATTCCACTGGGAGAAATTCAACGTGCGTTGCAAGATTGGAAAAATACTTCTCTTCTACTTTTCTTGCAGTATCTCTCATCCTGTAACAAAAAAAAAAACAACAAAAAAACCCCACAAAAAGAATGTGTTACAGGTACCTGTAGAGACTGCTACTGGTGCTCTTGTCAAATGAAGCCAGGGCATCCAGGAATTACACATTTCTCATGTTACTGCTTTCCAAGTATGCAACCCATATTTATTAACATGGGTAAATACCCCAACCTCATGCTCTTGTTAAAAAAAAAAACAAACACTTATGTTCTCAAGTAATGAAAATTTCTCTGCATTACACGCTCAAAAGGGTTTAAAAAACCCTTCAATACATTACACGATGGGCTTCATGAAACCCACCTAAAAGTTGTTTGAAAGATATCTGGTAACTTTGCTGGGTTTGAGGGGTAGAGTGCAACTGAAAATTAAGAATTTTACCACTGCCTCGAAATCTTAGAATCACAGAATTATTCAGGTTGGAAGAGAAACTTGGGATCATGGAGTCCAACCATCAGCCCCACTCTACAAAGTTCTCTCCTACACCAGATCCCTCAACACCGCATCTCATCTACTCTGAAACACAGTCAGGGATGAAATGAATCTTGAATCCACTTAGATCAACAATTTAGACCAGTATGTCAGGAAGGTAATTCAGTGCTTTTAAACACAAAGGAAAACTATTAAAAATATTGCTTGAAAAGCCAGAATTTGAGTTTAATTTCACATCTCCAGTCAGAAGGCTGGAGAGTTCTCAGAGCAGGAAAGAGGATCATCGATCAGCATTTCAGCGTGCAGCAGCGGATGGACAGGCTAATTGTCCTTCCTGAAAGACTTTTCATTTCTTCAAGCATATTTGAACATGAACACCAAGGAACCCCTCTCAAGGGAGGCAAGAAACTTGGGAGTACCTCAAAACCAGAGTATAATCTGACCTTCTCTGGTATTTGGGGGAGAAGGAGAATAACAGTACGTTCTACTCTTTCAAAAACGCTACTTGGTGAGCGTTGTGTGAAAGATTAGCAGCAGCAGCAGAAAGTCAGAGTGAAATTGTACAAGGGAGTAAAATACCCAGGCACTCTTATCAAACACACCCTGTGACCAAACTCAGACAGCACCCTCTTTGCCTGTCTTGCCTTTTCACAAATCTCGGCTCCCGAGGGCGTTGGCATTTTTGAAGATGAGCACAACAAAGTCAATCTGACCGAGGGGCTGCAGTGCTGGGTTTCCAGCAGCTGGTTCCCAGTTCCAAGCATCAGAGGGGGTTTTTGGTTTTGTATTTGATTATTTTTTGTTTTGCTTTTTTCTTTCTGAGACAAAGCCCAGAGTTTCAACACGGGTTTCTTTTGCCCTATTTTCAAAGCAACCCCCTTTAAATGGTTGCTAGAACCAAAGGCACACTGACACTGATCTCCTGCCTGTAGCTGTACCAGTCTGAATGGGGCTTAGTAAGTTTAACCCCTTCGCTGAGACACTTTCTTTGAATACATTAATGCTCCCCCGTTCTTCTTCAATAGAAATCACAGAATTATGGAATGGTTTGGGTTGGAAGGGATCTTAAAGATCATCCAGTTCCAACCCCTGCCCTGGGCGGGGACACTTCCCACCGGACCAGGTTGCTCAAAGCCCCATCCAGCCTCGACTTGAACCCCTTCAGGGATGGGGCAGCCACAGCTTCTCTGGGCAACTTGGGCCAGCGTCTCACCACCCTCAGAGTTAAGAATTTCTTTCTGGTATCTAATCTAAATCTCCCCTCTTCCAATTTAAAACCATCAGCCCTCACCCTATCAGTCCACTCCCTGACAAAGAGTCCCTCTCCAGCTCTCCTGTAGCTCCCTTCAGACACTGGAAGGCTGCTAGAAGGTCTCCCTGGAGCCTTCTCTTCTCCAGACTGAACAACCCCAGCTCTCTCAGCCTGTCTTCATAGGGGAGGTGCTCCAGCCCTCTGATCACCTTTGAGGCCCTCTGCTGGACCCCTTCCAACAGGTCCATGTCCTTCCTGTGCTGAGCCCTCCAGAGCTGGACACATTACTCCGGGTGGGGTCTCATAAGCGAAGGGCAGAGGGGTAGAATCACCTCCCTGGCCCTGCTGGTCACGCTTCTTTTGATGCAGCCCAGGATGGGGATGGCTTTCTGGGCTGCCAGTGCGCCCTGCCGACTCATGTTGAGCTTCTCATCCACCATCACTCCCAAGTCCTTCTCCTCAGGGCTGCTCTCCAGCCATTCTCCACCCAACCTGTATTTGTGCTTGGGATTGCCAGGTCCCAGGTGCAGGACCCTTCCTTCTGCCTGGAAAAAAAGCATTCCAGTAGAAGTTTGCAAAAGCTCTGTTTCAACAAGTTTGTTAACTGCCCCCTCACTTACAAATGGCACTATGCAACATCTCCCACTGATTTTGGTCAGCAATTTTAGAGTATAAATTGTAATAAATATTGTGGTGTAATTGCCAAGCAGCGTGGCTACACTCAAGTCCAAAAGCCCAGACATCCTTCTGCCATAAAGTGTCCTTCTTCTGGCTTTTTAAAAACAAACACTTCGAGCTATTTTATTAGATGGCAGATTCCTCTACTCATTTTCTAAGTTAACACCAACTGGAGCCATAAATCCTCATTTAAACAGGCAGAGAATCCTTCTCCTTTCCCATACAAGTGGATGTTGAAATATAGACCCCAAAGCAACAATTACTTAAATCTATACATCAAAGGGCAAGGTAACAACTAAAAATTATTATTTTTCTAAGGAAAAAGAAAAGAATTACTCAAGTGCAGATGCAAGGCATATTTTAGAGAGGTTTTTGACATATTGCTGCTTTCCATGCAGGAAGCAATGGCCTGAAAATAGATACTTTGAGACTCTCCATACACAAATACGCTTGGCTGCCTTCTCTACTGAAATAATAAATAATAAAACTGTGGTTTCACAGGTATCCATCCTTGCTCAGGCAAGTATTTTGCTGAGATATGTTCATCTATTTACCATTATTGCTGTAGGTTTGTGGCTTTTTAATTTTATGCTACTGAACTGGACTCTTGTGGAGCAATCACAAATACTGCGTTAAAAACTGGAGAGCTACAAGCGAGTTGACTTCAGCTGGTTCCAAATTTTATAAAATGACCTTGGTAGCTGGTAACAGAGCAAAACGCCTGCAGGCTTGAGGATGTTACTCATTCACAAGTCATCTTTGCAGCCTCTCTTCCATCAGATGATCAACAGCCAAGTAAAAGGGAATGCTTTATTTATTTATCATTACACCAGTCAACTTCTTACTCTGAACTCTTAGAATCCTAGAATCATTTTGGTTGGAAGAGACCCACAGGATCATGGAGTCCAACCATCAGCCCCACTCTACAAGTTCTCCCCTACACCAGATCCCTCAANCACCAGTGCTGAGCACAGGGGGACAATCACCTCCCTACTGCTGCTGGTCACACTGTTTCTGATACAAGCCAGGATGCCCTTGGCCTTCTTGGCCACCTGGGCACACTGCTGGCTCATGTTCAGCCCCTTGTCACCCAGCACCCCCAGGTCCTTTTCTGCCTGGCAGAATTCTTGATTTTAAGAGACAGAGCGATGGGACACCCCCACAATAAAACTAAACTCTCACTCCTGCCTGCAAAACCCTGTGGATCCACTCCCGGATTTCGATCCCATAACCCGTGAATTGGAGCATTTCCCAACCACTTCCACCACATCGGAGTGACCCAAAGGGAGGGCAGCACTCCCTGACTCTTTGAGGAATTAATACGAGTCATTGAGGAAACTCAAGGCTGGCTTGAGCTAAATTTGGTAAATCAGAGTGAGAGTAGCGGGCATGAGTAATAAAACCTGTGATCTTCTCAAGCCAGAGGAAACGAAAGGGAGGTTGTTTCCAAACCGTGCCGCAGAAATGCAAACTCAAGTCTAGATTTCAAAGAGCAACTGCAAGACAGAAGGCATCTTCTGGAAAGTGTCCCTGCCCACAGCAAGGGGCTTGGAAGATGTTTAAGGTCTCTTCCAACCCAAACCATTCTATGATTCTGCCACTGTTCTTCAGGGATTCAACCGCTCTCAGACCAGACACAATAAGACCTACATGTCTTTCAAATGCCTCCAGGGATGGGGACTCAACCATTTTCCTGGAGAGCCTGTTCAGTTTTTGGGCTACCATCTGCTTGTGTGTGCCCTCAAAGCCTGGAAGATGACAGGCTGGTGAAATATCTTTTTTAAATGAGTCTCTAATAAGAAGAGGACAGTAATAGTCCTGCAAGCTGCTTGGGGAAGAGTGGCTGGAGCTGCCTGGCAGAAAAGGAACTGAGGATGTTGGTCAACTGTCAGCTGAACATGAGCCCACAGCGTGCCCAGGTGGCCAAGAAGGCCAACAGCATTCTGACCTGTATCAGGAACAGCGTGATGAGTAGGACTCTGGAGGTGACTGTCTCCCTGTACTTGGCACTGGTGAGGCCCCATCTTGAGTGTTGTGCTCAATTTCGGGCCCCTTACCACAAAAAAAGACATTGAGGGGCTGGGGCCGGAGCAGATCCAGAGAAGGGCAACAGAGCTGCTGAGAGGTCCAGAGAGCAAGTATTGTGAGGAGAGGCTGAGGGAGCTGGGGGTGTTCAGCCCAGAGAAAAAGAGGCTGAGGGAAGACTTTCTCACTCTCTTCAGCTCCCTGAAAGGAGGGTGTAGAGGCAGGGGTTGGTTTCTTCTCCCAAGTCACAGGTGATGGGACAAGAAGGAATGGCCTCAAGTTGTGCCACAGGAGGTTCAGACTGGATATTAGGAAAAATTTTGACACTGAGAGGGTTATTAATCATTGGAATGGGCTGCCCAGGGAAGTGGTTGAGGCACCATCCCTGGTGGGATTCACAAGCCGGGTTGACACAGTGCTCAGTGACATGGGGTAGCGATGGTTATTTTATCAGAGTTTGGCTGATGGTTGGACTCGGTGATCTTAAAGGTCTCCTCCGAGCTAGATTAATTCTACGCTTCCTACAGATGGGCTTTAGCACTTGTAAAAGTTGTAGCAAATGGATTTGTTCCAAGCTTGGATAGACATTGGCAGATTTATAGAATGAGAGGTAAAACATATGCAGACTCGTTTTACTTTGGAAGAAAGATGGAAATTTCAGCCTGCAGAGAAAACAAGCACTATGGAGATTCACACTTCAACCTTCTTAGGAATAACAGGACTTGGCATGATAAAGGACCTCAAGACGCTAAGTTGGTTGATTGTGGGATCCCCACCTTCCTGAGTGGTTTTCCAGTTGTTCAGACCCAGTTTGCCATGGGACCATACAGAGAATGGTGCTGTCGTGGGCAGGGAAAGGGCAGCACTCAGCAGAAATGAGGGCTTGGGGGTGGGCAGACAGGAACCAGGATGGACCTAGAGAAACATCTAAGCCTCAAACAGTCTGTTACAGCTTCTACCTGAGATGCAGTTATGTGTTAGATAATTAATAAAGCTACATAAAACATGCCCTTATGAAAGTACTTAATGCCCTAACTATCACCTTCTACCTCTTGGGCTGACCTTCTCATTTAGCTTGTAAAACAAGCTCAAGTTGAAACCTGTAGGGTAATTTTTACCTGTATTGAAACCTGTAAGATAATTGCAGGAAAACATGCAGCTATAACCAGCACTGAAGAATGGAAAACAAGCATGTAATCTGTATCTAATGCCACGTAAGCATTCGAAGGGAAAACGAGCAACAAATACCTGAAAAGTGAAGAATTACAGGGAAAATTTTCCATGACATTTTGATTTGAGATGCTAGCAGCGTATGCTTCATGCATTGAAAGGCCTCCGAGAGGCTCTGCACTCTGTCAGGGTTGCCACACCGCTGGAAATGCACCAAAAACCCTATTCTGAAGCAATGATTATAATGATGATCCACAATTAAAATGCTTTGTAATGGGACTTGCAATAAAAATGTAATTGGCGATTACACAAGGCCAAGACGACGTCGCTTTGGGCCGACAGCGATTTCTGCAGCCCAGGCAAATACAATTTTCAAATAAAACCAGGACAGAGGCAGGCAGGTACCAGCTT
>VZTM01010308.1:0-13948 GCA_013400555.1 Jacana jacana | reverse complement strand
ATAGAAGGAAAGGGAATGGCTGCAAGCTGCAGCAGGGTAGGGTTAGGCTGGACATGAGGAGAGAATTCTTCCCAGCAAGAGTGGTCAGTCAGTGGAATCAGCTGCCCAGGGAGGCGGTGGAGTCCCCATCCCTGACTGTGTTTCAGAGTAGATTAGATGTGGTGTTGAGGGATCTGGTGTAGGGGAGAACTTGTAGAGTGGGGCTGCTGGTTGGACTGGGTGATCCCGGGGGTCTCTTCCAACCTGAATGATTCTATGATTCTATGATTCTTTCAACCTGTGGGTGCAAAAACCCTGAGACTTTTTCTCAAGAGCAGATGTCATTAAACCACAGGCTCAGGCAAACACCCTGGACACTTTTGACATGATCCAGCCCGTGGTGGAGAAGCTTTGCATGCACAAGCATATGAAAATTCTCCTGCCTTAAACCTCTTACTGCATGATGCTCAAGAGTTGGAATTACAAAGAAGTTTATTCTCTATCCTGTGCCTTTGTCTGCTGCAGAATCCTTCACCTCCAGGCCTGGCACAGTGATGCGGTTTTGCCCTGTTTCGTAAGCAAATCCCTCACTTGTTCGTAAAGCTCCTAAAAAACTCAACCCAAAGGTTGTTGCTGGGTTATTTGTGGCTGTGCCAGATTCAGCTGTGTGAAATGTGGCTTCTGATGCCGCCTGTGCCCCGTGAAATCCACCTCTATAAATCATTCCGAGACACACTAGAAGGAAAAACCCCGCTTACCCAAAGGTACCGCGGTTTTGGGCCGTAATGGTTCAGACTCACTGCTTGATTTCTGCCAATGTGCTTTTATTCCCCAGATGGACAATCACTGTTTTTTAAAAATGGCTATAGAAAGGGTCAGATAAATCTTAAAGAGGTTCAAAAGTTTCATTCCACTCTCTACAGCTCAGGTACTAGGTTACTCCTCTGATCTAGAACCCCATTAACACTGAAGTTCAACCTCCTCTATATGTTTGCCCGTAACGACCTCCCAAACCTCCTGATCTTTGCTCTTGTCATGCTTCCTTCTTTCCCAGTAGCTTCCACGCCTTCTGCTTTGTGAAGGGCCAGTTTCATTTGCAGAGGCACAACTATCACGCAGGGCTTTAGTGAATCAATTTGGTTTCCCTGGTTCCTTCTCATACTTTTCAATTCTGAGAAGCAGCCCTGGGGGGTCTGCAGACCCCAGGCTGGAGAGAACGGCTCTGTGTTCAAAGTAAAGCAAGGTCTGTTTGCTGCCCAGGCTGCTGAAAGAGACCAAGGGAGGGAATGAGAGAGAGGAGGGAAGGGAAGGGAAGGGAAGGGAAGGGAAGGGAAGGGAAGGGAAGGGGACATTGATGGGGAAGAAGCCCCAGCCTAATATAATTTGAAAAGGTAGTGGAACAATATACTGCCAATTAATTAGGAATTTAATGATGAAGCCTGAAGGAATTTTATAGGAATTGAACTCCATAGTATTTCTGAGGTTCGTTTACTCCATTTGAGGTAGACACTGAAATCTTGGTTGTGCCTTCTAACCCCCTGCCCCACCCCTACAAGTTTGGGTCTGCTTTGAATCAATTAGGAATTATCTTTACTCAAAAAACCCAGGCAAACAAAATAGAGAAAACCAAAGGGGGAGAAGAACAGCACAGGTTTCTGCAAGGTAGACATCCTTCTTTGTACAAAAATCACCTCACAACTGGGAGGAAAGTCAGGAAAGACAGATGGCTGAGACGGCTTGGATTATGGTGGATCTCACCACAGTTCAAGGCAAAAACCAGGGTAGATTATCACCAGTGTGTTACACTGCACTACATTTGCACACAGGTGCTGCCACATGGACCCTCACTATGTCACCCATGAGGGGCCACGTCCCAGTGGGCAGCCTCTGGGCCACCCCTGCCGCGCTGCCCACGGGACTGAGAAAGGCATCTAGCCATATGGGTCACAAAGAGGGAGCGTACTGTGAAGTTACTACGGAGTCTCCAGCACGTTTGTTACCCCAAAAACCAGAGTTATAGACATTCTCTAGTCATGCCAGGTGATTGGGATCTTTCAAACTCCCTCAGGCGATACAGAACCTGGGGAACAGTAGAGCGGTGCCGTTCATTTTCCTTGCAGATCGTCTCGTTTCATTGTGCATTATAATAAAATTGTTTGGGGAACATGTCTGGCCTTAAAATTCTGTTACTGAAATAACCCACCCTGGATGGCGTGGCTGGGCAAGTGACGCTGTGAGTGACAACTACTGCGACGCAGGAGCTCACTGCAGATACTCCAAGGATTAACTCGTACGATGTTAAGATTTTACTGACTCATTTCTCTGTCCATGCCAGAGGGATGCACTGTTGAAAAATCTGTAAGGGATTCTCTTATGCAACACACAGTGAAGGACAAAGACAGCAATGCTACACAGTTATATAAACCAGGGTGTGAGAATGACATCTCCACTCGGAGACGCTTGAGACTGGATTGGCAGAGTCTAAGCAAGTATGCTCAGAGCAGCTTCTGAAAATAACTAACTCTTTGTTGGTAGGGGGGTATATATTGGTATGGATGAGGGAATAGAGCGCACTGTCAGCCAGTTTGCTGATGACACCAAACTGGGAGGAGTGGCTGACACGCCAGAAGGCCGTGCTGGCATCCAGTGAGACCTGGACAGGCTGGAGAGCTGGGCGGGGAGAAATTTAATGAAATAGAACAAGGGCAAGTGTAAAGTCTGGCATCTGGGCAAGAACAACCCCAGGTTCCAGTATAGGTTGGGAAATGACCTGTTGGAGAGCAGCGTAGGGGAAAGGGACCTGGGGATCCTGGTGGGCAGCAGGATGACCATGAGCCAGCACTGTGCCCTCATGGCCAAGAAGGCCAAGGGCATCCTGGGCTGTATTAGAAGGTGGAGAGAGGTTCTCCTCCCCCTCTACTCTGCCCTGCTGAGACCCCATCTGGTATATGGTGTCCAGNGACCTGCTCTGGGTGTTCCTGCTCCAGCAGGGGGATGGCACTGGAGGAGCTCCCAAGCTCCCTCCCAACCCCTGAGATTCTGGGATTCTGGGATGAGACTAGCTGGCTGTCTCTCAGCCTTTGCAGTTGCAGGTAACTATGGAGACATTTCATCTAGAAGCACCCATGAAACCTCCGCTGCACAAGTCATCTTTACACACCGTAACAATGCAAACGTACAAAGGATTAAAAGTCACCAGAACTGCACAATAGAACAGAAGAGAATAGTGAGGGGGTCAAGGACTTCATTGCTTCAAACACAAAAGCATTCAGGTGAAAATACCCTGTTCTCCCTGGGTAGTGAATTATACTCCCAATTACAGAAGTAACAAAAGAGGGAAAAAAAAAAAACCAACAGCTTTTGGGCATCCAAAACGGAGAAAAAAATTCTCCAACCTATGTATCTGATAGTCAGGTTGACCCAGGATGCATGAATGAAGCTCTGGAGCAAGACATCCAGCACCCGTAGGAACACTGGTGTGTTCTGGCCTTCCTCCCGTCTCCTGCTCCATCTCACTCCTCGCTCCCTCACAAAAAGGTGACAATCACTTTCAATCGATGAAGCCAAGAGAAGGGCCAGGTTTGGGAGGCCAAGGGGGCAGGATATCCTTGTTACCTGGTACAGGCCACCAGCCAGTGTGCGGGTTCGGAACAAAAGAAATGCCATAAATAAAATAAAAGCTGGTGGACGCTCGGCTGACTGAAGTCTCCTCATAGCAGGGCTCTGAATCCAGCTGCCTGTATGGGTGTCTGGACAAAGGTGATGGCAGGACCTTTGCTATTCCCAGATCCAGACATGTAGATCCTACATGGGGCAATGTGAAGGGCAAAAGAAGGAGAATGAGTAAATCTCCCTCAGGAAATCCTGCCAAGCTTCTTGCAAGTCTTCAGTAAAGACCAAAAGTAGCAGGAGCGCAGGGTAACACAGCCCTGCTTTCACAACCAAATCCACTCAGTTACAATTCTTCTGCTTTAGCCTTGGCATGAAGGCTGCTCATTATTACAAAATCTGTGGATTCAAGGAGAGAAAATAGATTTTTGAAGCCTCTTCAGCTGAAGTGTTTTGCTGTGCCAAGAGACACGGAGCAAGGATACTGCCATCCATCAGAACACCAGAGAATATCGAGCAGTTTTCACTATTAACAACTTGTGTTCTCTCCTGCAGAAACTCGGGCCCTCAGAGGGGGAGAAAAGCCAATGACACTGACCTCCCCACACTTAAAAGTGAACTCCACAAGCCTGGGAAAATGAGAGCCAGCCCTTCTCAGAGTGGAACACGAGGCAGTCAAGTTGGATAAAGTTCAGTGACAAGAAACAGACACCCGAAAGGTATTGCAAGCTTATGCATTTCAAACCATCCTTTATCACAAAACACCCAGTAATGTGCAGAGAACAAGGCTCCAGTATCGGGGAGATGGAGTAAACTCCGCTCCATAGAGTAGAAGAGGGAATGGGTTGCAGCCTATGTACTGGGGAAAGGTTATTTAGAGTCATAGAATCATTCAGGTTGGAAGAGACCCCCGGGATCACCCAGTCCAACCATCAGCCCCACTCTACAAGTTCTCCCCTACACCAGATCCCTCAACACCACATCCAATCTACTCTGAAACACAGTCAGGGATGGGGACTCCACCACCTCCCGGGGCAGCTGATTCCACTGACTGACCACTCTCTCTGGGAAAAACTCTTTCCTCATGCCCAGCCTAACCCTACCCTGCTGCAGCTTGCAGCCATTCCCTCTTGTCCTGTCGCTCATTGCCCGTGAGAAGAGACCAGCACCAACCTCCCTACAATGCCCTTTCAAGCAGTTGTAGAGAGGGATGAGGTCTCCCCTCAGCCTCCTGTCGACCAGCACCCCCAGGTCCTTTTCTGCCAGGCAGCTCCAGCCACACTGCCCCAAGCCTGTAGCCATCCATGGGGTTGGTGTGGCCCAAGGGCAGGACCTGGCACTTGGCCTCATTGAAGGCCATGCCATTAACATTGGCCCATCTATCCAGTCTATCCCAGTCCCTCTGTAGAGCATCCCTGTCCTCAAGCAGATCAACACTCCCACCCAACTTTGTGTCATCTGCAAACTCACTGATAGTGTTTTCTATGTCCTTATCTACATCATCAATGAAGATATTAAAAAGGAAAGGCCCCAGCACTGAGCCCTGAGGAACCACTGGTGACCAGCACCAGCTGGATTGAACCCCATTGAGCACCACCCTTTGGGATCATCCTTCCAGCCAGTGCTGGGTCCAGCAGATCCTACGCTCATCCAGGCCGTGGGCAGCCAGTTTTGCCATGAGTGACTAGAGAGTAAAGATTCTGTGGGTAGAGAGTAAAGGAATTCTGCTGCTGTTGGTTCAGCTGGTGGTTTTACCAGAAATACCAGGTCTGTCAGTTGGCAAGTCACACAGCCTGCTGCTGAAGCACTTGCTGGCCTCACCTGCTTTCCACTGGGCACACTCATTAGCCCAAGTACGTGCCCGAGGTAACTTCAAGGATGTGCTTAGTGTTGTACAAGACTTTCAGATCTCTGCTCATTAGGGAGAGGCTGAGATAAGTAATTAAGGGCTTTGCTGAATCATCCTTAGCATGCACAAATCACCTTGCTGGAAAGGAGCTTTCATAAAATCCTCCTCTCTCCTGGCAAAGTCCCATTTGGTATGTGAGGCTTTGAAGTACAATACTGGGGTAAATCAGCCTTATTTTACTAGGTTGCTTCCAAAATGACTGGCATTTCATAGAGCCTTGTGACAGGAAGTGAGGAGAGGGAAGCACCCCGCGGCAAGGCACTCTACCCATTCAGTGAGGAAACCACCCACCTTTTGCCCATTCTTGCAAACTCCAGAGGGGCCTTCATCTCTCCCTCGGCAATACAAGGAGCTTAAAGGAAAACAATTCTTGCCAGAAACACCATACATGCTGGAGTTTCGCCAGGATAAATTCTGGTTGAAGAGGCAAGAAGAAACAGTCATTCGCTAGCTCGCATTTTGTCGGGTCCGAGCTGCCCGTGAGCAGCAGACTTTTTAGTGCTTCTGCTGTTGGACTGCTTTGGTGTAATCAGCAGCCAGTTTAAATTCCTTATTCTTCACTGGCACTTGATTACTCCCTCGTTTCCTCCCTCTCCCACTCTCCAAATCACTCCGTTTCTTCCATCTTTACACGCGTGTGTGTATATTTTTGCAGCTCTCCCCTCGTTTGCCCATGGTTTCACAACTAGGGAAGATAGGAACTCTTTTTCAGAACAATTTCTGTAATGAGCCTGCACTTCCCAAAGCAATCCCAATGCCTGTAGTTTACTCCAAAGGCCCAACCCTGCTAAAACACTTTAGCTAAAAATGTGAGTGAGTATGGGTGAGTTTGGCATCTGGCAGAGGCACGCGTGGTCTGCAAACAGAGAGAGAGGTGGCTGGGAACAGAAATACTCCGCTTGAGAGAGAGATTGGTAAGGTCTGTGGAGGATAGTTGAGAAGAAAGGGAGCTGGCAGAAGGACCAGCTTTCATCTGTAAGCCAGGAGCAAAGGAACCTACTCTGCTGTTATGTCTGACTGTCCAGGGTCCAAGAGAAGCAGCGGTTCAACATGAGCTTTAGCTGGTGTGTAGCCAGCGACACAGTATCTCCCAAAGACTTGCCCCTTTGGTGTTTTCTGTTTGACTACTTGATTGTAGATTTATCCTGCAAGAGCAAGTGCTTAAAAGCTGTTACTGGCTGATGGTTCTCTAGGCTGAGGCTAATGCTGTCCTCATTGCATCTACTCAGTGTTCTTCGTGGTGGGCACAGCATACACGCCACTGAGCTGGTGCCCAGATCTGCCTTCTCCTCTCCTGCCCGCAGAACACTCTAGAGGAGAAACCCTTTTGGTAGAGAGACATGGATGGTGCTATGACAGAAGGAATGACAGCAACCAATGTCTGCACATCACCAGGGATGTCCAGTAGCAGGAATATACTAGTACCCGTCTATTTCACCACCTCCATCACTGGAAGCTTTTAAGGAGCAGTCAAAAATAGTTTCTGCAACGCTAAGCTTTCCTCCAGGAGAAGACTGTCAAGGCAACCTCCTTAGGGCCCATCTGGCCCTTATGCCTGTTTTTGAGATAGGGAGCTGCAGGCTGGATCTCCGCCAGCCAGCTCTGTTCACAAGCCCACAGGAGCTCTGTAAAGTGGCTGCAGTGAATTCAGTAAAGAAGACGTTTTGGAACCGAAACAGACAATGCCCAGAGGCGAAGGGCCCACGTGTGTCTCTCAAAAGTCCCTGCACCAGTCTTGTGACACCTCATTTCACTGCCTTTCACACAGGGGCTAGATCTTCCCGCGCACTTTGAGGTGAATCGACTTTTGTAGCAACCACAGAGGGAGGATGAAACAGAAATTTGTGGCTGGAGGAGCTGAGGAAGCATCTTGGCATTGTTGCATCTTCTCAGTTATCACCAGACATCACGATAATTCCTGAGAGAAACTACAGGCATTCTGGAAACTTGGGGTGATGAAGGAGGACATCAACTACAGTAAGAGATGGAACAGAGAAGCTCTGCAGAGTAAGGTAGGTGACAAGGTACTAGCCTTCTTCTGCTGAGGAGGAACCAGACCATGAAGGGGATGAGCGAGCTACCTGAGAGTGCACAGAACTGTAGCACGATGGGCTCCCTTGACGAATACCCAGCTCCTGAATCCAATTTGCCAGATTAAATGTTAACTGAACTGTTACTGGTTTCACCTTAAGTCTGCTACCTGCGTGTATGCCTTTTGCACACTTCATTCGTCCCCGTATAAGGCAGAAGCCAGTGCAGGGCTATGCCTTGGCAGTAGAAAAAGGGAGCACTGGCATCAGGGGCTGAACACAGATCTGACTGCCCTGGCCCTGCTCGAAATTCTTCGTAGAAAACACTGTTAACCACTAAAGGAAAGTTGGCTACCGTCTGTAGGATGAAAGACTTTTCTATTAACTAGAAAAAAATCCGTTAAAAGAATAAAAAACCAAATCATGATAGGAACCAAATCAACCACATCCCCCAGGAGAACTCAGGCAGAGCGATTCTACCTGCTTGCACGATACCCGTGTGTGGACTCTGACCCTGACCTGGGCCAGCTACTCTCAGAGGAAGGGTGAGGAGTTAAATCCCCAGGGAAAAGTCCTCCTTGTGGTCCTGGGAGCCTCCTGCTGCCATGTGGCTCTAACCCAACCCACCATCTGAGATGTTAGCGCTGTGCAGACCTGTACCGGGGCACAGCACGTCAGCAAGGAGGAGCCAGGTCTAACTACTCCGGGTAGGGAGAACGATCCAGCTCTAAATCCCACGGTTTAGAGCAGACAATGTAGATCATCTCCTCGCTTGGAGCCAAGGCAGCCCTAGCAACTGCCTAGCAACAGGAGGGCAGAGAAAGGCAGGAGCTGTGGGTTATCCGGTGGCAAACTCCTAGGGAGGAGCCAGCGCCAGCCAGGGCTCAGCAGCCTCTGATGCACCCCCTGAACTTCAGCCTCGCCCCCCCTCAGCCCTAGAAATGCAGGAAGCTTCTGTCAGTGAAGCAGCGAGCATTCAAAGCGTGTTACATCTTTTCCCCCCCCCAAAAAAAAATCAGGTTTTACCAGTCTCCTGCCTCGCCGGGTGGATAAACTCAGCAGGCTGACACGCCACCAGAAATTCAAATGCCAACAGTCACCCCCAAGACCAAACCTCTCCTTTATCTTCATCATTTGGATTAGTTTGGGGGTTCTTTTCTTTCCTGATTCTAGAAATGACTGGTGGGTCGCTGAACTCTACTGGTCATCTCCAGTCCCTCCCTGCTGCAACTTCCACCCTCACAGCCTGTAGCTTCCACCTCTGCTTTCTCAAGGCTGCTGCGAAGGAGAAGTGTTGCTTGGGCGGTGTACTGGTGCCCATCAGGGATGCAGGCGGATGCTATGCATCCCCGATAACCACAACCAGAATGGTTGCAGGATGAATAAGGCTGTTAACTCCAGGGACTTGTGAGCATTTCACACTGAAATGCTTAAAAACAAAACAGAAGTCCTTGCTGTGGGCTTTGAGCTTAAAACCCCCCAGTTAGCACTTTGCAGGTGGAAAGACATTTGCACCAGAAGCAGCTGAAAGCAGAAGCAAACTGAGAAATGGAAGAAAAGTGCTCCCTTTGGGTGCCCAATTGTGAGACCTTTGGGGTAATAGCAATCATTTGTGATAGTCACACAGAAAACCGAGTGACTAGTGATTCGTCTTCTTTTACCTGATACCCACTTTGATATTGTGGTTTCAGAGCCAAGCTGGCAGGAGGCCGCCTTGACAGCGAGGCCACTTAAATTATAGACAGAAGGCTGTAAGGTTTCGCCTTCACCTGAAGTATGCTACCTGTTGAAATCATAGAATCATGGAATCATAGAATCATTCAGGTTGGAAGAGACCCCTGGGATCACCCAGTCCAACCATCAGCCCCACTCTACAAGTTCTCCCCTACACCAGATCCCTCAACACCACATCCAATCTACTCTGAAACACAGTCAGGGATGGGGACTCCACCACCTCCCTGGGCAGCCCAGTCCAGGCTCTGACCACTCTTTTGGGGCAGAATTCTCTCCCCATGTCCAGCCTAACCCTCCCCTGCTGCAGCTTGCAGCCATTCCCTCTTGTCCTGTCGCTCATTGCCCGTGAGAAGAGACCAGCACCAACCTCCCTACAATGCCCTTTCAAGCAGTTGTAGAGAGGGATGAGGTCTCCCCTCAGCCTCCTCTTCCTCACACTAAAGAACCCCAACTCCCTCAATGGATCCTCATAAGCCTTGTTCTCCAGGCCTCTCACCAGCTCCGTGTCCCTCCTCTGTACTCGCTCCAGCACCTCGATATCTCTCTTGTGCTGAGGTGCCCAGAACTGGACACCAGACTCAAGGTGCGGCCTCACCAGTGCTGAGCACAGGGGGACAATCACCTCCCTACTTCTGCTGGTCACACTATTCTTTATGCAAGCCAGGATGCCCTTGGCCTTCTTGGCCACCTGGGCACACTGCTGGCTCATGTTCAGCCTCCTGTCGACCAGCACCCCCAGGTCCTTTTCTGCCAGGCAGCTCCAGCCACACTGCCCCAAGCCTGTAGCCATCCATGGGGTTGGTGTGGCCCAAGTGCAGGACCTGGCACTGCAAATACACTGCAAATGTATTTATGCAGTTGCCCAGGGTCTCCATCATCCTTTCCTTAGCTTTTTTTCTTTTCCATAATAGATATAACCAAAAGAAGATTCCTTTGAATGTGAGTTAGCTCAAGCTAATGGGTTTTTAAAGACTAAATGGTTTAGTCCTTCAACTGATAAACCTCAGAAACACTTGTTAGAGCAGAAGTGTAACATCTCTCTTTGAGCTGCTGGCATTTTACATCCTCTCACTGTAAAAGTCTCTGCTGGTTACACTAACTGCCTCGATTTCCACTGTGATCACTCTTTGCTGGAGGGGTCAGTTTTTGCAGCTATCACTGTGGGGTTTCTTTGTGTGTTGCTCGTGTGTTCATTTGCAGCCTAAATCTCCTCCAAAACTCTGTGAAATGGTTTATTTAGACTGATATTTTGCTTTGGTTTCTCAGTGCTGCGTATTTAGCAGTGAAAAAGAGCCCGAGCAGACCCTACATTCACCAGACAATCCACTGTAATCCACTGGTGGCCCCCAATCTGTTTCTCAGGAGACGTAGGATTTGAGTGCTCAGTATAAGGCACGAGGTCCACGCAGGATACTTGGTCATCACAGAAGTGAAACTCGGGCAAAGTGCCCTCCATGTCCTCCTGAAGTGTGAATTCCACAGCCTGCCAGTGCCCCAGCCCCGTTTCATTTACCAGTTCAGTGCAGGTATTTCCAGTCGCGGTTGAGTTCTGTGCAGATTGTTTCTTCCAAAGCCCACCTCAGGCGAAGGAATGAGTATGAGCTGTCGCTGCACACCTGGAGTGGAGCTGTCAAGCATTCCATTCTCCATCCACACTGCGTTACAGGGGAACTTAAGTTGCCAGCAGCCGAAAAGTGCTGGAACCTCTTTAACGCAGCAAATGCAAAACGTTCCTGATCGTTCTCTTCCTGCTTCACAGAAGAGCAAGAGCACTGACATTTACAGTTTTGAGATCAGCCCCCTCTCCCCTCACCTCTCTCCTGTCTGGCCCTGGAGTACTTTTTCTCCTCCCCAGAACTGCGCAGATGCTCACCATCGCCGGTCCCTCTCTGCGTTGCTTTGTCTGGGGATCCCCACTGAGGGAAAGGAGGAGGCAACATCCAGCTGCTCACATTTAGCAAAATTCCTTCACTCAGTGGTCCTTGAACAGAGCAAAGCGATGAAGGATTGAAGGACTTCAGGAAGCAGAAGTCTGTGACCCCCAAGTCTTCCTTACAGAAGCCCTCGTTTAAAGTGCAATTAATAAAGATATTTGCTCTAGGATGAAATCTTGTATTGTTTTACCTAAATACTGAAATGCCCCCGTAGCTGCTACTGGAGTCTTATTTGGAAGCAGTGATGGGAATTAAGGAAGTTGACAGGGTATCATGGGTGTGCAAAGGGCTGCAGATCCAGCTGGGAGGAGGGGAAGGTAGGGTGTTTGTCTGAAAATCACAAGTGTAAACGCTGCAATCTCAGTCTTCCGTTAACTGCTCAACCGAGCTGTAGTTTCAGAATCACAGTCAGTTCAATGATGCTGTTTCCCTCCAGCTTCTAGATCAGAAATTCTAATTCCTTGCTCTATTTAAGGACTCAGCTATCTGCACTGCTGTCTTTTTTCACCCCTTCTTATAGGAAGGCGGAGGCGAGTTCTAGCGCAAACTCAGAGCTCCAGATCTGGCTCTTCTGGAAGCCAGCCCCTTCATGAAGTCGTTTTAAAGGAAACAACAAAATTACTAAAAGAGCTGAAAAGATAAAAAACCTGACTAACCCAACCACCTGCAACATTTACTGCTGAGGAGCAGGGACCGGAGGAGGATAATCCCTCGGGTTTGGGGGGATGAAGGGGGCTGCCCCTCTCATTTCACCTGGAAAATCAGAGTCACTCGATGTCGGATGAGCAGAGGAGGAGGAGCAGAGCTTGCTGCTAAAAAGCACTTGTTTACTGTCCTACTCCAGTGGAGCAGAGACTTAGTGGGGAAA
Source organism: Jacana jacana (assembly GCA_013400555.1). Lineage (NCBI taxonomy): Eukaryota > Metazoa > Chordata > Aves > Charadriiformes > Jacanidae > Jacana > Jacana jacana. The sequence goes on along the minus strand of VZTM01010308.1, from coordinate 1,885 downwards.
AGTGCTAGATCTCTGTGTCAGTCAGATTCCCAGTCCTGCTCCAGACTCGTGCTGGCACGATCCAGAGTAATCCCAGACAGGATTTAACCATAAAGCTGCACCTGACAGAACTGAGTATGGCTTCTCGTTACCAGTGAAAACAAACAGAAAGGGAAGCGAATGAAAAGCCACAGAAAACAATACCTAAGGGATAAAAAAACACTGAATAAAAGAGAGGAAAACATCCTAGACCAGTATCAGCTGGGCTGAAGTAGACTCACATTTAAGCAGGGCATTCGGAATGGGCAAAGTGGGTGTCAATCAGGCCAAATATGGGAAGGAGTAAATGTGCAGAGAGTACAGAAACAGTTAAACAATAGACTGCCTTGACTTCAGCAAGCTGCTGGTTGATGTCATTCTGAACTGGCAGAGCTACCAGAGATCCTGATTTCAGGTCTGGCTGCTTCCAGAACTGCGGCGGCAGCAGACGTCAGCATCGAGGAGTGGAAAAAGGAAGCCTTGGTTGTCAAAGCCCTCTGACATGATTATTGACACTTCTCTCCCGGAAATTTGCCATTTGGTTAAAGTTGCTCCTATTAAAAATAAGACAAATGACCCACTCAAATGACCCACAGAGGGTTTGGTTGTTTTTTTTTTCCACTGCAATTTTAAATGTGGGTGCATTTTTCAAGGCCCAGTCACTTCCCTGCTGATGGGAACCCAGAATGAATCCTTCTGCCCTTCTTTCTCACTCCAGAACACAAAGCCAAAAAACAAAAAGGAAGATGATTGTAACATGAGTTCTCTCACAGATCAACCTGTATGTCTATCTTCGTAATCTAGTCTTTAATGCTAATAAACTGCAATCTTTTCAGATATTTACCTATCTAAAAATGCATTTTGCAACACTCAGGGAGAAGGCTGCCTTCGTAATGACACAAGCTAGGGGGGGGGAAAAACATCCTTCATAGTAAAACTGCCAGTTTCTTCAGTAAATAAACCCCTGCGTGCAGGCTCCAAAGACCAGACCCGACACTTTGCTCTGCTTGCAGCCTCGCAGCGTAAAAAGAAGTATACTCAATTAACAGAGCAGGCCTACCTTACTCAGTTTCCCTGCCTTTGGCTCTGTGGCGATGAGACTTCAAAGGTGGGAAGCGTTTGAATCATGCAGTTCTAGCTCCTTCCGTTTCCAAGCACCTAGCTGACTCCTGCCAACTAGAGAAGTTTCCATAACTACCCGGTTCCCACCTGCTTCCCTCTGAAAGCAAAGTGCCTGCATCCCCCAAAAATTGTTGATGTAGGTCCCTGTTGGTAACGGTTTGAATGGTTATGGACATCTGGGAAAGCACAGGTTATTCATATTGGCCATAAAAGTTAGGTCCAGTATCAAAATAACAACACGGGTCAGCAGCAGCTGAAGACTTAAGTCCTCTTGTCAGTGACAAGGAAGCATCCCTTGAGAAGCAGTGTCCCAGCTCTCTGGGTCATCTTCATCAGTGAAGCTCCATGAACCTCTGAATGGGGTTGTCCAAAGGCACTGGGATAAATTAGCTCCCGTTGCCTCATCCCAACACGCACTTAGGTAAGTAGTGAGCTCTGTTCCAGGGAGGTGAGAATCCGCCCCTATGTCTATTTAAATATCAGCTTTTCTGCAGAACACTTCAAACACCCTGACCTTCTGAGCCAACCACAGGCCTAGGTGATGGCAAGGCACGCTGCCAGTGCAAGGTGGGTGCCTCGATTTTCTCACTGGGGTGATAAAGTCCAGGCAAATACTGTCCCTGCTGTGAGGGCTAAAAAGGATTTCCCTGCATTCTGCTTTCTGGCCTGTGAAACCCAGGACCCAGGGCTTTCTGCTTTCTGTTCTTTCTCCTTCATAGAATCACGGAATCCTTCAGGTTGGAAG
>VZTM01010306.1:0-11238 GCA_013400555.1 Jacana jacana | reverse complement strand
ACTAAGAAAACCAAACTTTTTTTTTAGAAATTGGTGGAAATAAAGTCACCTGTAACTGAAAGTACTATTCTAATAGTGTATACTTTGTTGATACTTTGTCCTGATGGTACTGAACCATTCCAGAGAGCTAATCCAGGCATATTGTTCCTCTTCATCAGGCAATGAAATGTCCCTCTAGTGGATCCTGGTGCACCACCTCACATCTCAAGACATGAGGTACTTGACAGAGGCTTTATACAGCTTGTTTACAGCGATTGCTTTGTACCTACTGGCAAGGCTCTTGCAGCTTTTCTAGCAACATGAAAAATCACTCTTTTAATAAAATATCTCTCTGGTGGCAGATTTTCAGTTTAAAGATAAAAGATACCAAGTTGATTTGATGCTTTCTTGCTTATTCTACTTCTCTGAGAAATTCCTTTCTGGGTCTACAACACTGCGGTTGTAGAAACAGTCTCACAGAGGCAGTGCCAAGAGGTAATTTTTTTCCAAGTGAAATCATAGAATCATAGAATAATTTAGGTTGGAAATACCTTTAAAATCATCGAGTCCATGACTCTAGTACTCTGAATTCAGAGCAACAGATTTCTTTAGAATAGGTTTCCATCTGATACTAATTTTCATCACTAGAAGACTGCACTTGAGTCTGATCTACTTCAAATGTGTGTGTGTGAGCAGAAACTATATTAGGAAAACACAGATCTGCAGAAAAGTTAATCTCTTATTTTTATTTGTTAGACTCTGAAACCCTACTTATCTACTCCCTTCCAGACTAACACATATCTTGCTCATCTTGTGTAGAACAGAAGCCCTCATAAGATATCATGAAAAGCTATAGTAGCATTTGCTCACATTTATTCATGTGCAAATAATCTGTCCCTTAGCCCCTAAGCTTTTCCATGTCAGACATGACATTTATGGATGAGGAGTTTTCACTTTCTAATTGTCAGCTTTCTATAGAACTGTTTTTTCCTCTTAGGAAAGCTTGTATTTAGTGACTCCACTTTTGCTTTCTGCCATGCATGTTTTCAAAAAGGCACACTTTTTTAATGCAGAAAATAGAGACAGATTTTTTTAAAATTGTTTTTGAATAAAGAGATAATACAAATGAACCTCAGTAATGTTTTAAATTATTTCATTTGATATGTTACCAGAAATTTTCATTTAGTGTGGATCTTGCTCTGGCAATTGTCTGTCACTTTATAAACAAAAGTTTCAATATCTATTTGCTATTGTGGATTAACCCTGACAAAAGTGGACATCATTCATGTACTCTGTTGCTATCTCTGTGATGACGTGAACAGACAGCCTCACCGCTATGGTGACATGAACAGATCGCAACCTTTGTGTTCTGCATTGCAAAGTAATAGTTTATTCACAGAGGAATGATGGCTTACACTACCCAAGGGTCTGATGGAGAGAGAAGTCCCCTGCAGCTGGTGCATTAGACTGGATGTATGCTGCACTGTGATGTTTGGTGCCTTCTAAGAGGATGCAGCATGAAAGCTGTGATGTTTCTTTGATGCTAGGTCAAAATTTTAATTTCATAAGTAATTCTGCTCTGGGACAATAACATTTGGTTATGCTGTCAGCCAAGACCCAATTTTTAGGATATTATCTCTCTGAAAATCACTCCAGACTGTTTCAGGAGATGCCAGAGAAGCTTTGTTTGTAAGCACAGGCTGTGAGAGACTGGATGAAAATACATTTATAGACTGGTAAGAGAGTTTTTCAAGCAGTTAGGGAAATGTTTGACTCTGGATGTATGTATTTCATTGAAAGTACTGTCTGGAAAAAATATTTGGGCTTTAAACAATTTGTATGAGCTACTTAAATACAACACAGAACTGAAAGATGAGGGATTCTGTATATTGATAGAGTTAGAAGATCAGATTATCTCCTACCCGTCCAGTAACAAGGAAGAGTAAACTGAGGTTGGTAGAACAGAGAATTGGGAAAGACTTCATTAAAAAGTTTTGTGAAATGCCTTTCAGAAGACATGAAAGGAATCCAAAACACTCCTCCCAGAAACAAACAAAAAAGTCTGAACTTATAAAAAGTGCCAAGTTAATCCCCCCAAAAACAGTGGTGCTGCATAAAGACTAAGCATACTCATGTCATATACCTGAAGTACTACTCCAGCCAAGGCAGTTTAAGATCCCTCTTAATGAGAGTCTTCCCTCTGGGGCATGTAACTACTGGATTGGAGCACCCCAGCAGTGACTACACAGTCACTGGGGAGTGTTTTTTAGAGCAGAGGATAAGACAAGCAAAAGAGCAATGGGCAGAAGAGACAATGATGGTGCAAGGGAGCTGAGGCCACAGGCACCAAGACCTTCCCCACAGGCAGCAAGGGCACCCCTTGCTGGATCTTTGAAAGGTGCTATTGCTACTCCACCATACAGCTCCTGGACTGTTAGCAGAATGGGGGCAGAATTCTACTTACCAACGCAAATGCAAAATGTGATTGTCACTTTTCTGTTCTGTCTCCTCATTTGTGTTTTAAAACATCATTATTCTAGTTTCAATTCTAATAAAACCTGGTTTTGTAGTTGTCATAGATGCATTTGGGGTTTTTTTCCTAGTTCACAATCTAAAAAGATATGTCTAGGATGCAGAGTCTTCATCTGGCAGAAGCATATGTGGAAACTGTAATAAAAAATGGAGACTCCACCTTCCTATGGAGCAATCTTGAAAACTTTGCAGAGGACAGTATAAAACAGATATAAGAAGGGAGAAATAAAATATAAGAGGAAGATTGTGGTATGGCAAAGAGTGGGAGATTGCAAGGGAGCACCAGAAGTGGGCACAGACTTTCAGGTGTGAGGGAGAGGTTGGATAATGTAGAGTTGCTTGTGTCTCAGGAAGCCAAAAAAAGATATATATAATTTGTGCAAGAAAAAACCTGGAGGAAACAACCCACCCTACGAGTCTACAATAGATTGAAGGGAGAAAATTCTTTGGTCTTTTTTGCTTCACTTTGAATACTGTGTTTGTAATATCTGCTCAGATAAACTCTTCCCTAGGAGTGTAAAAGTTTTTATTTTAGAACTAGTGCATTAACTAAACAGTATGGTTTTTAATATGGGTAAAACTGCATTGAAGGTTACATAAACTACAGCAATAGCAACACACTCGTGCAAGCGCAGAGCAAAACGGAGAGCACATAGCTATCCCTAGCAGAGGTGACTCTTGTGTCCAGCTCATAAAGGCAATAATATAGATCAGTTATCAAATAGAGAGACAACATATAAAAGCTTCAGAAATTTCATCATTCTTAATTGACAATAGGTGGATAATGCCAAGGCGTCCAGGTCTGGGTCAGCAGAAAGGAAAACTTCTATGGAAATGTGGTGATAAGGTCAGGTCGAAACATTTGGTGGGTGCAGAGGAAAATGACCCAGGAGGACAAGGAGGAAGGAATTCAGATTCCCTGGGAGTAGATTTATATGTTATTTCTATGGAAGAAGTTGTGAGGTTTTTAAATGCTTTCTCTCTCAAAACTTTCTTGGGGTTATTAGTTTATAAAAATTTAGCAATCTGAAAAGAAATAGATCAAAATAAGAGTTATAGTCAAAGCAGAAACATGTGTGAATGTATTTAATTTATGTATAAATACTGAGTGCAGCATTAGATAGTAAAACTGTGTGTATTCACACAGTGTAAGCGTAATTCACTCCATCTAAGTGCAATGACCCAAGCCTACATTATTGCAAAAAAAAAAAAAAAAAAAAAAAAAAAAAAGTTGACAAAANNNAAAAAAAAAAAAAAAAAGCAGAGTTGAAACAAACCAGATTTTCAAAGGTAGTATTCTAAATTTGGGATTATTTTCCTCATGCTACACTGGATTCTCTTTGAAAATAAGATGTGGAGGTTTTCCCCAGTTAATTTCAAAGTAGCAAACCAGGGAGGGACAATGACCTTTTGGAAATAAATTTTCTAAAGTTGTCATATGGATGGGATATTGATGAGACAAATTCATGGTTTGACTATTATGTTCTGCCAGTACAGCAGAGTACTGGCATTCATAGGTGGCCCTTACAGGATGCATTTATCACAGGCTTATTAACAACAGAAGGTCTATAGAAGTGGCCAGGAAGAACAGGAAAGGGTTGTGTGGGAGTGGTTGGGTATTCCATGGGAAAAGGCCAGCAGAAATCAGACTTGTGGCCATTAGTTGTTATGCGTATTTTTATAAAATCTCAAATTTGAAGCAGCTGGTGGGCATGAATACGCCAGTGTGAGCTTTCTTTTCAGCTGATCTAGTCTATTGGTATATGTCAAAAGGCAGCAGAGTGAAGCTAACTGAATAGCTTTCTTGCCTGATTTGGTTTGTCTGTCCCAGTTAACCAACCATAAGTGAAGTAAAAAATAGTTCTTTGTATAAGAGGACTTGGGTTTAGGGTACAGAAACCCTTGTAAAAAATTCTGGAACAGTTGAATTTCTGGGAAGAGAAAATAAGTTGAGGTTTATGTTCTGTTATTTTTGCAATTAAACATATACTGCCTGGCATGATCAAACTTGGGATCTAATGGTGTTCAACAGCAGGAAACTGGAGGAACTTTGGTCACTGTGGATCACTGGCTGCAGAATGGATGTATGTGTGGTAGGCACTTACCTGTTTTCTGGCCAACTCTCCCTGGTTTTTATACCCAAGGGTCTCTTCCAACCAAAACGATTCTATGATTCCATGATTCTGTGAAAAGAAGAATGGTCAGCAGGTCACGAGAGGTGATTCTGACCTTCTGCTCCACTGTGGAGTACTGCATCCAGCTCTGGAGCCCTCAGCACAGGAACCACATGGGCCTGTTGGAAGGGTCCAGAGGAGGGCTACAAAAATGATCAGAGGGATGGAGCACCTCTCCTTTGAGGACAAGGTGAGGGAGGGAGCTGGGATTCAGTCTGAGGAAGAGAGGAATCTGGGGAGACCTTGTTGCAGCCTTTCCATACTCTAAGGGGGCCTATAGGAGAGATGAGGACAAACTTTTTAAAAGGGATTGTTGAGATATGATGAGGGATGATGGTTTTATACTAGAAGAGATCAGACTATAAGACTATATAAGTAAGAATTTTTTTTTTATGCTGAGGGTGGTGAAACACTGGCACAGGTTTCTCAGAGAGGTGGTAGATGTGCCATCCCTGGAAACATTCAAGGTCATGTTGGATAGGGCTCTGAGCAACCCAATCTAGCTGAAGATGTCCCTGCTCATTGCAGAGGGTTTGGACTAGATGACCTTTAGAGGTCCCTTCCAACTTAAACTGTTCTATGATTCTGTTCTGTGATTCTGCCCCTAAAAATCAGTAGACAATTCTAGATCTGCTTTACCTCAGCCCAGTGCCCTAGTCATCCCCTTTTCCAGGACAACTCTGAAAAATTATTGTAGAGTTTACAATTGAGAGAGTTTTCAATGTTATAGAAAAGTCACTTTTCTGTTTTGTGGGAAATAAGAAAAAGATAGACTTTCACTTTTTAAAAATACTAATAAAGTTCTTACAAAAACAACTTTAGATCTAGTGAGACTGGCTTTGGATTTGCCAAAAAGCTCCAATAGTTTATCTACAAATTGCCAGGTGCCTGAGCTCAAATAGCAACATCTGAGAAATCTGGCCTAAATCTGGCTTTTCACATTCAACAATGCTATGAGGTTGATCTGCCTCTGTGTTCCCCTAATGACTTCCCTAAAGAAAATGACAAGGCATAGAAACTCAAAGATAGCTTTTATTAGATCATAAATTAAGTTCATTAGCTTTTGTTATAGAGATGGCATAAAGAAAATTCAAAGTGAGTAAATGAGAACAGAAATCAAAAGGGGTTATAAATAACTTCCCTACTGCTCATTGTGTCCTTGCAGGGCAAATACTTGCTTTCCAGCAAGGTTTCAAACAACTTGGTGGATTTCTGTCTTTTTCCAAGTTCTGGTCACTTCTTGGTGTTTGTCGAAAGGTTCTTCCCATGAGAACTGTCTGTCTGCACCCTGCTCAGCAGTTAGTAAGTTCTGCATGAGTTGCAAGCTCACAGGACCTTGCTAATGCTCTTGCTCCTCTTCTCCTATTCTGTCACTCTCTGGAAGAGACACATTTCCCTCCCTCCTTTAGGAGACTCCAAAACTGGCAATGACTGATGTTAGTTCTGTCTAAGAGGACTGAAGATCATCACTATCACTCTCTTCATTCATAGTGGTAGCTCTAACTGGGAAATGTTTAAATGACACTTTTCAGTCATTTACCTTCTGAGTGGGATCAGAAGAGAGCAGTCCCTTGTAGTGCAAAACACAGACTCATGAAGGTTGTTTCTCAAACCCAATTTCACATTAGGCCTGTGAAAAAAAATGTCCCTTGCTTAAATAGCACACCGTTCTTGGATTGCTACTGACAACCAGGATGCTCAAGACTTAGAGCTTTGTTTCTGTAACAGGGGTCAATCCAAGGTAAAGGGACTCAACAAAAGGGCCATGTTTGCCTGTAGTGGTTTTGGGGAAAACAGTGATGGGGTTTGGGCTGGAGGAGCTGGGACTGTTGTTGTAGAGAGGAGTCACAGAAAGGCTCAGACTCATGTGACTGGAGGATGATGGGAGCTGTTTGGGTGCAGAGGCACCAGCAGGGAGGACCCAGCAGGGACAGAGCTGTCAGGTGGACAGTGGTCACACCACCTGGATTAGCAGTCTTCAGGACCCACAGCCTCATGGCTGCTGCTCAAAAGGCTTGGACACCCCAGCTGCAATGCTTAGAAGGGAAGGCTGGGAGAGTAGAAGTGACACCTGCTCTCTGGCAGCAGTTAGATTAAATAACACAACTGCTCCCTCCAGGGAATTCCTCTGAATTTCTGGGATAAGGTTGGAAAAGTGTTGCCTGCAGTAGAAGGTTTCTTGGTTTGGAAAAAAAAAAAAAAAGAACAAATAGTGAAAAGCAATTGGGTGTTTACTGGTATCTCCAAAAGGAGAGCTGGATGTGCAGGGGTGGCAGTGCCAACTGTGCTAATGTGGACATAGGTTCCATCCCTGGAGCTGACCACAAGCTCCTATGCACTCAGTGGGGATTGTACCCAGGAAGCACTGAGTACAGATGCCTGCTGGAAGATGGTGTTTGGGGACACTGGAGCTCTGTCATCCCTTGGCATTTGGTTGCTCCTCACAGACCTCCACCTCTGAGCTGGGACCTCATGGGTCATGGCAGATCTGACCGGGATATAGCATCGCTGTAAAGATCTGCTCTGGGACCTCTTTCTATGTTCCTCTGTCTTCCCAATGTGCAAGGCCATAGGTAGGAGAACACCACCCTGTGTTTTCTCCAAAGCCTTCCCTTCTCCAGGCAGAACAAGCCCCACTTCTTAGGCTTTCCTTGCAGACCAGGTGCTCCAGTTCCCTTAGCATCCTGGTGGGCCTCTGCTGGGCTCACTTAAGCCTGGCACTGTCTTTCCTGGACTGGTAATCACAAACTAGAGTATACAGTATCTAGGCAGGGTCTATGATATGTGGAATTGAAGGGGATGACTACATCCCTCCATCTGCTGGCTGTGCTCCTAATCCTACAGTGCCAGATGCTTCTGACCCTTACTGATAACCGCCTCAGTGTGGCTCCTATGCTGCTTGCTGTCCCCAGAGCCCTGAGGACTCTTTTGTAGAGCTGCTGTCCTGGCAGGCAGTGCCCTGTGCCTTACATAGAGAGTAAGTTTATGTTGTTGAAGTGTTTGAAGAGTTATTTCAAGTCTTAGCAGTGTTCTCAATACTGTTTTTTTCAAAAAGCTGGGAGCAGAATGACCTTCAGATATGTTATGGGTTCTTTATAAGGTATAATAGCATCTTTAGATTATGATAGAATGACTGTGATAGGAAGGGATCTTTCACAGCCACTTAGTCCAACCCTTGCTTAAAACAAAACCTATTTCTGTATCTTACTGTGTATGTTACTCAGGGTCTAATTCAGCTGAGTTTTGACTGTTTCCAGTGATGGACTTTCCTTAGTCATTTTTCTCTTTTTCTGTTTCCTTTATTTATTCTGGGGTGCTCCAAAAGAAGCATGGCCAGCAGGTCAAGGGAGGTGATTCTGACCCTCTGCTCCACTCTGGTGAGACCCCACCTGGAGTACTGCATCCAGCTCTGGAGTCCTCAGCATAAGAAACACATGGGCCTGTTGGAGCAAATCCAGAGGAGGGCCACAAAAATGATCACCTCTCTTTTGAGGACAAGCTGAGAGAGATGGGGTTTTTCAGCCTGGAAAAAAGAAGACTCTGAGGAGATCTTATTGTTGCCTTTCAGTACTAAAAGGGGGCTTATAAGAAAGCTTATCTTTCTAATATTTATGAACTTTCTTATATATATGAACCTTTTAGCAGGGCCTGTTGCGATAAGGTGAGGGGTAATGTCTTTAATCTAAAAGAAGGCAGGTTCAGGCTAGATATAAGAAAGAAATTTTTTACGTGAGTGAAAGACTGGTACAGGTTTCTCAGAGAGGTGGTAGATGTGTCGTCCCTGGAAACATTCAAGGTCAGGTTGAATTGGGTTTGGAGCAACCTGATCTAGTTGAAGATGTCCCTGCTCATTGCAGAGGGGTTCGACCAGAAGACCATTAGAAGTCCCTTCCAACCTGAACTATGATACTATTATTTCTCTACCATTGTATGCTATAGTCACAAGTAACAATGGCTATAAAATCATATTGGTGAGTGATGCTAATTACCTAATAATTTGTATGTGCTTGCACACATTTAATTAATGGTAAGGATTTAAAATCGTATTTTCTCTGATTATTAATTGCACTATCTCAAGTCTAACAATCATTTAATGGGCAACCATACAGACTTGATCAAAACAACGTAAGTGTGAGAATCAAAGGTATAGAAAATTTGAAAGGAATATAAAATGCAGACTGAGGAAGCAATTATGTTATTTCAGAGCTTGAGAATTTTCTCAAATCATTCTTTATATTGTCCAAGCCTGGTTATTTTAAACAGAAACAAAAACAAAACACCAAATGAAACCAAATCAAGAAAACAAAAAAATCCAAATGCAACGATGCCTAGAAATTCAATGATAATCTGTGCTTATAAATGAATAACTCCTTAATATTTGATGATACTCAAATGGGACATTCTCTCTTTATAGCACAAATTCTCCAGAATTTTTTTAATCGTTGCTGCTTTTTGTGTATAGACTCAGAAGGTGGTGGAAAACACAGAATCACAGAATCGTTGTGGTTGGAAGGGACCTTTGAGATCATCAAGTCCAACCATAAAAAACAAAACAAACAAAACAAAATAAAACAAAACAAAAACCCCACAGCCAGAAAATTACCACAACACACACTGACAACACCACACCCAAGAGAACCCTACCATGATAACAACCACCACAACAACCTTAGGCACTACAGCATGCCCTGAAGTGCCACATCTGCACGTCCTAAATACCTCCATCGATGGTGACTCCACAACCTCCCTGGGCAAGCTGTTCCAGTGCCTGATCACCCTCTAAGTAAAGTAATTCTTCCTTATGTCTAATCTAAACCTCTTCTGCTGTGCTGCAACTTCATACCATTTCCTCTGGTCCTGTCTTTATGCACTTGGGAGAAGAGGCCAACACCCACCTCTCTACAACGTCCTTTNCTTTTTTTGACTGCACCAAAGTGCCTATGCTATAGGGGTTTTCTCCATTTATAAATCATATTGTCTGATTACTGAGATTAAATATAGGAAGTGACATATTTACGATCATAGAATCATAGAATCATTTTGGATGGAAGAGACCCTTGGGATCATCAAGTCCAACCATCTGCCCTACTCTACAAAGTTCTCCCCTACACCATATCCCCCAACACCACATCTAATCGACTCTTAAACACAGTCAGGGATGGTGACTCCACCACCTCCCTGAGCAGCCGATTCCAGTCACTGACCATTCTTTCTGGGAAGAATTTTTCTAATGTCAAGCCTAAGCCTACCCTGCTGCAGCTTGCAGCCATTCCCTCTTGTTCTATCGCTAATTGCCCGGCACCATCCTCTCTACAATGTCCTTTCAAGTACTTGTAGAGAGCAATGAGGTCTCCCCTCAGCCTCCTCTTCTGCAAAATAAACAGGCCCAATTCCCTCAAGCATTCCTTGTAAGATTTATTGTTTCTAGACCTACTACATTCTGAAAGCAACAGATCTAAAAGAAGACATTTGTAAAAAACTAATATTATTAATTTTTAAAGATACCTCAAACATACTGAAGAATTTCCTCTTATTTATTTCATATCTGGAGTAGTGGTACAAGTCTACAAGACGCGTAAGTTTATAAGGAGATGAAGCTTCATAATAGAAAGAATTACAAAATCTTGCAAACAAAGCAATCCTCTAGTAATGGTGTCTTCAGCATATGGGGTACACTGACATGTCACCCCATTTTTACCTGAAACACAGTGCTTCAAAGGTGATGAAAGAATATATAAACATTTTATATCTACCTTCAGTAGAGTTGTTACAAATAATGAGGCCACTGTGCATGATTTAGCAATGATAAAAAGCCCACAGCACTCCATATCCTGCATACATAATGGCTAAGAATAATGTAGTAATTTCCTTTTTGAATCTTTGTATTTGTCTTGCTTTGAGAGAATAAGCAGCATAAATTAGAAGGACGGATAATGGGGATTTACTGCCCCCAGGCGTCTGTATGAGGATTCATTTGATTGGGAGGCAGCAATATTCCTCAAGGAAACATCTTGCTTTTTCTGTAAAAGAAATTGGATTCTAGCCTTCTATCTTGGGTATCCAAAGACTTTCACTTTTTCTTAGGATGTATGATATCTTTGCAAAGGTTATAAATAATTGAAATCATGTGTCAGGAAATGACAAAATACCTAAACTGATTTTTTCACAAGAAACAGTTTGCTTCTGTTCTAACTGGGAATGGCCAGACTTTGAATATATAATCTGCATACAGCTAATTGTTTTGATCAAATCAGATTTTACCCAGCTTTCTTATAGCCATTCAGATGACAAAACATGGGTAACTATCAGAAGAGGAACAGGATGAAACAGGAAAACAACGATGGTTTACATCTCCAGAAGCACTGTAACAAACAAGCAGACAAAAAGGTACAGAAGATACCCTGATTTGATTCTCTAGAGCACAGTGGAGTAACAGGAACTGTTTATACAGTGGAACCACTGGAGAATTAGTGTTTTATGTGCCTTATTCTGCATATGCATTGAGTTAATTCTCTGAACATGACTCTTGCATTTCCTATGTGACACAGGGGTC
>VZTM01010305.1:61017-73479 GCA_013400555.1 Jacana jacana | reverse complement strand
GTTGCACAATACTTATTCCCTAGACATCACCTTCACTGGCTGGTTTTACTTTCGGGTCATACCTGCAAGATTACTTCAGAATTTAAGATAACCGTGGATTTTAACAGCCAGGCAGGTACATGCTTTGCTCAGACAGGCCAGCAACACCTCATACAGTTCCTCTAGACTGGGTGGGAACAAAGGAAAAAAAAAAAAAAAAAAAAAAAAGAAAAAAAAGGTGCATCTGACCATTAGCCATCAGCTCCCTGCAAAATGACAAGGTTTATTTAACATGAGCAGAGAGGTTAACTGCAAAAGCAACTCCAACACAACTTCCTAAATGGAGTCCAGTCATTGCTACCGAAAAGCAGTGCAGAGTTTTCACCACCTGCCAACCTGGGGAAACAGAGGCTTTCACAACTTTCCTGCAAAGGCACTGATACTGAACCTCAAACACTCATGGGAAAAATTCTTAAGGCTTCTTCTGGCAATGTACAGGCTTAAACATCTAGGTGGGAAACATGCTGCAGGTCAACTAGCAGAAATACTCCAGGCATTAATTCCAGCTTTTAATTATAATTTCCATTTAAGGAATTTATAACTTCTTATAAACTATAGATTATATAGTCTAGACACTGGGGCAAGGCAAAGGATGAGTATTTCTTGGGTTACACAGTGATACAGCCACCTAGAAGAAACGAAACAACTACTTTCTACAAGTTCCTGTCCTGCCGCAACCTACCAACAAGTGAGCAAGATGAAACACACCAGAGACAATGGGCTGCAAATTAAGAGATGGCAGCCTATAAAAATCTTAACAAATTACAGAAAAGATATTTAAGAACTGAACTGCAAACTAAGACATGATTGCAATGATAGATTTTCTTTTTTTTAATTATTTAAGAAAATTACAATTAGATTATGTTACAGCTTCTGCATCTGAATATGTCAGCCTGGTAAGAGCCATATGAAAGGGCAAAGCCAAACAATTCAATAGAGAAATTTCAGAAAATTGAGTATTTCCAATTTATTTTACTTACTGTTCCTGTTTTAAGCAGTTAACATACCTCCCACACAGCTCTGGAAAATGATAACAATGCAAAACACTGTATTTACAGACAAATCCATTGCAGTTCAGTTTGAAGAATAATGGTTCTCCGTAAGGCTACTTAGCATGGACTCCTGATCCAAAACAGAACCCAAAATGCTTTCATGCAATAAAAAACAAAAAAAAAAAAAAAAAGAAAAGCTATAAATTCAATACAATGCCCCAAATATTTCAGTCCGTACTTTCATCCCTAAGCTGTTACAAGCCATAACCCAAGTAACTCAGGAGTACTGAGTACTAATCATCTAAGCTTTTTATCTCGGGTGATTACAACCAACTCCGTTTCACCAGAGCATCTTTCCATATACTATTCTTTTAGACAATGCACTGTATGAAGATGAGACAGCCAGTTTAAACAGAAAAACAACAAAAAAGCAGCAGCATGTAAAATAACCCAAAGCTCCTTCAGATTACAAACTTGCTTATTGCTTCAGTTACCCAAATCTCTTCCCCAAAACTGTTCTTTAAAATGCTGCCAAAGCCTGATATTCAAAAAGCCACAAACCTACCCCATTTCTTGTGAACATTTTACACAATACTTATCTGAATTATTTTACATGTGAGTCCGTGCAAACCAACTGACGAGAATAAATACTGTTGCTGCTCATGCCAAGATTTGTGTTTTTCCCCAGTTTGCTTTTCTTTTCAACTTCTCTTAATTGCTCTGAATCAACTTGACCTACTTTGCAATTTGGAAGGCTGAGATGGTACAAAAATCCTTCTGATCAAGTACAGGACAGCTAATATTTCAGCTCCCAGGACTTAAGTTAACAAAAGCCTATATGCAAGTCTAATACATGAAATATTCTTCCCCTCTGGGATGAAGAAAAAACAGTTCCAACCAGTTAACACCTCTCTACTGGTTCTCGCTCTTGTCATATGATTCTATTCTGAATAATTAATTTTTGCTATTTTGTTTAAAGAACTTTCTCAAGTATTTTACTTCCTTCACAAGAAATGAAGCAGTTTTAGAAAAGTAATCTGTTCAAATTCAAGTGGCGATAAATCAGCTTAAATTATTCTTGCATAACAATGCAGTGAGCAGAGGACAGTGCGGGCTACTGAAACCTATCCTGAAGGCTGCCCCATTTTTAAAAAAGCTTCTTTTATTTTTATATTTGAAAAACAAATGGATTCCTCCAATAGCCTAGCTTTCATAAGCAGCTGTTGAATAAAAGCCAAAAATTCCTGAAGTTACAGAAATTAAAGTTTAAAAACAGACCATGTTTTCAAATTCCTGACCGTTTACCTCTATGTTGGGAGGATTTTTTTAATCCTTATGTGTGTTTGTGTTCAATATTAGACACCGAGGAACATACTTGCCACAAGTCAAGCTTATGTCCACCCTAGAATTCTCTCTAGATAAATGAACGCACAATGCAGAAAAACATTCTGGAGGCACCAGTATATCAATACCCAACTTCACGATCTTGTTCATTCCTTAAAGCAGAAAACATATCCAGTGTTTTCCCTCTTCCATGTAAAGCATCACTGTAGCTATTATTAAACCCCAAAAATCTCAGCCTTGCTTTTAGGGCATGATTCACGCTCTCTAAATGACATTGTTCCCTGTGACAGGCACAACTGGCTATATTAGCGCTCAGGAAGGAAGGCAAATTAATAGGCAAGATCAGTTCTGTAAATGTCAGAATATTAAAGGCAATCATATTAGGATGAGAGCAAGAGTGCTGCAGAAACACCAACTTCTCTCCATTGATTAGGTGAGATGAAGATGTCTACAATCAGGTGACAGTCTCTGCACACTGTCTCCAACACCCTAATATCAGTTTCTGAGTTTGTGACCAGATGCCAAATGTGAGGTAAACATGGAGCAGAATCATCTTCTATACGGCCAATACATAAACAAATAGAATAATAAGCAGAGCTGCTTTTTAACACCTAGCTCTCCAGCCAACCCTGGCTTGGTGTTATCTGCAGAGGCCCATCTGACTGCTACAAATCAAATACCTTTCTAAAATGAATTCTGACTGAAACTGGCTTTGCTCCAGCACATCGAAGTTCACCAGAACACCAAGAAAAGCGGCCAGTTGCATCACATGTAATCTCGAAGCTACATGACATGGGAAGTCAGACTGTAAAGCCTTCTTCTCTAGTGCAACGTGGCTAGATTTCAATTCATGAATGTGTAGTAACAATGATAATTCTTAGAGAGGAAAATGCATCAAATTTTTAATTACTGTTCCTAACAGTTAAACAGCTTATAGTCTTCAGGTTGTAAAGGACTGCCAGCCTGTGCTCAATTTCAACCTAACGTACACTCACTTGAGAACACTTAAAATACCTCACATCAGCCCTACTAGGATAGAAGACGGTTCTCTTTATGAAAAATAGGGAAAAAAAACCCACACCACAAACCAACCCACAAGGAAAAGCAACCTGGTGTAGTGGAAGGTGTTCCTGCCCGCGACAGGGATGGTGGAACTAGATGATGCTTAAGGTCCCTTCCAACTCTAACAGCTCTACGATTCTATGAAAAAAACACACTGTAAAAAAATTTAACTTTCTCTCATTCATGAACCTGATGGCACAACACACATTTGCAAGCTAAATCAGGGAAAGTTTAAACAGTTTCAGCCACCACCAGTTGGACAATACTTCACATTCTCCATTAGCCGGTTCGAGTGACAGCTGGATTACTTTATTCACTTTTTCCTCATCAGCATTATTCCTTCACCACTTATTTCTACCTGCATTTGCTGTATTCACTTCATGGGCGCAACTACATGCCAACCCTTCGACCTCACCACTGCAACTTCGTACAGTGAAAATTCAGGCCCAGTCTCTGGCGGCAAGATCTATAGCTAACTAGATACCATTTTCAAAAGAGTGTTTTGAACAATTTCAAGACTAAATGGTATCAGAAACCTGTAGATGATAAAATCTAAGTAGAAAGAGGGTGGTCTTCTGGGAATTACTATTAATTTGACGATTTTCCCACCTTACTGTGCAAAACTCCGTTATGATGAAATGCAGTATCTTGACCTGTGTTCATAACCTATTCCAGACAGAGTAGTATCTCAGGAATTTCAGCTTGGAATTAGCTGGCTTTAAAGTGGAGTTTTAGTACAATACTCAATACCTACATTCCCCAAATCCAGAAAGCTAGGTTTAATGGGATCCAGCTGTCGGTACAAACTGACCTTGGTGTTGGCTCAGCTTGGACCAAGTTCTGCTAACGGAAGGAAACACAGAAACAAAGTTGGACTAACCCAAATAAGAGGCAGTCTGTAAGAAACAACTTTTTTTTTTGCTACTTCTCTGCACACTTTGGTGTTCACTAATCAGGTTCTTTAATAATTCACCTGCTACTTAGTCTAGAGTTGCTGTACTGTAGTAGGGGATGGAAAATCTAGGCATCTAATTCACTTATGTAGTGACTATTACTGGACACACGGTACAGAACAGGTGATATTAAAAGCCTACTTCTACCGTTGAAGGTCCCTTCCAACCCAAACTATTCAATGCTTCTATACTGTACTCCACACAGTGAAAAAATTTCTAAAAGGCTCCACGCTAAAAACTTCTACAACCATCTCATATAACCAAAATCCCCATGTATTAGAGCCCTAACGCACTCAGAATCCAGGTCTCATCAAGACTCATTTTAGGTAAGAATGCAATTTATTGTTATTTTTCCAGGGAGAAACAAACAGTCACAAAAGCACCTTCTACAACTCCCCAGGTTTCTGTTGAGAACGATTAGGGGAGAGTCACACTCAGAGCTGAGGAGTACCAGAAATAAGTGTAGTTCAGTGAACAAGGAAAGACTGACAAAGGAGAAAAGGATTTGGCATTGACAGAAGAGCAATAAAGAGGCCAACAACTGGCAAAGAAACATCATGAAGTTCAAAACTACGGCTCCACCTTATTCGCTACAGCCCTACTTCAGAAAAATAACCCATAGGCCGTTTTCTCAAGCATACTCGTAGAGTAAAAAGAAAAATACTGTGACTTCTACTCAGATACTCAAAATCTTTCATACTAATGTCAGAAAGCTCTTCTTGTACCTTTGCTTCCTCCCCACTCCTCTTTTATTGGAAGTTATTTGCTGACTCTCTCTAAACATCATCCAACTAACTTGGCATTTCCCCTTCCTCATGCACAGGCATCCATGTTAGTACTGTACACTCTTCATAATCCTCTTTCCTTATTTTCACATGCCAATGATCACACCAACACATGCTGGCTTGCATTCAGCAGAGAAAGCATTAGATTGGCGTGACGCTGTTCAAAACCATTGCATCTCAAGTGACAAACCAAGGCAGCAGATTTGCAACACTGCAACAAAAATGGGTCACAGCTACTGGATGTCAGCAGAGAAGCCTCTATCTTTAACAGGCTTTTTTGGACAAAAAAGCCAGTTTGCCTATTTGCATCAAGTACTTAGGAAGTCGGTTAGAGATGCAGGAGCACAAGGCAGAGTGAGAGATCCCCATGTGCCACGTTGCACTGGGAATCCTGTTGCTAAGCTGTTGGCATTGAAGACCTAGGTAGGAGACAACGCTCTCACCTCTTGGAGAGGTCACTTTCTGAGTGGTGAAGCAACCTTCCTGAGCCCTGGTAAAAGCTTTTCAGGAAAGAAGGGGCAGAGACAGAGGAGGGGAGACCAGGCGACGCTGATTCACTCTCATTGAGAGTGCGATGAACTTCTACAATAGGGCTGTGCAGGCAACAAGAGAACATAGATGGGTGAGCACAGATTCAGATACAACAACAAAACATCCAGGCTAAAGATACTGACAAAGTACCTCATCTTGGCTTCCATTAGCTTTGTTTCTCAGAAAACAAAGCGTACCAAGTGAACTACTGGGCATTTTCCCTGATGACATTGATCAGCTGTTACAGACAATTTCATTTAAGAAATGTGTCATTGCAGAACAGGCAGACCACTTTATTTCTTCAGCCTTATTGATTCTCAAAGCAAATTTGGAAAAATGAAACATTCAGAAAATATTCTTAGAAACCTGGTTCCAAAAACATGAACTGCCTTGTTTCTTCCCATCCGTTTTCTGCTACCCTTTTAACTAAGATATATTGCTAGAACACACTACAAAGTGGAGATTATTTAAATATAATATTTTTTATATACTTTTGTGAAGTGTTAAAATCAGGAGAGATAGCCCTGCTATACAGTGAAACATTACTTCATAATACTAACAAGGATCAGGGGGACATAAAAAATAATCCTTTTACTTAACATTTTTCATTAATTCTCCCTAGAAAAAGAAAAGGAAAAATCTCAGCCTAGAACCAAGTTGTTACAAACTGTTTTGACTGAAAATCTGATGATGATGCCATTTAATCAGTGACTTCTTAAAAGTTATCACAAAGAAGTGAAGTCAGCAAGTCCTTCAGTTTGAACTGTCAGGGTTTCCTGTTTGCATACAACATTGTCAGTGGGGAAAAAAAAATAACCAAAGTTTATCTCAGTAAAAAACACATTATTTATCTCTTGAGAAACACAGTGTAACAAAGCTATTTCAAGGCTAGTTTCTTACCCTTCACCCCCATCTATTCTTTTAAACAGAAAAAACTTTTTTTGCCTTTCTCTACAAACTGGTGCGGCATTCACACTGATCTAGACATCAAATAGTTGAGAAAATATTATTTAAAACGATTTTTAGAAAAAGGACACAAAAAAGCCACAAATGCAGCCAAGCATTGAAACAGACAAGTACTTTGGAACAAGTGCTCCTCCGACAGAAAAAAATCCTGCTCATCTGGGCCCAAATCTTGAAAAGGTTTTGGAGTTTGCACCATCCGTTACTGCAAATAGTGAGGACGGAGATGGAGAAAGTGCAACCAAAGAGGCCCACAATGAACTGTGGGGACCTCTTCTGACTGAGTGAGGAACTCCTGAAGAAACAGTGTTTCACATGTTAACAGCTAGAGAGTCTCCAAAAAGGAAGGGGAAAGAAGTCACGGACGGGAGCTCCGCAGAACGGCAGAGACATCACACACCTCATGGTTCAGTGAAGGTGTTTAATCCCAAGTCCTTTTGTGCGAGATTCCTCACCAGTTTTAATTATGGATATATACTCTCTGGGTACTTGGCTATTACAGCGACTGGCACTTGAAGCTGTTAGTGCCTTTTTCATCCTGGAATAAAACCATCAGCCTGTTATCTCTGCAGTTCGAAGCGGTGAGGACCTCTTCTCCAAAGGGCCTGACTACGGACACTGCCAGAAAGGCTCAGCTCAGAGCTGACAAAGAAACAAACAGATCGGCGCCAGCACCCAGTCTGATGAGCAATTTGCTGGACTGATGCTTTTTCCCCCAAAACACTAATTCAGGGACTGGTGAGTTACTGCAAAGCACCAAACTACCGGGAGGTGGAGAAGACAGGCTGAAAACAAACTCAAAGCAGCGCAGAGGCGGCTTCCATCAAGGAGGAACACAGGCAAAGGCTCGTGTGCCCGACATAGTAGCGGAGAGCAGGCGCGTGGCCCTGACTCACCTTGCCGTCTCGACGCAGCTCTGCCGCAGCAGCGGGGAGCGGACGCTCTGGGACCTGCCGTTCTGGAAGGTTATCCTCCGCTTGGCACTGGAAGGAGGGTGGCTGAAGGTGTGCGCCCGTCTCCTGAACTGGGGAGAGTCCGTATCTTCCTCGGGGAACGGCTGCCAGGCTGAGGACACGGGGGACGCCGGAGGAGTAGCTGGCGGGGAATCGCCTGGCGAAGCGTCCTGAAAGGAAGTGCTGGCGGAGTGAGGCCTGTGGTCCCGCGCCCTACCACAGCTCCGGCCTAACCGCACCGGGGTACCAAAGCCTCTCCTCCCCTTGCTCGGTCATGGCCTATTGTATGCTAATTATCGCCAAAAACAGACATCCTCTGGTAAAACTTACTCCAAACCAGCAGCGTTCCTTCTTTGAAAAAAACAAGAGGAGGGAAGAGTAAAAATAAAACTACATATACGCGACACAAGCGACACAACTAATTACTCCAGGCATCCTCACACAGGGATCGGCATTCCAGCTACCCAACTTCTAGCTCTTTCGGGAAAAAAACCACAGGAATTGAAAAGACTGGGGAAACTGCTCTTAAGCTAGTTTCCTCGACATATCGCGAGCATACTTCCTGTGCCGTCATAGCGATATCCTGGAAGAGAGCCTGCTACTGCACAGCCAGTTCACGAGTAACTGCTTGCAGGAAAACCATAACAGAATCTTCACCTCTTGGGAAAACCAGCAACCAATCCTCAACACGTGAGGTAAAAGATTAAAAACAGGAAATCGAAAGAAAGTGAACACAGTTCCGCTCGCTCGTCCACATACAGCATCCCCAACAGCTGGGTTTAGGTCAAAAACTCTTACTTCCCTAAAAGCAACTATTAATTACAGAAAGGATTCTTCACCTTCGGGGCACTTCCTTTCATTGAGATGTGACCTTTGTTAATTACTTCAGCAAAACAAGGCAGAAGCCGACCAGAAATTCCCTGCTTTTTGTAAAAGCAAGGGAAATGTAGGAAAAAAAAATAGACTGGCAATAGATTAAAGCTGAAGCTTCAAGTCAACATATACGCCAGCTTTCTTATACCCTCCGCCTCCCAGTGGAAGTTTGAGTTTTGTAAATTGACATGCTTTGTGCTACTTCCTTAAAATTGAAGCAGAGTGCCTTATTTATGCTTCATTAACACCCGGGCACAAAACAAGCCAATTTTAACTAAGCTCCTTACGTACTTTATCAGAAGCAAGGCTGTTGCAGCGCTCAAAGCTGTCCATGCTTCCCAGGCGGCCTCGCATTCTGTTGGCTCCCTACAAGACAAGAAATAAAAAAGAGAAAAAAAGGCGAGTAATTTAATCTGGTGTTTTTCTGAAGGTTAAGCAAAGATGGCAACAGCTGTGCAGGTGAACACAGGAGAGTTCAGGCACATGACACGTTTGACATGAGACCACAGATTTTACAGGCTGTGGCATCATTAGCTGGCAAAAACTGTATCTCCTCCCGCCTTGCTCCAAAAAGGTTTTAAATCTGCAGCTCTGCTGCGTGAAGCAAATGAGTGTTTCTTTATCCTTTTGAGGCAAAATAGCTGAGTTGGCTTCAACAGTCAAGTTCTAAGAGCTCCAGACTTCAGTACGGTACATGCACGGCAGCTAATGGAGGCATTTGACATACTATGATCTACACAGAATTTACTCAATTTCTGGGCATTTCACACAAATTAATTCCAACACAGCAAAAGTAATGAAAGTACTAAAATTGTATAAAAAAAACCAACCAAACAAAACCCACACTGGCTGAAAATCCAGCAAAATTGCACTGGATACAGATAAGCCTTTTCAATTATAACGTAGATTACCCAGAGGTAAATTGCCTAGAAATGAGCATTAGCAGATCCTTGACAAAATTGTTATCTTGTTTCACAGGAAGAGGTGACAGAGCTTCAATACTTTTGACCACCCTCAACTCCCAACTCTCATAAAACACGGGTGATGTCTGGTGTTGGACACTTCCAATTGCTGAAGTAGGTTGCTTTCAGTATTTTATCAGGGCAAGAACAGTCTTGGTTTTAGGATAACTAGAGTTTCTTCTCAGTATGCTTGCAGCTACAGGTGAATTTATATCAACATCAGAAGTATTTACTTAGCATACTTATTCCTTGTAAGGTCTGTTTTCAAGACTTAGAGTGCCCTTTAATTACATTATCCCATTTAAGCTCATTACCAATGAATACTCTGCCTGAAGCATCTTTTCACTGACCCTCACAATAAAACCAGAGCAAAGTATAACTTGGAAGTTTCTCACTAGCTTTAAAAGCACACTTTTGGCACTGTAAGAAGGGCTTTTTAGTTCAGAAGAAACAACAACAGAAGAGGTTAGTGCAGCAAGGGCTTGAAGAAATCTGTTCATGAGGTCAAACAGAGGTTATATTTATTTTACTGAGGTACCTCATTAGGAAGCCACAGCCTGTTTTCAGTTCAAACCCCACAAAAATAAGATCAGTCCAGCAAAACAAACAAGTGAAAAAGCGTCATTCCTCTGGGACTATGGGAAGCCAGAGCACAGAACCCAGCATGCTTCCCTACGGAGAGCAGTGAGCAGCTACTCCTTCAAGTAGCTTAAAATGTCATTGATGCTATTTATCTAGCTAAGAAGCCATCCACTTAAAGTGTTCCTAGATATCTGGTTACTACTTATTTCTAATTTTGCCAAGATTGAGGCTGTGTAAGTCTCTCCCCCACATATACCAACTTTCACTTTTTACTGGATCTTTTTATCTACAGAAAGATGCTGAATACCATTTTTTTTTAAATGAATTTACTTCCTGGTCTCCTTGTTAGTAAATACACTTTTAAAAAGAACGATTATAAGTCATATAATAATTAGCATTCCATCAGATCAACATCATGTGATTTGCAGCTGGTTTAAAGAAGGGAAAAAACAGCACACCAATAGGCATTTGGTGCCTAAATACCTTTAGGGATTAGCCATGACCCCGTGAAGGAACATACATATAAACAACAATAAGCAAGCAATTTCCCTTCAGACACTCTTCAACTTAAGAAGTGCGTTTCATCTAAATAACTTTTCCTTGACATGATCAGAGTGCTGGTATGTCCATATATGGTGGGGCCGCTTTGCCGTGGTATTCCCAGTGATGTAGGCCTGTTCCACAACCACCGCAAGGTTAGTGACCCACCGTCACAGCTAAATCACTTCCCAGTCACATGCGCTTTAGATATGGAACAGAAATCAGACTCAGCAGAGGCATGACTGTAGCTGTCACCATTTGATGATATTCCAGACCGCTGAAATTATCCAGATCTTCTGACTGTCATTGCTCTCTTTTGGGCTCTCTTCAGACCAAGTCCCCAGTGTGTAAAACTTGCTGAACAATATAGGCCAGATTTGACCCAGGGGAGTTTTAATGCTAGCTTCAGCCCCAGGTCAAATTCACATCTAAGCTTAAGTACAAACAGTTCTAAGGATCCTCCTTGGTAAATAATATTTTGCCTCCTTTACAGGGAACATCTGTGGCATAATATGCTTGCAGGTACTTTATGAAATACCCACATAAGCTGCAGGACAAGTGCGGTTTAGGGCCCTGATTTAGCATGGTACTTTTAAAATTACTATCAGAAGGAAATTAATTTCACTGCTCCCAGTTACATTTAGACCTTGCCACCCAGTATTCACAGTGCGTCACGCGTTCTCCTTAAACAGCACACTGGATCCCAGGCACCCAGCCTTCTTCAGTCGCTCCTCTACACACTTCTCCACTGTCAGGACTCCCCCTCTTCTGAGCAGGAACACTAAGCAGTACTTGCATCTCAGCTCAGACCTCTAGAAAAGGCTACTTAACATAAGGCAGTTCCAGTAATTATCTGCAATTCCACATCATACCCAGCTAGCAATACTGAAATGAAGAACAACTCACTTTTTTAAAAAGCAAAACATAAAAGGTATTACTTCTTCCCCCCCAACCCCGCCCCCAGCAAAAGGAAAATATTGATTATTACTACTTTTAGTGACCAATATGAGTAATTTTAGCTATGAGGTAAGGCATTACTTCTCAGAACAAAAAGATTTCCAACTTATGCAGACATACTAACACCTCTCCCCTCCCCCAAATAAAAAAAGCTAGCATTTCTCTGTGGGATCATCCTGATTTTTTTTAATTCTGAAGGAACACATCTGATAAATGCTCAACTAACTCACCAGCCACCTACAATGAACGTTCATTATTCAGTAAAAGTTGTCTCTGTATGTGTGGCCTTACCATAAATTTTCTAGCACGGTTAAGTCACAATCAACCCAGCTATAACCCTCAGATTTCACAACAGGCTTATCGCTTCATTAGGTATTTATCAGACTGAGGCCAAAAAGCAAACAAAAAACCCCAACAAAAAAATCTGATAAGTCTTTACTGTCAAGGATATCTGGGAGAGCTGCTGACAATGAGTTGTTAATCTTACCCTTGAGAAGATATTTTCCAGAGAGCTAGTCAAGGATTTCTTGGCCTTGTTTTTCAGAATGTCAAGTTTAAACCTGCCACCACTGGCGGTGCTTTCCGGAATCGCACTGTTAGAAATGGTCTGTGAAATAAGCAAGGACACAATTCAACTTTGGCAATTCTTTTTGCAATTGTAGACCTTCAAAGACTAGAGTTGAACCAAGTCACATCATAATAAACAATGTGTCTCTGGCCTTTATTTAAAACACAACAAAACAACCACCCACAAACAAAACAAAACCAAAAAACCCCACAGTCCCCTTAAAAGCACACCCACACTCACTCTCCACAACTACTCAAAGAGCATTGTAGAGAGGTTGGTGCTGGTCTCTTCTCACAGGCCATTAGCAATAGAACAAGAGGGAATGGCTGCAAGCTGCAGCAGGGTAGGGTTAGGCTGG
>VZTM01010305.1:0-60759 GCA_013400555.1 Jacana jacana | reverse complement strand
CAATAGAACAAGAGGGAATGGCTGCAAGCTGCAGCAGGGTAGGGTTAGGCTGGACATTAGGAAAGAATTTTTCAAAGAAAGAGTGGTCAGACACTGGAATCAGCTGCCCAGGGAGCTGGTGGGGTCACCATCCCTGACTGTGTTTAAGAGTCACACACCATTAGATGTGGTGTTGGGGGATATGGTAAAAGGGAGAACTTTGCAGAGTGGGACTGATGGTTGGACTCAATGATCCCAAGGGTTTTCCAATCTGAGTGATTCTATGATTCCATGACACTGTAAAAGAATTCAAATTACGTCTCTTTCACACTCCTCTCTTAATTACAACATCCAGTTTCAGCTAGCCCTTGATGAACTCTAGCAGTGGCCCTGTTGGTATTCAAGGTTGCATTTGAATAAGGTGGGAGGAAGAAGAGGAATAATACAAAAATAAGCCTTACTGATGGTGCTTCACCAATGTGAACGTGTGCTTTCTGCTTAGTTTCACAAAGTTGGCGTAGATGTAAGATCACAAGTTCATTTTCTTCCTGGTCATTGTCAGGCTTCATTTTCTGTCAGTAACAGTGAAGAAAAACAACAGTGTTTTTGCAAGCTATGATTTGCTTATTTTCCCTTATGTATGTATGTGTTATTTGAAGTTAAGATATTGATATGCCAGATGCCAGAGTGCACTATTAGTGTATCAAATGGCACTATTGTTTGTGTGCCTTCATGCTTCTGAGACAAACAGACCAATCTTTTCCACAGGAACGTTACAGGCTGTGGAGAAGAGGGACCTTTACACAGACACGGGTTGCTTGCTAAGGTTATCTGCCATTGTATAGCCTTATAAATGGAATAAGGAACCCACAAAAACCAAACGTGCTTTCCTTTCTCCAGGCAGCTAGAGAGGAGCACAGCCTTTGGAAGCCTAAATTACTGTCTACTTCATCTGCTTGAGTACACTTCCTTGCACCTCTTGCCTCAAAGTCAAAAGACAGCTTCTGCAAATCACCTCTGATACCTGCATATCTCACCTGCTCTCAACTCATTCCCACATCACTTTCAAGGAGGGAAACGCATTTACAGCTGGAGAACTAAGCTCAGAAAAAAAAATACTGTGGGTATGAACACAGAACATCTCAGCAGATCTGGGAACCAAAAACTTCTGTTAGCAGCGTGTCACACAAGAGGTTGGAACGTGCTATTTCAGTCTGATGCTTGGTGGAACAGTAATAAGCTCTAGATCAATTACATAACAAAACAAACACAATCCAATTAAAAAATGACTAACCAATTTTATCATGGTCTTTTCAAACTTGAGACAACAGGATCTAACATATTACCTGAACACGTTCAAAAATGTCTGCTTGCTCGTTGTCAGTTAATGACGACAGATGCCTCTGAATTACAAGCTTGGCTCTCGGTGGATAGAGTCCTGAGAACAGAAAGCAACATTAAAGCTTCTAGATTCTCAAATGATCTCTCAAAAACTTTTGAGAAATATAGTAGAAGATATAAACCTGTATTTTGAGTTTACACAACTGTCATAGGTTAAACTTGTATATTTGTGGTACCCATGACACAAAACACTTCAGGTTTTGACAAACTACATGTTTTTCTCTCCTTTCTTGAGCAATAAAAACAGAACTAGCAGCAGCCAAGTGGCTGGCTTCTGCAGAAAAGGTTGTGCTCCCTACCCTAGAGGTATCTTCTGTCCTAGTACCAAGAGATTGCTAAGATGGAAGCCTGACAACTGCATGGGAGAGGAAAAAAGAGTGGAACAGTTTTCAGATGTTTAACTGAAAAGCTTAGTTGCATTTCCACAGGAGGAAAGGGTTGGATATAGGTCATACCAGAGAACTGAAGACACTTTTAAGAGGAAGAACAGCATAAAAGCCATAAGAACAAGGGAAAAAAAATTAATGTTCAATAAAGCGCACACTTGCTCAAAAACCTTATTCTAGGGAAGCTGCAAAAATTGTAGGGAAAAGAAGCCCTCCAAATACGACAAAGGTACATATTTTCCCATCCAAGGTAGATATCATTCACAGAGAACTGCAATTAGAACAGATCAAGATTTTTTGAAGTCATGAAGCCCTAGGGAGTTTGATTATGATAAACTTCTAGACTTTAAACAAAGCAGATAGTGACTAAGACTTATTTTAGTGTCTCTTTCTTTTTATCTCAGTGCAAAGCTTATGAAACTACTACTATGGTACTCATTACCCTAGAAGAGATTTTATTTTGACACTGGATACTTCTCCCAGACTTTCAAGTACCTGTATTCAAGCTACTTACGCTGTCTTATACATCATCCTCTATAGTTGTTCATTGTCAGAAGACTTTCCCAGTTAAGCTTTATCACTTTTGCATATGTTGTAAACCCAGAAAATACCAATCACAATTTCACTCCATTAACATATTATTTGCTTTTATCCACCAGAGGGAGGTAACCGGCAACAGTGACTTTTAACCCATGGAAGAAATGACAATTATCATCAGCACCATCAGCACCAGACCAGAGGATAACAAGACTAGTATAATATATTTGGGGTTTATACAACGAGGAGACACAGTGGAGCAACTATAAGAACAGAATCCTGCTACTCTTAACTGTTCTTTTAAAAATTCTATCGGATAAGATTTTTTGTATGTGTTCTGGCATACATCACTTCCAGAGAAACCACAAAGGTTTGTGTATTCGTATTTGAAATCAGGTAGTTGCCTTAGGTTTCTGCATTAGATATTAATCTCCTAACAATAACTTCTTTCCCATAATAGAACAAGGTTTTGAAGTGCATAAGAAACTAAATGCAAAGAAGGAAAAAAATAACCCCACCAGGGAAAACATGAGAAAGCAAATCCCTTTTTGATCACAACTGTCTTTCCAAACCATTTTGCAAGCATGCATCTTTGGGTCAGGGGGAAAGACAGAAGATGAACTGGTGGGTTTTTCTGCTCTGCTTTACATTTAAGACGGGTATGACAATGACAGAGTACGTATTGATAACGCAAGCTGTCCTATATTCAGTTGCAATTCCTTTACTGCTGTCATCTACATGATTACAGAATGCAAAATAATGGTAAGAATCTCTGATTGGGATACTTTCTCCTCTGTTCTTTCACTGTTTAAGTTGCAAGCGTGTGGTTGGCAATTAAAATTAACACATAC
This sequence comes from Jacana jacana, assembly GCA_013400555.1. Classification (NCBI taxonomy): domain Eukaryota; kingdom Metazoa; phylum Chordata; class Aves; order Charadriiformes; family Jacanidae; genus Jacana; species Jacana jacana. Next base: position 57,605 of record VZTM01010305.1, on the reverse strand, counting down.
AGTACAATTATTCTAGAATAATCAGAAAAACACAATTAGAAAACAAACTCAGCTGCTACCTTCAATTCTTTCACAAAGTTTGTGCAATGAATGCATAGGGCAGGCCTCGCACAGTTTAATCTGTGTCTTGGCATTTTGCAGAGCTGCAGCAGTGCTAAAGGCTTGTTTCAGGGTAAGCATGACCTCATCAACCTAAAGGGGAAGGAGGCAAAAGACAGTATATAAACAAAAATGCATGTGATACACATCAAATTACATTTATAAATCACACCATAGACAGGTATTTTACAAAAAAAAACAAAAAACAACCAAACCCCATTTGCTGTCTTCTAAAGAGATCAAGGTTGTATCCCCAGCTTTTCTGCCTTTTCTGTGGATTATCACTATTTCTGAGTTGTGGTTACTTCAGCAAGTGTAATTTTGGATATCTAGCTGCAAGTACAGAAAGCTTACCAGACAGGCAGCTGCTGTTTTAAGAAGCCACAAATGTGAATTTTTGGCTCGAATATAAAGCTGGCTAAATAAAAAGCATTAATTTCCTTTTCTTTAGCTTCAAAGTTCTCCTGCAAACTGCACACGCTCCCTCTCCATGATTTTCCTCCCACTGCTGTACCATTATAGAATAAAACCCCACAGACCCATCCTGCTGGTAGACAGGAGCTTCCCACAGCAGTTCACTTCTCTCCAAGCTACTAGACTGGCTACCAGCTTCATTACAACCACCAACTTATCTGTAAAGTACCACCAGCCAGCCTTACAGTCTGCCCTGACCTCTCCTCTGCCACCACCACAAACACAGCAGCGCTATGTTCCCACACACCAGCACTGTCAAAATTCAACTTTTTTGTGTAAGAAAAGTCGAGGCGATAGTGTTTCTTCACACACAAATACACTCTTATCTTATATATAAAGCACTTGGAGTTCACCTGTCTGTAGTTTAGGGGAATGCAACGCTTATTAAAAGATATTTACTAGAATCTTTGCGGTAGCATGGAGTGGAGGAGACAACAGCTTGATAACAATCTGAGGAAATTAATTACCATTCTGCTTCAGAATCAGGTCCTTGCACCTACCTGTTGCCTTTTTTAAGTGGAAAGAAAAGAGCTGAAACCAAAATCATGCAGTCTAACATTGGAAACATACAGACTTCTCTTTTTTTAAGGAAAAAACACAAAGGAGAAAAGGGCCTTTCAATGTGAAAATTAAAATTAATTTGTGCCCCAAGTTTGTGCCCCAGTATGTTTGGGGTTTATTTATTTGTAGAAAACCCACAGCTTTAAGCAGTACCAGTAATTTCTGGGTGCTCTCTCTTAGCAATAAAGCAGAGCGCTGAACAGTGACTGTCTGTCTTGCAACACAGACTGGTCATCTTTAAAAACTGGCAGCAATGCTTCCCAAATGGAAGATCCACAGAACAGTGCTAAGCATATGGATTATAACCACACTAAAATGATGAGAACTGGATGGAACACAATGTGGCTAGATTCCAAGCAAATATACAAGAAGAGCACCAACACAGCCTGCCTGGCAGCACAGGACTCAGAAGGCATTAGGTTGTACAGCGACAGTCAAACTGTCACTGAGGTCCAAGTGACTGCATTTGAAAGCAGCTCAGGAATGTTATTTCCTATTGCAATGTGGACATAACCACATGTATCAGTACCAGAACACGTGAAGAGGTTGGTAAGTAAGTGGTTAATTTATACACCACATTTTAAGTCTTTGAATCATGCATGGTCAGATTCCTCCATAGGTCAGATGCAACGTTTTGTTACTACAAAAAGATAGAGCTGATTTCATAACAAGCTCCCATTTTGATAAAAGCGCAGCCTCAGCTACCGCTACACATCCAGGGCTGGTGTCTGAAGTTTTATTGACATGAAATGGTCCAGGCCAGAAGGCACCTCCCAAGAAGGGACATAAATCTATTCACTTCTCAAGCTAGTCAAAGGATTAACAAATTACATTTTCATCTAGCTAGTGATTTTTCAGGTTAGCTGAGGAGTCAGCAGCTGTCAGCGCAGCCAGCAGGAACAAACACGTTTCAGAAGAGAAACCAACTTCTTTAAAAGTGTCAGAGCTTTAAAATATAAACATAGTAGCCCAAACTGTTTTCTGTATGCATCTCCTATTATTAAGCTACCAGTATCAGTTAAAGCACTGGCACCTGGAACTTCAGTTGATTAACACAAATATCCAATAGTCTCTACAGTTACACACATCCACACGTACTATGTTTTTCTTCTTCTCTGATCAGATGCTGCCATTTTCTTCTTCTGATCGGCAAAACAGACTACGGGGAAAATGCTAAAGCCATGTGCAGGATCAGGCCAGTAGTTTAAACCCTGCCCTGAGAAGCATGTTCAGGTTTTATCATCAGCTTTGTTCCAGGTTCAATACATGTAATTACATGTTTAATGGGGAATCAAGCGTCTCAACAATTAGAAATGCAAGAGTTAGAATCAAGCATAGAGCCTAAACGTGCTCACGCTCTGCATGCATGAACTCATCTATCTGCATTTTTTTTTCTATTTATTATTGACATGTGCACCAGCAGAGTACCAGGAAACAGATGTGTACGAACAGAATGTATGCATTTCCTACTGCATGCTTTCATATTCACAGCTGAGGTCTCACACCTGAGAAGATGTGACCCACTGAGGCTCAGCTGACACAGGAGAATAACCGAGACTCCCACGGTTCAGGAAGTGCCTTGGACATGCTTCAAGGGAAAGCTTAGCATCATTAGTAAATACTCACCAGAGACTCATTTGCACACTGGAACACGTAGCAGACATACTGGCTTATCCCAGGCTCAACAGATTCTCGGCAAATGAAGCCAAAGTGATCGACGTGTTTTATACCCTAAAATATAACAGGATTAGTGAACTATTTTATAAACAAGTTCAGTTTCCAAAGCAATCCTAAAAATAGTTACCAGACTCCAATACTCACCAACACAAAAATCTGAGAAACTATAAATGCATACTCAATCTATTTCACAAATACAATAGTTATCTTTTTAATTGCCTTTTGCTTTTAAACGTTACATAAATCTCTTCACAAAAGTTATGCAGCAATAAACCTGGATTTTAATTTCTTCCCCCTGTACTCAGCACTGGTGAGGCCACACCTTGAGTCTTGAGTTCAGTTCTGGGCACCTCAGCATAAGAGAGATCTTGAGGTGCTGGAGCGAGTACAGAGGAGGGCTACGAAACTGGTGAAAGGCCTGGAGAATAAGGCTTATGAAGAGCGATTGAGGGAGTTGGGATTGGTTAGTTTGAGGAAGAGGAGGCTGAGGGGAGACCTCATCACTCTCTACAACTGCTTGAAAGGGCATTGTAGAGAGGCTGGTGCTGGTCTCTTCTCACGGGCAATTAGTGACAGTACAAGAGGGAATGGCTGCAAGCTGCAGCAGGGTAGGGTTAGGCTTGACACTAGGACAAAGTTTTTCACAGAAAGAGTGGTCAGTCACTGGAATCAGCTGCCCAGGGAGGTGGTGGAGTCACCCTCCCTGACTGTGTTTAAGAGTAGATTAGATGTGGTGTTGAGGGATATGGTGTAGGGGAGAACTTGTAGAGTAGGGCTGACGGTTGGACTTGATGATCCCAAGGGTCTCTTCCAACATATATGATGATTCTATGAAAAATGGATTATCAGGGAAGTGAACAAGAGATTCCTAGGTTGTATTTGGAATTGCCTCTGCAGTGAAAACTTGAAGCAATAAGCCCACACTAAACATGGCACTAGAGTAGTATCAAAGTAGCAACAGATCTTCACTTTCCTGTAATACAAGTTTGGACTACAAAAGCCAGAGCAGGGAATGAGTGGCGACACACAGAATTCCAACCAAATTCTTACATAAATTCTTTGAGACTCAGGTACATACCAGAAGTTTCAAGACTTGCTACACATTATTACTGATGTTTTCTTTCAAGACCCTTGGTTAACTGCCTGACAGGGAACGCTGCCTTGCTAAAAAAAGGGCACTGAGAAGATCAAAGAGAGCTGCTTCCTAAGAAGCGCTATATTCCCAGTCTCAATTCATGGAACATGACTCACTATTGTTAAAGCTTTTGCCAATGTTTTGATCATCTGAGTATGGTAGATTTTCTCCAAAAGAAAGCCTCAGCCCTCAAGTTCAAATACAACAGAAAGCAGAACTTGGTTGCTTGGATCCATCTCCAAAGAAAACAGCTGTATCATAAAAGAGAGGAGGAAGAAGGCAGAGCAACTTGCTTGTCACTACAGAAAACATTCTAGACAAAATTGGTAATGCACTACGTGACAGACTGAACATATTATCACCACACACCACAGGTTTTAAAAACAACATTCCAAGCTACATTTGTGCTACTTAAAACTTAACAGAGGTGCAGAGGGCTTCTAAGATGGAACAAATTGTATTAGTTTACTGAAGTCCACACTAATTCTGACTTAATCAAACCCATTTTTCCTGTGACACATGAAGTCTTCTGAAGTACAAAGTGAAAAAGAACAGATGTATGTATATACATTGATCTATGTAATAGTGAAATGCTGCCCTCTGTTTGGCAAGTAAACTGTATTTACCTAAGGTGGGTCAGCGAGATGCCAGTTCCCTCACTGCTGACAGTGCCTGAACAAGTCTATTGCTGTCTGGTTTTGCAGTCTCCACAAGAGAACATTTGTGGCAGAGATGGACGTGACACTTGCACCACTGAGGCGTAAACAGTACAGTATGTTCTTCAATTAACAGTACCTCCATTACATTTCTTTAAAAAGGATGGTTGGACTTGTCATGCCAAAAGAGCAAAGTTGTTTGTTGTACTGGGTTCCCTCAAGGTCAGCAAGGCTGCAACAAGAAAATTTCTACAGCTGCCTGACACCAGAGCTCAGGCAGGGGTTTATCACCAGTTCTATTTGCTGGTTTGACAATGATACAGAGTGCAGGTAATGAATTTAATGCAGCAGATCAGCCATACTTCAGCTATAAAATAAGAATACCTTTGTTAGACCAGACTAAAAGAATCCAGAATGAAAGCTGAAGTGAACATCTCTTTTTCCATCATTTGTAAGCTTGGAACAACAAACATTCCTAAGCTGCAGTCTCACAATGCACAGTAAATCATTGCCCTATAAATCCGCAACAGAGAAGCCCTGTGGCTAGCACTAAGTTCTTAAAAGAAGTACTGATGAGGTTTATGCAACCAAATCCTTAGTCTTGAACACATTAACGTTTCATTTCTATTGAAAATAGAAAAATACCCCAACTTCCCTAAAGTAGCCGGTTTGCATTAAAAAACAAAACTAAACAGAACCCCCCACAGAATTGTTAGCGCCTGCTTGAGTTATTCAAGCACACAAAATAACAAAAGCCTTCCTCCAAATGAAAAATGAAGAGGTGGAATGAAAAATTCCACCTCCGAAGCCCAGCACACTGTGTTACCTAACACTATTTACTGTACACAGCTATTTCACTGAAGAAAAGCTAGGCCTTGAAGGTCTGCCGTGGGCTTGCTGGTCTCCACCACACTTTAAAGTCAGCTGAACAAAGGTCCCCGCTTGGGACTGTTGTGTTTGTCTATTATCAGTATGTACACGCAAACCAGGAGCCCAGTACGTGAAGCTGAAGTATCGCTTTTATTCAGCTCCGTACACCCACGAAGCAGGAGAAGACTCAAGCCACCCGCAAATTTTGCCTTGCGCACCACTGCTTCAGGAATCGCTTTGATCTATATTACAAAGCTATTAATACATCATTGTTTGATTACACCGTCCCATTCTAAATTTGCATTTGCCTTTTTTCTCTCTACCAACAGTAATACAAATTGTAGTCAAACAGCAGAGTCGACTTAAGGGCATGGACCTTTAGTTGGTAGCTCAAGACTCCACTGGAGTTACGAGTACTGACCAGTTCTTAATTTGTACTAGCATTGGTAGCACAGTCATGCAAGAGCAGATTTGTTACTAGCATTGAAATGAAAGCACTTGGGGGTGAAATACAGGTTTAGGCCATGCCAGGAAGTATACTTTAAACTAGAATAATAATGTTTAAGGAGGCCTGAAGAGATGTATGTGCATGGCAAATGAAAGAAGGTAATGAGACCTCAAAACAGAAAGTGCCAGAAATAACAGATACTGAACAACAGCAACATAGAAAGCTGAATCCCCTTTGCATTGGCATTTAACTTTATAAGACACATTTATTTATTACTGGACGTAGCTGGGTTCACCTATTGCCAGTGATGGAGGTGAACTGCTGTTTCCTGGAGGAGCGATGCGATGATCTCTTACTTTCACTCCAGAAGCGTTCAGGAGCTTAGCTGCTCAGAAACGGCACACTCGGAGCATCCTCAATGTACATTAACCGACTTCCAAAATTATATCCAGTGCTCTCCCAAAGCAGAACAGTTTTTACTTTGTTTTCTGACCAACAACCAGTTGCCACTACCACAGCTCAGACTGGTTATCCTGCGCTCATCTTTTCTGCACTTAAGCTCGTTGGGAATGACTTTGCATCATTTTTGCGCAGTATCTACCTGAGCCTGTTACCAGATGAGTGAAAGCCCTGATTTGAGTGACAGCTCTCACCCATGTCAAGGCACATCAATACTTCAAGTCTGCTGCAAGTGTTCATGAAGCAGTTGCAGTTTGGTATCCTTTTTCTTCATCTGTACTTGCCAAAAAAAGTAGATGCATCAAACTTACTGCAGGATTTGCATATACGCCAGTCATAATTTCTCAACATTTCCACACGCACACTTTTTTTTTGTATTTTTTAATTAAATTAAGGAGCCAGTGGGGTAAACCTGTAATTTACTGTCATTCAGGCTAGTTTAGACAAGATAAACCATTTTTAAAATGGTCTTTAAGACTGAATAAAAGAAAACAGCACCGAATGCTGAAAAAAAGACTTCTAATATTTCTTTTTTCCTGCTTCTTACAGACCAGCAAGGCAAGCCAGCTGAAGAAAAAATAGGTTCCTTCTCTCCTGAAGATCTGCATGTTGCATCTTATTAATGCTTACCTGAGAACACGAGGAGATATCTTTAAAATTCTTTTCAAGCACAACAGATTTGGTGTCTGGACTAATGAGGTTAACTTCAAACCTTCCAACCTGGGGGGACAGAAGGCAGGGGAGAAAAAGAAGTCTAATTTATGAACGCACTGGAGGCAGAACATTAACAGCAACAAGAATGTCACAATCTATCCCCATCTTCTCCACATGGAGTACCACAGCTTACTCAGCAGGAACAAGGGTGTCATAATTCAGCCCATGTTGAGTAAGAGTGTTTCAGCAAGAACAATACAATCTGTTGAATAGGAAAAAGGCCTGGAAAGATTACAAGCCCCCCAGCCCACTTTTCTTTTTGAGTTATTTTGGTCCAAAGATCACACATTCAATAGACAATACTAAAACCTTTAGTAAACAATGCAGGCTAAATTGAAAGCTGCAATAAAAACCAGAATTTGTGGATTTATTAATTCTTTGAAAACTATACTGCAGATCTGCTGAGAAACTATGTTGATCTTAAGGTGATACTTGTTTGGTTTTGTCATCAGTTTGGATGAGAAAGATTAGGTTCTGCAGCAAGCCATGGTTCAGCTTTCCCAAGCTGCTTCTCAAGCGTATGAAACTTACTCCATAGAGCTCTGATAGTTTCTCAGCTAAATCCTTTTCATTACTAGTGATAGCTGTGGCTTTCTAAAGGGCAATGCGTTCTCACTTCAGTTAGCATTTCCCCAAAAGAATAAAAGGCAAGAATGATCTCTAAAGCAAATGGAAAGACAAAACCTAGGCATTTAGCTCCCTCTTATTTTAAGGTCTAAAGATATTTGCTTTTCTGGGTCACCTCCTTTAAGTGTCCTTTTGTTTTCTCAATACAAGCTCTGAAGATGTGAAATGCACTTCAGGCAAAAGAAGAAGTAACCTTGAGGTCTGAAGGATGAAGCTTTCAGCACAGAGATGTTTGAGCACTCATCTGGAACAGACAAGCTGAACATCCATACAAGTTATCATAAATGGGCTGGCTCAAACATAAGACTGTGAAAGCCTCATGTGAGTTTCTTTTTAATTGCACAAAAAGGGATTTGTGCACATGGAAGTCTTCATCAACTCCCATTCTGAAAGAATACTCACTTTTTTCAGCTATGTCCTAGATGTCACAATACAGACAAACCAGAACTGCATGTAAAGTAATTATTTCCCAAGAAACTCTGCTCCTGTAACTAATTACTCCATAAGTAATTATTTTTTCTTTAAAATTTACCTGAGCTCATGACACGAGGTGACCTCCTTAAGAAAATTCAGTTACTTGTGTTCCAAACATTTAGGAACAGACACATAAAGGTGAATGACAAATCATGAAACCATACTGAAACCACACTGGATCCATACTACTTATCTCGCAAAAACCCGTCTCGGCTTCAAACTGCCTAGGAGAAGATATGGTGAAAAACCAACACGAAACTGATCCTCCTCGCACGCACCTGGAACAACATTGTCCTGTTCTTCTCGGAATCGGAGGGCTGAACATGACTGGGTGCACTTGCATGTCTTCTGCGTGACTGTATTTTCAGGTTTGTGTCGTGAACCCTTCTTTGCATAACTGCAGTGACACTGCTGCACCGGGTGCGAAACTCTTGCTGCTCATCAAAGCCAGAGTCCTCTAAAATTCGCTCTGGAAATGAGCCACGGGTGCTGGCCAGGTTGGTCAAGTTGGTTTGGCTGCCGATCGTAAACATTGCAGCATGCCCTGCACTGTTATTTGGGCTGTCCAGCTCCTCAAATGGGCTATCCAGTGGAGAAGCTGGCACATTTCCCTCACACAGGGGTAAGTCCAAACTTGACTCGTTATTCCGCTGCTCATTCAATAGCTTCAGGCGCTGGCGCTCATGAAGGCTGAATTTCTCAATGCAATCATCAATTAGCGTGGAAGGAGCTTTCTTGTGAGACACCGTCACCTTCCCACAGTACAAGACCTCAAATTTTTGAGAGTCATAGAAGGCATCTTCACTATCCTTATTTGGTTTGGCATCTTCTTTCAGCGCTGCTTTGGAGACTTGTCTTATGCTGCTGATGACATCGGGAACCTAAGGGACAGTTTGAAAGGTCTGTTTAGTAGCCATAAATGATCACAGACAGCGATACACCAAATGCTTGTTAATGTAAGTATTAACACAAGTTCTTTCTTCAGTAGAGTGCCACTAGCTTCTTGGCTGACAACACAGTAAATTCTAAAATTCTGTATAGACAATGTATGCAGGAAGCAAACTGGAACCAGTTTCAGAACATAAGTTTAAAATCACCAGAAGGTCTACTGACAAATGTTCACTTTTTTGTTGGCTTGTTTTTGTTTTAAACCTGTAGCCTGTTTTGTTTTAAATCTGTAGCCCTCTTCCCACATGAGCTTCTCTTGCTGATTTATTTTGCATATTTTGCTATCGCTGTTTCTTTTTTTCTATTTGGCAGAGTCTGATACTCTGCTCTTAGGACAGTTGTGGAAACAGTTTGGTGAAGAAGAGACCAGCAGCCCACATCAGTTTCAGAAGACAGGCAGCAAGCACATGGACATTTTTCCAAAGTCCCGTGTGCAATTGCATTAACTCTCATTTATTATCCACTACAAAAACCTCAACTCATCAATCCTACGACATAGGTTACTTTAAGGTCACACTTCCCTGCTGTCTCAGTCATCAAGCAATTAGGAAGCACACCCAAATCTCTCTTCCCCTACATCATTTTTACCTACAGGTTCCTATTATACCCCATAAGGCCAACCAATTCTCTGCAGAAACTCCCGATTTCAGGCCTGCATCGTCCAGTCTCTAAGGGCACATGGCGATTCTTCCATTTCATCCCAGCCACCCTGGGAGGGTATTTGCCTTCAGTATCAACATATTCACTATGCAAGCTCCTTTTTACTTTTGCCTTGACTAAAGAAAACAAGCTGTCTTCCAACTCGAGTGACTGCAGATCACAGCGATTCTAGTTGCTCTTTTGACAGTACCTTCCTCTGCTTAACCCAGTCTCCTTCTTCAACAGGTCTCACCTTCTCTGGAAGGATATTGAATGGCATCACATTACACACATTGGGGAAGTTACTGGTGTCAATTAGATCAAGAGAGAATAGCTTCTTCACAAGAGAAACCAGTTCTCAACACTTGCCTAATTCCATGCAGTCAATCAACGGTTTTCGTATTCCATAATATCTGACAATGTGTTTCACAGTTTTTTTCCTACTTAAAAAAACCAAACACACACCTGAAGTCATACTTTAGTAAATAATCCATGCTCCCTACAGTATCTCTTTCTTACAGTCATGATACTATGTTGAAACTCGCAAATGAGGCAGCAATCTCATAAGCCAATACTTGTGCAAGTCACAGTGGAAAATCACCTCGTCTTAATCCCCGTCTGCCATTATACACTCCTCACCCATTGGCAATTCAACTTAAACCTGCTTCCAGTTCATCTATTGCAAAATGAAGTTCCATTACCCTAAGATCCACTGACTGTTTGGCTTTCGTCCCTATAGATGTCATCATCCTCTCACTTTTCAGTGAGGCTAAAAGTTAGTCTTGATGCAACACAGCTACTAGAGTGTATTTAATGCTCACTCATTCTCACTACCAGGCTGCTTTACCATTGCCTAAGGTGCACATCCTCCCAGCCAGCCCAGCCCAGCTGGACAGAAACAATTCTCCCTTCATAAATTCCAGTTCATATTCCAAGATGTAGCTCTTTTTTTACTGATCATCCTCTCATTCTTTCTATGGCCTGTGCTTACAGAAGGTCTAAAGTCTAAACCCTAAGCTCTCTACTTCAGCAAAATTCACAAGCTAGCTGTCTTTAAATTAACTTTTTAGAATCCAGAACCTGTTACAGCAGCATTCACCTGCAGTCTTGTTCAAAGATGAGTGACAAATGATAATTCTATTAAAAATGCATAAATTCTACACACAGACAACTAGAGGAAGTAATGTCAGTTGTTTAATTGGCAACTTGGAATTTTAAAAAAAAGTGGACCATTACTTCCACTCCAATAACTGTGTTCTGCCATTTGCTCACCACTTTTCAGATAAAAGACTGGAGAAGAAATTTTCAAGTCTTTCTAACAACACCCAATAGCCTCCTAACACTTGCTATCCCCTGCTGCCCACCAATGTCCAAACAGGCTGGGGATAAGCCACCACCAACTCTACCATCCCCTCCGTCATGGATGGATTCTCCATCCATCCCCTCCTCTCTCATAGATCTCCCCCAGAAGCATATACACAGAGTTTTACATAATTGCAATTCTACTTAAAACAAACAAACAAACCCCAAAACAAGCAAACAAACAAAAAAAAAACAAAACCAAAAAACCAAACCCACCCTACTATCCTGCTATTTATCACTTGGTTTTATTCCCATCTTTTTCCAGATCATGCATACTCTACAGACACTAGGATTTGGGTCACAATTACTATTTCACAATCCCTGCCCCCTGTACAGCTTTTGCTTTTGCTACCACATAATTTGCTACAGTATTTTGGCTTTAGCATAGAGGGATCCTAGTATTAGAGCAGAGGCTTCAGCTCATACTGCCCAACCAATCCTTATTCCCTGCTTTATTTAGCACCTTTTTAACGGGGTATTTTTCAGAGTGCACCATCATCGGTATTCACTATTTTCCTACTTTTTTTTTTTCCAATCTGTCCACAGATTGAAAGTGATAAATCATGGTGAAAAACCAAATCCCATTTGATCTCCACAGTTATGGATTCTCCTACATACAGGTGAAGGTGAAAACAATGCAATACAGGGATATCACAGCGGATAAGAAATATCTGCCAGATGGTCCAGAACCAGGTCCAGATACTTGTTTGTTGTTTCATGGATTCTCTAGATAGCATAGTATGGTGTGAAAACCAGCTTCAAGTGTAAGATGCAAGAGAGACAACAACATTGTTAGCCAAAGAGTCATACATACAGATCTTACCGGACTTCAGTGTAAGGAGTAACTGCACACTGATGGTGATGTGCAAACTGATTGACAGCAAGCTTGCAGTGTTAGACCTGACCTTCATTACTTCCAGAGTGATCATAGAATCATTTAGGTTGGAAGAGACCCTTGGGATTATCGAGTCCAACCATCATCCCTACTCTACAAAGTTCTCCCCTACACCATATCCCTCAACACCATAAAATCGACTCTTCAACACAGTCAGGAGTGGCGACTCCACCGCCTCCCTGGGCAGCTGATTCCAGTGCCTGAACACTCTGTGAAATTTTTTTTCCTAATGTCAAGCCTAAACCTTCCCTGCTGCAGCTTGATAGCACCGTATCAAAATCCAAGTGCTGCCACCATCTGAGAAAGACCTACTGATCAGGTTACAGTATTTTCATTTAAAGTTTTGCCTTAGGGCAAAAACCGTAACTGGGATCAAGTAGAGTCTAAACAAGAGTTTGCATCTGTATTTTCTTGAAATGCAAAATACAGGAAAAAAAAGTTACACGATTATCAAATATAACAACCATCCCGATGTGGCTTTTAACACACTTCTTTGGCATCTATCATTGGGTTTTGACATTTTGCTCCTCTGTAAATCAACAAGCCCCTGTCACAAAAGTTTCACCATCGAAGTTGTGTAACTTTTTTGGATTTGGGTATCAGCTTATACCTGTTAATGCTGAAATTGCAGGGCACAGTTAGATGAGCCAGTAAGCAGAATGGAGATTTTAAAATACTGAATTAACAGAATTAAAGCACTTAACTACTTTTAGAAATCAGTTTAGCAATATTAAGATGACAGACTCCTGAAACATTCAAAACTTATTAATGTGTTTCCAAGTCCTAGTATTTCCCTGCAGGAATCTCATGAAATTAAGTAGAGAGAAATGGGATCCCTACTCTTGAAAGCCACAGCGCCATTGCAGATCTGCCTAGACATAGGCTACCAGCTGTTACGGCAGAGCAAAAGGTTAAATGAGTTTTTCAAATGAGCTTTTTTTTTTAATGCTGTTTTTTCAGGATTCATCTCTATATGAAGATAATAAATATTTAAGCAATTAATCTATTTAACATGAATATTTTTGTCCGCAAACTTTGAAGACACTTATGTTAGAGGGAGACTGAAGTAGAGGGGGACAGGTAGAGTATTTGCAGGGTGAAAGGGGGACACTTCTCCAGCCCAAACAGACCCAGTGGTACCAGAGATGGGACAATGCAAGAAGATTTAACTCTCCCATGCTTTGCCTCTCCCAGGTCCCATGGTCTAGGGGTCTATGACCTTTTTCCAAACATTGCTGGGCAGGNACTACGTCCCAAAGGGAGTTGCAGAAGGCTTCTCAGGCAGAAAGGTAGGAGCTGATGGTGCCATGGCAGGACAGCAGTTCTCAAAGCAGAAGGAGAAAGCAGAAGCATAATGTAGGTCATACCTGTAGGTATTATTCATGAAGCTTCCCTAAACTGTTGAGGAGTAGCAGACTAATACATTAAGTGGGGAAAAAAGCAGTTACAAAAGAAAAAGAAAAAAAAAAAAAAAAAGAAAGTATTGTGATAGAACAAGCTTGTTAGAGAAAGGCATACTCCCTATATATCCCAGTCTATACAAATTAACATTNCCAGTCTATACAGATTAACATTAGAAGCATCTTAAACCAACATTCTAAATGTTTATTGTCCAATCTATTGTATTTATTGACCACAGGATCCAAAATATCTATTAGCTTCTCACTTTACATGCAAGAGAGAAGAAAAGGATGAGCTCCCAGAACAGAAGCTGCACAATCATAGATCCTAACTGATATGCTTCAGGAAGAACTAGACAGATATATTATCTAGATGAAGGGATTAAAAGGCATGCTTACTCAAAAATGTAGTAACACCACACAAAGCTTTCTTTAGTACAAGTGACCTTACGCTTAAACAGCTACAGACAGACTGAACTCTGTGAGGTGTTAATAAACTGATACCAGACAAAATGGATGAGAGAGCTTCAGATGAGCTTTCCTCCCTTCCAGAGCATCAAGAGCTCCAGATGCTTGTCAGCAGTCAACAGCAGCATAGGAACTTGAAGACACAGCTTACAGTAACTCCTAAATCTCTGAACAGAGCCAAGAGAACTCAGAATAGCAGAGACCCTTTCGCAGGGCCTGTACTGAAACCCCACAAATGCAAGAAGCCGAAAAGTCAAAGATGGACAGGAGGCACCACAAGTAGCTATCACCATGATAGACATCACGAGCATGATACTAGTTCTGCTACTCAGTGTGAGGAACAGTTGAAAACTTGGTTGAGGAGGGGAAAAAAAAAAAAAAGAAGTTAAACAAAACAAAACAAACCCAAACCACATCACCAAAATCAAACATACAAGGCTGTGGCAAGTAAGAAGAGCTTCATAATGACATTAAAGAGGCAATATTTCGCTCCAGGGAAACAGGATTGATCTAATAAGTGTAATTAAGGAGAAAAAAAAAAGTCACTTGGGAGTCCAAATTAAATTTGCTATTCATACTTGAGTAGACTAGAATTGTATGAATCACTCTTCAGCCAATTAGATCCGACTCAATACATGACGATCCAATAAGCAAAGTTAGCTGGACTCAAACCAGACGGCACTGGTCAGCTCCTGCATCACCTACAATAGGATTCAGCTCTGAATACACAACATAAGCAGCAAAGCACGATAGGAGTTATACTGTCACAAACTCAGTTCACTACAGACAGCAGAGTTTTAGTAAACTGAAACTAACAGCAGCATCAATTTTAGCTAAGTGTTCCCCACGGTCTATTCCATTTGTGCCTTACACCCCCTTTGCCCCACCTCCCCCATGACCTTGGTTATAGACCTTATGAGCTATTGCAGTACCTCATCCATTTGGCCAGCTAGGGTAAAATAAGGCTGCAGCACTTAGCTCTGGCTAGAAGACAGATACACTAATATCCTAGATCTGCTAATGCCAGCTCTGCAGTTCGTGGGCTCCATCCATTTCTCTCCCTGGAGACTGGGCCTGCAACAGCGTCAATACATAATGGAGAGCAAACACCTTCCTCGTGCAGAAGTAGTACATTATTCAAAGTGAAGGCGAATAGCACTGCCAAGAAGTTTTTTACTACACACAGAATCACAGAATATCAGGGATTGGAAGGGACCTTGAAAGATCATCTGGTCCAATCCCCCTGGCTGGAGCAGGAGCATCTAGATCAGGTCACACAGGAACGCGTCCACATCGAGAAATTTTAAAGTGTTCAATGCCAAAATGTATTTTCATGGTGGAAACATCAGTTTAACTGATGTAACTAACAAAAGCTCTTTTATCTGACTTGATTAAAACCAAAGAGAAAGACTACAGTAAAAGACCATCAAACTTTCTCTGCACATCTTCTCATGTCACGCAGCTAGGTGTTTGTTAACGCTAATTCTAATTTTATCAACCCTTCCTTAACCCCCCCTGAAAAGGACTTCAGTTCTTAGGTGTTTAACACCAGTATCTGGTAGGGGCAAAGCAGAGGCTACGAAATCCCGTGTGCTAAGCTGTAACACTAGAAGAGGCTGCCACAACTCTAGAATCGGCAGTGCATCTCCATGGTGATACTGCACACTTTCTTGAATAGCGGTGGCAGAAGCTGAAGCATTAAAAAAATGAAATTAAAAAAAATAATTCAGTCTCTTTGAATTTACAACAGCCCCCAGTGAAGGAAGGGGGAACTCCCCTTTTTGCTTGAGGGGTAACATTCAAATGTATCCGGCAGTAATTGCCAAGCCCTGCTTTCGATTTTAACCCAAACTTAGAAACTCAATGCTACGCATATTGCAAAGAAGAACAAAATTAACTTGCTGTATATCATAATTTCCACAGCTGGACAGAATTCCACTGTGCAGAGGAGCTGCAGCTCTTGTTAGTTTGTATCTAGCTTCTACTTGGAAAATTTCAGTCTGGAACTTATTAACAGAGCAGAGCCCCTCCTCATACCATCAGGCTTATACACATTAGCATGACTGGGAAGCACTAATTTAACAAAAATGCCTAACAAATCTGGCTACTTAATGACAACCGTTCCAGCAGGGCGATTATTTTCAAAGCAAGGACACAAGCTGTGGCGCCAGATTCCTTCCACCATCCCAAGAGACAAGAGATGAATGAACTTCACGCACACTCACACACACATTAGGAGCAGTCAGTACCTTCTGGTGTAGGCTCCAGTTCAGAAGCAGAGGCATGTCCAAGCAAAACTGTCACCAAACTCTGGTGTCGTGAAGACGAGGAACACGGGAGCAGATTCCTGCGATAAGGGAGCGCAGACAGACCCTGCTCTCACAAAGGGCTGGCAGCACCGTCCCAGCATTTCCTCCGGCTCAGCTGGCGATACCACGGCAGAGCCAGAGCCAGAGCCCCACGCAGCAACCGTTAGCCTTCAAAAAAGCCAAGTTATTTCCTGACTTGGGGCTGGAAGAACCCCACGCTGCCTGGGATTTGAATAACGAGTCCCACTCGTGATCTAGCTATTTGTATTTAAAAATGAACAAAAGAGAAACAGGATATGGTACAGAAATCAACACCCCGCGCTCTGCTAATTACTGAAAGAGCACGACAGCGCTCCATTAGAAACCAGCGCAATGTGGGGAAAAATTAGGAGCAACGGGACGTGACTCTCCTTTCAGTTAGTGTTAAGTTGCAAGATGGGAGAAGCCAGTCAGGGCAGCGAAACACAACCGAGACAAAATAAGCCGTGTATCACATCCTGCTACGTCTCAGGCTTTCAACGCCGAGGCAAAGTTTTTATCTTACACAAAAACGCAGCCAAATGCTAGCCAAAGTACAGATATCAGTAACTATTCTCAGCCAGAAAGAAGGGTGGGAAAGTGGGGGATGGGGGAAATGTTTTCTTTTAACTGCTGTAAATGTTTTCTCTGCCACCCAGCTAGTACAGCACTGACCATCCAGACCTTTTGTACTACCACACCTACGGAAGTCTGCTGCTTCACCTGCTGGTGACAGTGCTCCACTTAACACTTTTCCCTATTAGAAACGCATCTTTCTGATAGAGAGATAAAAGACCAGCTCAGAGCAGTTCAATTTATCCAGTCACACAGGAAATTTGTTGACTTGGTTTATGCCAGAGGTATTTAGGAACCGGAACAGAAGAGTTTGTCTTCATCAGCTGACTTAGCTCTGAGGGAGTATCGACCGTCTTCGGTTTTACAGAAATGAGGAGGATTTGTAGCCAAGAGAAATGCTACAACAAAGGCAAAAGAATAACAGCCAAATTGCCAAGCATTTCTATAACCCACCTGCACTTAGTGTACTTCTAAAAATACAGTTTAGAAAACATAAAGTCAGGTTCTCAGTGGGCAGTAATAAGCATCTGCCATCAACTCTGATTGATTCTACTGCAAGTCTGGGCTAACACAACACAAGCCCAGATAGGAGGGAAGCTGGAACACAGGGGCTGTCAAAGATAGACGCTGTGAAAACAGCTTTTTGTAGTTTGAAACTGACAGTCACCCTGGCAGGCAGTGCTTTCACCTTTCTGCTGTTCTCTACAGGGTTTGTGAGTGTAACCAAAGCTTACAGCAACAGAAAACACAAAAGGAACAAGTCAAAAGCCCATTAAAGAATTGCATACAGTAAAGTTTTGCTTTCAGGAGACTGAGATAGAAAGAAGATTTCTATCTGCTCAGCCTATATCTTTTTCCAGGTCACTATTCAGGACCCAATTAGGTTTGTTTCTAAAGAGCTACTACGGAACCATGCACTTTACTCTGACATTGAGCCTCACGCCATATACTGGGGAAATCACACACTCCCGCTGAAAGGAGAGCATAAGACTATCACTAACCCAGCCTAAAGAGGGACAGATTTTTAGATAGGTGAAATAAGTAAAATTCAGTTCTCGAACTAAGTCTTGCACGAGATCAACTCAGGAACTACTTATGCTATTTAGCCTTGATACACTCACTGGGCAGAAAAGTCTACCCCAGCTGCACAGCTCACGCTTAGAGAACTCACCCCATTACCTACTTTGTGACTGTGGATCACCTAACACCTTCTTGTGTGTTACACACGATGCAAGACGCCGCTTTGCCAAGTATCCAAATTTAAATAAGCCGTATAATGATAAACGGCGGATCAAGTTACTTAAGAGGAAAGAATGTGTAAGAGTTACAAGATTCTTGGGATGCCTGGGCAGGTAACAGAGGCCTTTTTTTATACGTGCATGCAAGCACTCTACAGTGGTATATCAAAGAACTTCAAGGATGGACAGCAGAGCACAAGAAGTTACTGCGTTTAGTATTCTGCTCCTGTGTTTAGGCCAGCCAAACTTACCCTTCTCCACCTTCATGATACAGCTCACACTCACACTGCTTGACTACTTTGCAACCCATGGAAGTGTCAGTACAGAGCTGTCACGACCATCTTCTTCAAATATGGTCACCTGCCACTTGATACACCTCGAGCAGAGGCAAGTACTCTTGAGTTTGTTTCCCCATTCAGAATGTAGTTCCCAGAAAGGGTTATTGAGCATTGGAATGGGCTGCCCAGGGAAGTGGTTGAGACATCATCCTGGAGGTATTCAAAAGATGGGCTGACATGGTGCTCAGGGACACTGTTTAGTGATGTTTTTCTTATCAGAGTTAGGCTGGTGGTTGGACTACATGATCTTAAAGGTCCCTTCCAACCTAGACAATTCTATGTTTAGCAGAAGTACCCCTTACTTGTAATATTAATTCATCTTAAACTTTGCAACTGCTTTAACTCAAGGTTTTCCAAACCACGAAATCACAAGTTCAGACAGTAACTAGGAATTTCCTCCTAAAAATTCTCCATTTTTTACTTAAATTTCTAGTAAGAGATTTATTAAGATGCTGTTTTTATGAACTCCATCATATTTAACACATACTCTATTTTTAAAAGGGCTCGCCTGAGAAGATAAGGCTGTCACGTGAACAACCCCAAACAATTAATACATTCTCTGCATACACTTCCTTTTCGGGAGAAAAAAAAAGCTACAGTTGGAGAGCTCATTGAAGTATTTTGCCCATTTATGGTCACTATCCACTTCTCAAACACAGATCAAAAGACAGTGAATTTCATTTTAGTAGATTTAAGGTGCAAGTGCTAAGACTGAAATAAGTGCTTAATACACTGTGCTTAGGAAAGCGGCAGAGGTTTTTAATTCCTAGAATCATAGAATGGTTAGAGCTGGAAGGGAACTTCCAGATCATCAAGTTCCCAATCCCCCCACTAGACACCTCCCACTAGAGCAGGTTGCTCAAAGCCCCATCCAGCCTGGCCTCTAACACTTCCAGGGATGGGGCATCCACAACTTCCCTGGGCAGCCTGTGCCAGTGTCTCACCACCCCCCCAGTAAAGAATTTCTTGCTGGTATTTAATCTGTATCTCCCTTCTGCTAATTTAAAGCCATTACTGCTTGTCCTGTCACTACACTTCCTGACAGAGTCCCTTCTCCATCACTCCTGTAGGCTCCCTTCAGATACTGGAAGGCTGCTATAAGGTCTCCCTGGAGCCTTCTCTTCTCCAGACTAAGCTCTCTCACACCCTAGCTCTCTCAGCTTATCTTCATAAGGATGGAGGACCTCTCCTATGATCATCTTTGTGGTCCTCCGCTGGACCCATTCCAACAGGTCCATATCCTTTCTATGTTGAGGACTTCAGAGCTGGACACAGTACTCCAGGTGGGGTCTCATGAGTGCAGAGTTGAGGGGTAGCATCACCTCCTTCAACCTGCTATCAGTAGGTTTAGATATAAGCTCTCAAGATTTTCATTCAAAAAGATGAACTAATGTGTTGATTCACTATGAAAAAACCACACCTTGGAAAGGTTGTTTTTCCCTAGCCAAGATGCCACCGCCTATCTAACTTATTTGCTACAATAACCATCTTCTTTTATCACTGAAGGAGAAGATGGTAAGTGGCAAGTAATTCAGCACTCCAGGAGATGGGAAAAATTACAGGCTCTATTCAGTCCAAGAGATCTAGTAGGTGTCCATGTATTCAGTTCAGAAAAAGTCAAGCGCTGCACTAACTTCTAGCTCCCTTAATGAGGCCCTAAGTTCCTCACTGATGCGAAACCAATGTCTTTTCCTATTTGATGTTTTCCCAGAAATTCTCAACTGCAGTATTGAGAGGTTTCAGACTACAAGCTTTCCTTAAAAAAGGCCCTGCATATAGAAAGGTAGACAGCAAAAACAGTGAAACAGTGTTAAGCTGCAGGTGAGGCTGCAGCAGAGACATACAAAAAAGTTACAAGTGGGTTCAAGACTCCTTATCTCAAAGGACATTCACTAAGAAACTGTGAAAAACAAATGCACACAATTTATCAGACAGAGTGTCTGCAGTAGGAAAAAAAAAAAAAGGATTGCAACCTAACAGCCTTTTAACAGCTTCTCCACCCCTGCCAAGTAACATTCATAAGTTTTTGAGTACTTTGGAAATACACACCTGTACAAGTTCCAGCTTGTCCGGTAATCTCACAGCTCACAAGAGCAACTGCGTTATCTTGTCCAGTATCAAATGCCTGAACAACTCGTAGGACAATTAACTTTTCCCAGATAACAACTAGCAAGCAACCCTAGCATAAACACAGCAAAAGAGGTTTCAAAGCTATATCGATCCAGATGCTGAATTCCCAACAGCTTTGAAACCAGGTGTGGGGCAGAGCAGGGAACTTCCACCTAACTAGGCTTTCTCCAGCACCAGAGTCTTGAATCATGACTTTGCCTGATGGAGGCAGAGCACTAACAGATCCCATGCCTGAAGGCAGAGCTAGCACACCACACCACACTGAGCACTAGCCTCACTGGGAGTCCCGATAGCCTCAACCTTGTCAATCACTAACTGTTAAAAATACTAAGATTTCATCAGCTGCTTATGTTAGCTGTGAAGAGAATTAAGTCCAGTTAGACAGTTACAGTGTTCAAAAGTAAACCTGTACAGACACAGCTGAACTGGTGCTTCAGATTTAAGAGCTGAAACTAAGTAAGAACTTTTTTATGCAGAGGAATTCCAGAAGAGCTACACAGTTTCTGTTAATAAATAATGATAATAATAATAAACCTCAACCCATAAGACCCAGGGGCAACAGAAAAGGAATTATTTCCCATAAAGCTCTGAGACAAACGTGTCAATGAAGTGAAGAGACAGTAAGGTCCTTTCAGAGGAACTAGCTTCATAAGACACGACCCTTGCTCCAGCAGTCATACACATGGTGAACAATTTAAGAGTTTGATAAAGACTCATGAGACCACTTGCATAGATTCCCAAAAAGCTTGTGAGAACTTTTTTGTTTGTGAATCTGTAATTCTGTAGAACTGGAGGGGAAAAAGGGAGCTTAAAAGCACTCAGATACTGTGTAAAGAAGAAAACACAATAGGTGATGAACACAGAGAACCAAGGCGGATGGGACAGGATTGTTTCTGAGGGTACATGGGCAGTTTCTGTTTGGGTTTTTCTTCTTTTTTCACTTTCATATACCTCAGGTAAAGTAACTTTTGCAGGGCTTCAATAAGTGCTACTCATAGATAATACTTGTTTTAGTACTGCTAACCTTTATTTTCTGAATGTAGTATGCCTGCCACACGATAGGTATTTCTCAGCCAGCATTTGCACAGCGCTGCCCAACAGCATAAACAGTTAAGATTTATGCAACCAGCTTTTGGAATTGGCTTGGATCTACAGAGGTAAGCAGGACAGGCAGGTTGCATTAACTACTTAGAGCTAACACTGCTAACAATATTCATTGGAAAAGTGACATTGGTTTTATCACATCCTACCAACATGATCACAAACACACCTAGGATTTCTGGAGTTTATGGTCATTATTAAAGGACACCAAAGCCCACACTGCTTCATCTTCTGTGGTACAGTCTTCTTCTTACTAATACTAATATATATATTAAGGTATGTTCCTTGCACATAGAAAAGGAAAATAGCACAGCCCTGATGCCTGGAGCTTGGCAAAATTATGCTCAGATATAGCATGGCAGTCCCTATCACATGGTTCCGTCGGGCCTGGAAACCAAACTCCCATTTCTGGGCTGACAGGGATGGAGGGATGAGAAGGGAAGAGTGGTTTTGCCGCCACCGACACAACAGCATACTTGTTCATGACATATTTAAATAAGTTATTTTGAAGGATAATATAAATCCCATTCACTTCAGATTACCACAGGAGTTTGTTAAATCACTTCAGCTAAGGCTCTGCTTGTCACACTCAGCTGCAATCAAAGCAAGCTACAGCTTCAAGCAACTTAACGTTTCAGAAGTAAGTATGCAAGTTCTTCTTTCATAAAAGGCGACAGCTTTCTCTGGACTAATGAACTTAAAAACTCAATTTCACCATTCTACATCTGAAGCTATTTTTTTACTTAAAATAGACCAGATTATGAAACGTTTCTCTCTGCAACCGAGAGTTAGTTTGCTGATGAGAGTTAGCAGTGTCCATGTAACTATTAACGGAAATCGGAAAATAAGCTTCCCTGAGGAATGAATTTCATTCCTCCTGCCCATCAACTCTCCCTCCCCTGGGGGAGCTTAGCCTATCTGGGAATTATCTACATAAGGAATTTATTTTTGGCCACATCTGGATGTCCTGTTCTCACTGAAGTCAAGGCTGAATCGTGTTATGCAAAGCCAGTGAGGAAACACATCAGTTGTATCAGTAAGAGTGAGCACATTTCATAATACATCCCATATATCCATTCAGTGCTTCCCAACGCCGTACCCTAGGAAGGCAAGACAGGTCTTACTCACCAAGCCTCAGCCTTTTCTGTGGTGGGATTCACAAGCATGCCTTCCAGCTGCAGCTCTGACACCCATAAGGGCTTCCAAAGCCAAGCCATAGATTTCTATATGGCAGACACCAGTACGTCTCAGAGAAGAACAACAGAAAACTCAACTCCAAGGGTTATGCCAAACATGACAGGAATATACAACACTTGTTAGGTTTATTATTCTCTAGGGAGTTCTTAAACCATTTGGCTTAGTCCCAGGTGCTGCAGCTTCTGTTCGTTCATGAGCTCTCAATGACCTGAAGCCACCACAGGATACAAACTGGCTCTCAGAAAAACTTGAGCCTTGCATAAATCAGGTAACTTCGAAACAGAGTTATTTTACAATGGAAGAAAGTGCAACAGATTCACTGTTTAATCAAGAGAATCGTACTAGAACTATAAAAGTTCAGAAATTAATATGGACAGTCAGCTAGAAGCAAAATCTGAAAAAACACACAATTCATTTGAAAAGCCCAATTAAAATTCATACACCAAGATGGTAGTTTAGTTCATAGGGATTTACATGAATAGAAATGAGTAAAACTGAATATATTAACATCTCTATTTTTAGATGAACAGAAGCCAAGTTGACCCAAGTACAAATCTATTTTTGTTTGGGGCTTGCTTTGTTGGTTTGTTGGTTTTTTTTTTTAAAGGGAGGGGAGAAACCATTATGAGAGGGCTATGATGCATCAGAGCAAACAATAACAAAAAATAGAAGTGAAAGTAGTAGTAAAACATAACAGACATGTTTGCTCCTTAATCCAGTACTCAGCATGTAAATAATTTCAAAGTGACATATGAGAGCAGCTTTCTGCAGTGTGGTGATCTACCTAGCTGAGACTGCTTTCCACGGACACTTGCACCTACATCCTACAGAGATTTTCAGATCCTTTTACTCTTCATGGCAACACCGGGAACGACTGCCTCATAACTTGGATGTCCAACTTCTGAAGAGTCTACAAGGCGATGTAAAAGGAGCTTCTGTTGATTCTACTACATAAGAGAGCTAATGTGTTTGACACTGTACAGCGGGTATTTCTGTTTTTCTGGAATTAAACAATTTGGAACTGCTCACCAGCACACAGCATTTGAGAAACTGTATTGCTTTCCATTAGTAGCAGCTTCATGATGACCGATAGCCTAATTATTTAGATGACGCATGCTCTGAGGCTAACCATAGCAGACGGGTTCTAGAAGGACACAAAGTAAAGCTGCTCCAAGGAAATTGTAAGGCTTAATAGCAATTTTTAGTATGTATGGTAAAAACTGTTACTGAACAGCAAATTCAAAACTTGTACCCTCTTGTATTAAAAGCACAAGAGGAAAGCACTTTGAGCACTGATTAAAAAAACCAACCCATGCTAAGGATGTACTGAAAGAAGAGCTAACCAAAGAAAGAAAAAACTCAAAAAAGACTCCCCTACATATTCAGTTAGTTATGGAAAAACAGAATAAAGCCTGTTATAAATTGCTGGATTGATTGACAGGTCTGAAATTTTTAGGTACAACCAAGGCGTGATAGTCTTTCAAGTTAAAAAAAAAATAAAAAATAAAAAATAAAAAAGATCCAAAGCATCAAAGCTGAGTGATCATCACTTCTGGAAATCAGTCACTGGTTTAAGTGGATAAATAGGTAAGTAGGAGGCTCATTTTAAGGCAGTACATCAGGGAGACACACTAGGGAATAGCAGATGAACGTCATGTAATAACATCCTGATATTACACCAAGTGTTCTTAAGTGCTATGGAAGTGAAATACTGATTTAAGACATACAGTATTTGATACTTGAGATAAGAAAAGGCCTTGTAAGATTCAGATACTGGTAAAGTACAATTGGCAGTGCTACTATTTTATTTGGGTTTTCTGTACCTATGAATATAGGCAGGAAATTAAGATAAAGCAGAGATCAAGGTGCTATAATATATTATTGACTGTAACAAGTATTTTACCAGAAATAAACAAGGCAGGCAACTTTTGCCAAGAGTCCCAGAGTCTCGTGTTTTTAATATATACCTACACCAACTGCTTGCTGTGAGTTCCCAAGCAACTTTGCTAACTCCCTAGCAGTTAAGAACTATTCATGATGCACAAGCTCCACAAATAGCCCTACCTCAATTACACCTCAGGGATGCACACTTACCACTCAGAAATTAGGATTCTCCCAAACTCTGAATTATAGCTTATTTCACAGTCCAGTAAGACAACAGTAAGAGTTGTTACCTATTCTACAAAAAAAACCCAAAGCAAACAAACAAAAAAAACTACCCAAAACCAAAGAAAACCAACAACAAACCAAAACCCCATACTTGAATAATTTTAACCAGTTTATGGAATACCCTACAATTTCATCCTGCAAAAAAAAGAGATACAGTAAGTTGGAAGAATGCTTATATACTACAGAAGGGTTTAAAAAGAGCACCTTCATTTGCTTTATAGCAAATATTTGGGATGTATATGTATATATACATCCCATATACATATTATATATACATCCCAATATACATATTTGGGATGTATATGTATATCAAATATTTGGGATGTAAAAAAAAAAAAAAGCTGTGGAGAGCAAAAATAGCTATTTGATGGAGGAAACAATAATCCACTGCTCTTTATTAATGTTCTTCTGAGTTTTGTTTTTTTCAGGGTTTTGATTTACCATGGCTTTTAGGAGGAAAAAAGGACCTGCAGTTGTAACAGCTATCAAATCCTGAGACCTGATCTTCTGGTAAGAACAGAGAATGTGTTAGACAGACTTATATGAATTACGTATAATGTTAAAATGTGGAACAACACAGCACTTTGGATTCTGTAATTCTTGGAAGGAGCATACCTGGAACTAGGTTCATGCAGCTAAGAGCTTAGTAATATTGATGCAAGGAAGAAAAGCATGTAATTACTGACACAGTACTAGTCCTCTCAGACCAAGCAGAGGTTTGCCTTCAGAGCAAGGCCTGATATTTTAAGACATTAACTTAGGTTAACTTAGGAAGAGATGAAAGCTCAAGCAATTCCAGCTGCTAAAAGCACACTCACACTTGCTCTCAAACCCCAAACTCCCAATCACCTATCAAAACTGAAGTGGAAAAACAGCTTAAGGGTTTCTTACCCCATAGTTAGATGAAGCACAATTTGAAAGCCTCAAATTTACAAAAATTACCCAAGTGGTGACAAGAGGCCAGATGAAACTCCTACTAGCAGCAGACCCCTGTAAACAGCTAGTCCTTAGAAGGGTTCCTACAGGCAGGTGGGAAGGAAGAGATGAACCTGTAAAGTGACACGCTTCCCTACCATCACTTCCCCAGTATTTTCTCAAGATATCACACCCAAAATGTTTACTCCCTATTATTTATCACTTCAGTTGAATACAACCACGACTGTGGACATTGCTATGCTCCTACAAGGCTTGGTCAGACGCTCATACCCACAGAAGGTAAGAGCATAATTCCACGCACTCATTTAAAAAAATCATCACATTTTGCCAACCCAGCTTTACACAGTGCTTTCACAGGCTTTGTGAGCAGGATTTCCCCAAATACAGACTAAGAATTGCAGCTATATTACCCAGCAGCTGCTGCTCATAAACTGGCTAAAATGAAGTTGCAGAGCTCTTTTAAGTCCCTAGATAATGTACAATACGTAACAGACTGAATAGGGGAAGGAGCTGCTCTTTCCAATACAACAGGTCCCTTTATCACGTCAAGAACAAAGCCGTATTTATATTATGTCCCTGCTTATCTGAACACCACCCCGCGCTATCAAGCAAAACACACCCCGTGCTTTTGTGATAACATACCCCGTGCTAAGGCAGCCTTACTTTTCCACCAGAACATGTCCTGAGCCCCATCACAAGCACCACAGAGACAACCAACTTCAAGTTCAGCTTGGATCTAATCAGCAGCAGCTCCATAAAGCCTCCACACACCCACAGTTCTGAAAGAGAGCCAGCTGAGGGGCCAAATGTCTTTAGACAGGTACTACTTGTGTAGCGTATTAATATGAAATTAATCAAATTGTGTTCCGTGCTTAAGGCCTGCACTACTTTGATAGCCTAAAATGACAAATGAAGGAGAAAACAGATGAGATTATGGCAGAGACAGCTCAAAAGAGACACAAGGGATCCAATGCTCGGTTGGGGTTTCTTTGGGATTTGGTGTTCCTCCCCCACTCTCTCCTTTTCTGAATGGGGGGGAAAAAAAAAAAAAAAAAAAAAACAAAAANGGGGGGGGGGGGGGGAATCACAAAATGAGTGAAATGAGTGTAAAGCCTTCATGTTTTCCCTTGAAGGGTTAACATTTCCTCAACTTCCATACTTTTCAGGATTACAATCTGGTGCCAGCTACGGTCAACTACAGTTATCAGAGGACCTACAAGATTAGTCTGAAAGAACCCCCACATCCTGCATATGGGAAAAGGAACATATCAAAATAATTAAGACTTCAAGTTTACCTTTCAAAGTAGACACTTCTAACTACTCTTCCCTCTCAAAGAAGACACAGTGAGGTCTAGGAGCCTGCAAACCCTTCTTGGCTCATCTAAAAAATAGGATGGTGCTTTGGGTGTAGGTGGCAAGGCGTTGCTAGCAGGGGCTCACACTGCGAGGAGGGGCCAGGGCTGCCCCAACCTGGACACAGCAGTTCCAACCAACCACAGGGCATGGCTGAGTCCATCAGACAAGATGGCAGCACCTCAGGGAAAACAGGTTTAAGTGAGGACAAAAAAAAATGACCCCAAACCACACAGGCAGAAAGAAGAAGAAAGCATGAGACACATCCCTGCAGACACCAAGGTGAGAGAAGAGGGAGGGTTGGAGGTGATCCACGGGATTCCCCTGCAGCCCTTGGAAGAGACCACACTAGACCAGGCTCTCCTGACCAGGAGAACAACTTGAAGAAGCAGCAGCAGCAGAGAGGAGCCAATTACAGGCTGAACCCAAATCACATTGCCCTGTGCTGCTCAGGTCCCGAGCAGGGGGGCAGTAAAGGAGTCAGAAAAGAAGGAGCAAAGTTATGCCCAGGAAAAAAAGTTGTGCATGTGTGTACATATTTTAGATTTTGTCTTTCTTTCTCAAACTTCCAAATGTATTTAATTGGAAATAAATGAAAATAATTTTCTGCTGAGTTGAGCCCATTTCGCCCATGATGGTGACCGACCTCCACTTCTTTGCCCTCAATCCACAAGCTTCTCCATCCCATTTTCTCCCCTATTCAGTTGGGGTGAGGTCTAACTGTTGGCCAAGGTTAGCCCAGAACAGATGGCTAAAAACCAGAGACTCTTATGATTTTCATTGGTATCCACATGCTGCTAAATAAATTCTCTTTTTTTCCCCCTTCAAACACAGACTGGTTTTACATCTGGATTTTTTCAAATCTGCTATACAGCATAGCATGGATGACCAACACAGTAATCCAGGCCCCAGAATGTGTCTTTGCTACCAGTGGCCAAGGAATAGACACATTGACAACACAGACTTCAAACATTAATGCAGAAAATTAACACTTGGCAACTACTACTACTGCCTCCATGACTGCTCCTTAGAGCAGTGTCTGGATTCCAGGCCTATTCTTGGGCCTCAAGATCCACATCACCGCTTTATTTTTGTTCTAACTAAAGGTTTTTGCATCTTAACCTTTACATTTTTACATCAATATCCACATTCAGACTGAGTGTCTGAGCCAAGAGTGTCCCATTTAGGCCAACAGAAAGCAATGCCCATAAATACTTAAAGGGTGGGTGTCAAGCAGACAGGGCCAGTCTTTTTTCAGGGATGCCCAGTGACAGGACAAGAGGTAACAGGCACAAACTTGAACATATGAAGTTTCATCCAAACACGAGGAGGAACTTCTTCATTTTGAGGGTGGCTGCCTAGAGAGATGGTGGAGTCTCCATCTCTGGAAGCATTCAAAACTCACCTGGACAGGTTCCGGTGCAATGAACTAGGTGGACCTGTTCTAGGTGAACCTGCTTTGGCAGGGGGGTTGGAGTAGATGATCTCCAGAGGTCCCTTCCAACCCCATATCATTCTGTGATTCTGTGAAAAGAGTCAGTGAGACTTTTGGTTTTTTTAATATGAGGTCCTGATATCATTAAGGAAGGGGCCAAGAAACAGCCACATGCAAAAGTGCAGTAAATAAACCCTGCAGCATGCACAGTGAGCTTCAGAGTCCTTGGCAAAGGAACAAAGCTGGGACCAAGTGGCTACGACATCCATCCTCGTTCCTGTTATTTTGTTATATTCCAAGAATTCAGTGAGGACCCTCTCAGCGTGTGCTTTTCATTTTAAGAGCAGAAGCTACTGAAGCATTCCGCATTTTGTTCCGAAGGAGAAAAAAAAAAATTGTTTACTACAGTGTTCTTTATATTTTTATATTTACAAGTGCAATCTCATTGCCTTGGCAGATCCCTCAAGTGAGTTTGCCAGTAAAAGGTTAAGGTTACAATATTGAATTTGTTAGAGTCTAACTGCTTGGGCAAAAAAGAACTTTCTTTTCTGAGATGCTCCAGAACAGGATTTAAAGTACAGACCTCTGCCCTTCCTGGCAGTAAAACTCTCCCCTGCCCCAGCTCTGTTTCTCTATTACTGGAAAGATGAAGGTTTTAAACTCTCTCAGTGCCACATCCATAAAACTTCAGGTAGGCTGATCAACCATTTCTAGAGCCCTGCTAAATATGAAAGAGCAGAGGGCCTTCCTCTCAAATCCACCTGCAAGATCAGAGTTTCGAACGCCTAGATAGGTTCATCTGATCTGAAGTATACGGTAAGATTTCTATAAAGAAATTACAAAGGCTATGCAGGAAGAGGAAAAAAAACAAACAAACAAAAAAAAAGAGGGGTTTTGTGTAAGAATTAGTACTGCTTCTGCTAAAACTTTGTCCTGCATCAGAACGTTTAAGCAGCAGCACCTTAGCTATAAGGTCAAAACAGTCTGTTGGTTGTTGGGTTTGGTTTTTTAAGGGGTGTAGGGGCTGGAGTGCTTTGTTTTCTGTTTTTAAGTTGGTACTTTTTCTCACTTAACCCCTGACAGCTGAAGTAGCTCATTTGTTCCTTTGGAAGATGATCTTTTTTTTTTTTTGATCCTTCTGTCCTACATGTTTGACTGGGAAGCTAGAGAGGAAACACTTTGTTTTCACTTGCTAGCAGTGGAGGGGTGGAGCAAACAGAAATCAGTTTGCTCAAACGCTGGGCTCTCCCACTAGCTTATTATTCAAGCAAAAAAATCTCTCTGATAACATGACAGAAAAATGGAGTGCAAGTTTTTCAGAGTTTGTTATCTGTTGAAAAGATTCTCTATTTCCACCTGACTTTAAAGAAAGTCTTTACTAAACCTTTATTGTATCTTGTAGCCTATCATGTTTAAGTTAAATTCACGTGTTTTTCCCTCTCTCTTCCTCCACAGGGGAGAAGAAACTCTCTCTCTTCCTAAAATTTGGTTCCTGTTGAACCAAATATCAAAGTCCATCTTTCCCAAGCCAGATGATAAAGCTCTCTCTCCATTTCACCTGTGTCATTCACACAGTCAATTGCATGCTGACATTTCCCAAAGCAGCCAGGTTCAAGCCAACCTACAATAGGTCAGACAAGGTGTGCCAGCAGTGTCCACTTACCCCCTCTGTTACTCTAAGGTCCCTCATGCTAGCACCTTTTTCCTACACTTTCAAGGAATCTGATACAGTTTGGAAGATGCCACTCTTTCAAACTTCAGCCACAGGGAAAAGCCACCTCCAAGTACAGAGGTGGCTTTTTTTACCTCTTTTACACCTCTATTTTTAAAATACAGAGCTGAGTCTTTATGCACAAAGCACCTGAAAGCACTGCAACCGTGCAACTTGAAGGTGAACTTGGAGATGTAAGATATACTGGTGCTTTACAGTGAGTTCTGCCTGGAAAAACTTGAAAGCACTGGTAAGCACTATAAAAAAAAAATGTGAGAATCACATTGAAAACATTTTAAAGCTCCAGTTTTCTAGAAATCAGACTCAATTTACATCCAGCTTTATTTTTAGGCATCAAGTTCCGTTTCTTCATACTTCAAAAAAAAAATAATTTCAGATGTAAAGTCAATTTATATTACACAGCATAGAAGTGGCATGAAGAGCACAATCTGATCTGTGGTGGCTGATGAATGACAGACAGGACATCAGCCCATTTATATATGGAATGTTGCACTTAACGGAACAGCCACATAAATACAGAGCAGAATGCCAAGAAAGCCTACTCATCTCACCTCACAAAAAAAGCCAAGGCAAAGCCTTTCTCCAATGGCTTTGCAAAGCCAAAAGAAATTCTCCACAGCTCCTGTTTAATAACAGGCTCTTGAGGAATGTAAAAAAGCCTCACCTGTTAGGAAGGAAGTTACTTGACTAACTATGGTTCTTCAATCCAACTCAACAGTGCTGGGAGGATATTCACTTGCTCTCAAAAGCTTGTTTTGAGGATTCAGAAACCAGGCAACCCAGTAGGCTGCATCTGAGCATCTTGGCTGTGCTTTCAGCACAAGTTAACTTCACCATCACAACAGTGTCCCCACTGCTTATATTCTGGTAAACAAGTGTTTGTACCAACAACCATGACTTAATCCATCTATTTTTCATACACCCTTAGGTTCCTATTAAAGTTCCAGGGCTGGAAGCAAAGCCAGTTCCTGCTTACAAAGCATTACCATTTATCATTTCACAGAATGAAACTATTAAAATTAAGGTGCAGTGTAACAGAACTTACCAATACTAAATTTTTCTTTTTGCATAAAGCTAGTTTCAGAAAGAGAACTTGGGCTGGAATTCCATATTGCCTGACTTAGTTCTAGTCTTACAAGCCATGTCACTCAGAGGCGTCTGTCTCAGTTACTACTAATAGGTAGCATCTGAAGTCACTTTTTGGAAAACAGTCAGGAATATACAGAATATTGCTCACACATGAGCAATTGTGCCCTATCCCCAGTGTCATAAGAGATGGAAGGGTAATATGAAAAGTGACATCCTCAAGCACAGACAAGAGAGAATATACATTCAGCAGCTGCCTTTGGCTAGAAGCTACCTGATGTGCAGTGCTTAAACTTCAACCTTTGCTTCAGGTATTATTTGATACTCTCAGGGGATAGAGAGAGGGCTGGAGAGCTGCCTGGCAGAAAAGGACCTGGGGGTGTTGGTCAACTGTCAACTGAACATGAGCCAGCAGTGTGCCCAGGTGGCCAAGGCAGCCAACTGGCCTGTATCAGCAACAGCATTGCAAGTACAAGCCGGGAGGTGATCATCCCCCTCTGCTCAGCACTGGTGCGGCCCTATCTCGACCCTTGGGCCCCTTAACACAAAAAAAGACATTGAGGTACTGGAACATGTACAAAGAGGCACAATAAAGTTGTTAACGGGTTTAGAGCAGAAGTCTTATGAAGAATGGCTGAGGGAACGAGTGTTACTTAGTCTGGAGTGAAGGAGGTTGAGGGGAGACTACAGCTCTCTACAACTATCTGAAAGGAGGTTGTAGAGAGGCAGGGGCTGATCTCTTCTCCCAGGTCACAGGACAAGAGGAAATGGCCTCAAGTTGCACCAAGGGAGGTTCAGATTGGATAGCAGGAAACATTCGTACACTGAAAATGTTATTAAGCATTGGAACGGGCTATCCAGGGAGGTGGTTGAGGCACCATTCACATGGAGTAATTCCAAACATGGGTTGACAAAGGGATAGTGACGTGGTTTAGCAATGGGTTGTTGATTTTTTATCAAAATTAGGTTCATAATTGAACTAGATGATCTTAAAGGTCCCTTCCAACCTAGACAACTCTGTAATTCTGTGAAAAGAAGAGCTCCCCAGTTCCTAGACAGCAAAAAAGAGAAAGTTTGGAAGGAAACACATGCTAACTTAGAAAACAGAGCAAAAGACCTTATTGGGATCTCCACAGTTGATTTGGAGGTGCCCCATCTGCTTTTGTAAGGGATCATAGTGGTAGGCTTCTCACAATGGAAGAGTTACATTCTTTCCAGTCCCATGGTCTGGGCATGATTACAGGTCCCATGTGAAACATTAAGGACCACCTAGCCTAAAAGAGGTTTCTGAAATTGCATCATCAGTTCCTTCTTGTCCTCCCCATTCCCATAAGCATCTGCAGCCCGTGTCTTCCACAAGTATCTCACTACCTTAAGAGCCTATTTGACAGTTATCTCACTACCTTAAGAGTGACCCTTCTTGGGGAAAGTCGAGGAGGGAGTTAAGAAAAAGTGAGCAAGTGGCTGTGTAAAGCGGAGACTCCCACACAGAGAAGAACAGTCAAGCGCGTTCTGTGAAGGCATCTGTTCTGTTCAGCTGGCCAATACACACAGAAGTGTGTGCACAGCAAACATCAGCTGCAGCTGGCATAATACACTGCTTCTTGCCCAGCAACTAGCTGAGAACACAAGATAAACTGGAAAACTAAAAGATTGCTAAAAAAAAAAAAAAAAAAAAAAAAAGGCAACCTCCTCCCCCCCCAACTCGATAAATGCTTCGGATGAAAAAAGTTTGCATTCTGCATTTTGTGTGTTATCACTTCTCCCTTATTTCTGCTTCATCTCACCAGACAATTTCAGGGTCATTTTCCAGGACATGCTGAAGGCCTAGCAGAATCTTCTGAGCTATCCAGAAGATTATAATACAACTTTCTTATCTCTTTAAAACAGAAGGAAGTGGATCAAAACGAGAAGGTCTGTCACTGTAAATGACAGGACCGTTTTGTTCTGCAGCAATCCGGACTTTTCCCATTGCTGAAGGGGAAGCTGAGTATCAGTTTAACATGAACACCAACACTGTGTTAGTCCCTTCAGGCACAGCAATGATCACTTAGCTTCACTAGTCCAGTATCTCCTTCCTACACCCTCTTAGCCACACACACACTGCACTGTTTCATTGGTTACGGTCACAGCTCTCTAGAGCACGAGCCCAAATGACTCAAATAGACAATGGGATCACACAAAGACTACATTATTCACCATCACCAATGCTATACCAATTCAGCGTGTTTAAGCTTGGTCTGTTCATATTTACACTTTGCAGGATGTCATTCAGCACCATCAGCTATTTAAGAACACTGAAATCAGTGGAGAACATTCCCCCGGCTTACATGCTGCCTCTGAAGCCAAATCAGAGACTTAAGAGCTGGACTTTGCAAAGGCAACGAAGTGGAGCTGCATCCCCAACAGGACAGTGGTGAGCCTAACACATCTCCCTGAGCTTGACTCACAGCACACGTCCCCAGCTTCTAGACATGTAAAGACTTCATGTTTTCCAAACATGTAAGAACTATCCCTCACTTTCTTCCACTGAGTATTTTCAAGGGCGTTATATCACCAGGCTGGGATACGTGTTGTGTGTCTCCAAGGATCAAAATGACTAAGTGGCTGAATTCAAGGAGTGTTACACAAACCCTCCTTGTGCAGAAACAATTCTTAAACCTTGGCAGAGACAGCAAGGATCTTGCTGTCCTGTAAGACAATGCCACAGCTACTTAAACTACAATAAAATTCAACACTATAAAATTAGTAAAGTTGATTTTTTGGTATACTTGCTTTCAACAGAAAGATGTACTCCCATTAGCACATAAGGTGCTGACGTAGAGGTACTGTGTTCGACTGGTCAGGGAGCTTCAAATCCTAGGGAGCTATGTAATATTTAAATACTTAGTCTGGGTCTTAGGCTGATTATTTTTGACAAAATGAGCTACAGCACTTCATGCATACAGTATTTCTGTGACTATCAATAAGAACAAAGCTTTTTCATGCTTTAGACAACACTATTTGTGCAAGCAAACCAGATTAATAATTTAGTGAGTGGTGAATAAAACATAGAGGTGAATTTTACTACTGCAAACGAACGAGGTAGAGTAAGCCATCTGATGAAGGAAATGGAACTTCACCCTGTAGCTGAATCCCATCCTGCCCCATCCCATCCCCAAAACAGCTTTCTGTTTTTCCCTCCTTGAAATAAATCTGGAGAATTCAAATCCCCATTGCAGACATCAGAAACACAGATTGCAGAGTGCCTTTCATCTCACCAACATCTGGGTCAGGCATTAGCGCTCCAGACTCCACAGACCAAATGTACTAGTCCATCACCAAGTAAAATGGCAATTTGAACATCCCTGTTAAGCCCAGGTGTAGGTGCCCATGGGTGAATGAACTTAAGACCGTGAGACAGCAACAGAGTGAAAATCCACTAACACTCAGTTCAATTTATTAATCACCTCTCCATACACCATCCTCAAGGTTACTATCTAAATATTCTAAACTATGCAAGAGTCCCTTGGAACACAAGCAAACAGAACTTATCTTCTTCTGTTGCCTTTCATTTACCAGATGATTTAAATATTTAACAGTACGGAGAAAAAAACTCCAGTCTGGCTTCCACTAAAGTCATTGGAAAGACTAATTTTTAATGAGCATCACATCAGAACCAAGTTTACTGAACCCAATCTGTTACTTCAAATGATATTGAATAGATTGAAGCTTTTTTTATTTAATCTTTGTTATTTACTTACCCCTCTCTTCCTAGTTACTTCCTATTATCTTTCTCTTACTGCCTTGTGCCAAGTCAAAATTTAATTCCTGCTTTAAAGAACCTTATATCTCCTAAAGCAAATCCTTCATAAACTCCTCACTTATACCATTTTAAAACAAAATGGATTAAGGCAACAGGGGCATTTCCTAATATGCAACTACTTAATTATGAGAACTTACATACTTCAATTTTGGCTTCTATCCAGAATGTAACCTTCTAGCCAAAAGGTTCTTTAACCCTCTAGTGCTGCTAAATACGCAACTGAGACCTGAGCTATTTTTTTGACCTGTGGTACTACTTGTTATCATCCAAAGGATAAACACAGGGGAAGGCAGGGCATTTCCTATCGCGTTCAGCGTTACTTGACAGACATATTTCAAAGGCTTCCACTTCAGCCTTTGGTAGTATGTAGATCCTAATAGAAAAAAGTCATACATCTATCTAGTGCAGCAACTTTCTGCCCTACGACCTCCCCCACGCCCTCAAGTGGTCATTAAGAGCTAGTTTCCTTAATGAGTGAGCCTGAAAAAGAGACACTGATTTCAGAGGGAGCACCCTCCCTACTACCACCAGCTCTGGATCCTTTCCAGAGTTTATGGTTAGCAGGATAAATCTGAAAGAGGCTTAAGCTGAACTGTATCTAGCAAGCCTGGGATCCTCAGGGAGTCCCACAACAAAGCTCTAGCGAGTTGCTACACGATCTGTCCATGTGCGTTTATGGAACAATTTATCACACTTGGACAGCTCAGGGAGCTACAGAAAGCCCTTCCAGTCCTTCCCTTACAGCACGGAGTGTCCAGCTTCCAAGAAGCCCTTGCTCAAATTTTAGACATTAATCAATGTTATCTTGATGACCCCTGCTCACAGAAAACAACTAAATATATTTTACAGTCCGAGATAGACTCCCTTTTGTGAGGAAGACGGTCCTGCCATGTCCAAGTGGTTAACCTTGGACAACAATACTGATTAAGAAAAAAGAAATTTGATGTTCTGCCAAAGCTCTTTATAACAGATCCTAATTAGTGGGCCAGCTTCACCAAAACTGTGCTTTACATTGACAGTTTTCTATGATAGCATAGAAAAGAGTACACTCTACTCTACAAGTAATTAGCTGGCAAGATGAAAGAAAAAGTATCTGTCTACTACATTGTTAGTTGTACAAGCAATGTACCCTTCTACCATCCTACAACAACTGTTCAATTTGGTTAATAGCAATGACAAAGTTAGGCCAATGAGTGAGCCTGTTCCCCAGAAATGGCTTTTCCCCAGAAAAGGCCTACAAAGAAGCCATTTCTGTACCTCAAAGTCAATTTCTCCTATTTAGTACTCCCTGCTCAAGAAGGCACACAATGAATCTTAACTCTATTATTTCAGCACTTCTGGGTTGTTTTGTTGTTGTTGTTGGAGTTTCCATCCCCACCACCCCCTTATTTTCAGCAAAGCAAAGGGTACTGGGTCTGAAAAGAGAAACCCAGATACTAAGACTCGAGAGTTCTGTGAAAGATAAACCCTTGCCAACTGCATGTAACTTCTCTTCCAACTGGTTCTATCTGAACTGCTAGAATAAGTAAAGTTGCATTGTTTTTTTAATCTAAACTGGTGGAGAACAAAAAAAAATACTTTCTGCCTAGTTTCAAATCATACAAAGGACTGAGCTTTAGCTAGCTTGTAGGAGAGATCACCTTTGGCAATTTGACTCCTGGCAACAGAAAAATTAAGTGCCCGTGAGAGAAATAATGCAAATGACATCAGAAAACGTCACCTGCAAATTTTGGCAATGAAGCAACCTGTAGGAAAGAACCTTTTTGCTAGAAGTTGCATAGCATTGTAAAGGCAACCTGAACACCTTCCAATGCCATTGTCTGGGAAGCAAGGTATTGCCAAAGTCCCATAAAACCAAGCTACACTATATCCATCGATTATTTACCCATAAGTATCATTATCCAAGTATTTCATCAACTGTAACACCACCTGTACAAACGTGAACCATGCTTTTCCAATTCTTTGGGAAAAGCTTCACAAGCAGCACTAAGATCTGTTCTTTATCGAGAGCCCATTCTGACATTAAGTGGGCAGAAGTTGCTCTTTGTAACTGCTACTTAAAAGGTCCAATAAAACAGATTAAGAATATACCCAGTCTGTGACCAAGGGCCATCAAGGTAACATTAATTAATATCTAAAACTTGAGAACAGACTTCTTGGAAGCTAGAGACTCCCTGCTGTAAGGGAAGGACTTTCTGTAGCTCCTCAAGCTGTCCAATATACCTTCTACAAAAGAAAATCCTCACAAGTGCCAACTATGATGCCATGAAATACCCCTAAAGGGTATTTCATGATCTTTCCCAAACTATAGCTCTTCTAGAAGAGCAGCACTACTGCTTCTGATACGCTGGCGGACACCACCTGGCAGCACATAGCTCCCTACCTAGACTTTGATCCTGAAAATGGTAATGAGTCAAGGGAACAAACTACTTTACAGTATTTTAAAATATTGTTGCTACATCATCCAAAACCATCAACATAAACAGAGGAGGTCAGTTGCACCAAGTAGTCACACTGATAAAGGGACTTAACACAGTTGCTCCCATTACAAAATGCAAACTAGCTGAACACACACAGAAGAGAAAGCGTTTTCAGATGGACTGAGAGACGGCAAGTTTATTCTTGTGGGTGGAGCATTTATTCTCAGGCACAAGACTCAGGTTAACAACCTGTGAAATCCTAGTTATTTGGAACCACAAAGTCAGAGCAGTATGTCCAGTAGATCCTTTGAAATGACCTCACTAACTGAAAGGAAGTGTGCAAATGCTCTACGGGAAGGGACATAATCTCCGCAGTAAATGACTAGAAATAAATACTGAGACACTCAAATCTTACTAGAAAGGTTATGCATGCATGGGGTGAGAAGTCTCATTATGGATCATTTCCCAGTAAAGAAAACCCTCTTGTCATGGTTTGAGCCGGTTTGGCTCATGACAAGATGATGGATGCTCTTCCCCCACCTCTTGCTCCAAGGAAAACGGGAAGAGAGATAAAGAAAGTTATGAGTGTCAAGAAAAAAACCTTAAACTAATTTAATGAAATATTAATAAGAGAATAAAAAGGAAATAATGAAATAGATACAATATAAATAAACACGTACACAAAACTGTATCAAGCTCCCAGGGGGATGTCACCAGCAGGCACTAGGAAAGTCCCAGACTGGTCTCAGCAAACTGGAGAACTCTCACTGGAACTGGATTCCAGAACACTCACATGGGGATCTAAGGCAGACAAACCCACAGGGTCGCCCTCACTGAAGAGGGGTCAACTGGGCCTCTCCAACCCCTCAGCCTTTACATTGATCATGGCAGATGGGATGGAACGGCACACCCTATTGGCCAGTTTGGGTCACCTGACCTGTCCATCCCCTCCCCATCAGGTGCAACCCCTCCACAGGGCAAGCAACCAGATCAGCTGACCCCCAGTTGCCATGGCAACCAGCCTCAGCAACAGCCTCTCCCCCTGGCCCCCACCCAGGACACCCCCAAATCCTGCCTCTTTGAATCAAACTGTATTGACAAAGAGGCTCAAAATCTTAAATGGAAGAGAGACTTAACATTTTTCAGTGTCTTGCTGCTCAGTCAGAAGTCTGAGTATGCACCTTTACTGCACAGTTAGCAAGCAACTGCTGCCTTTGGGGGGGATTCTGCCCCTCTGCTCTGCTCTGGTGAGATCCCACCCGGAGTCCTCATCACAAGAAGGACATGGACCTGTTGAAATGGGTCCACAGGAGGGCCATGAAGATGACCAGAGGACTGGAACACCTCTCCTATGAAGACAGGCTGAGAGAGTTGGGGTTGCTCACCCCAGAGAGGAGAGGGCTCCATGGAGACCTTATTGCAGCCTTCCAGTACCTAAAGGGGCCTACCAGAGACATGGGGAGGGCACTCTATCACAGGGGTGGAGCAATAGGATGAGGGGTAATGGTTTTTGATTGGAAGAAGGGAGATTTAGATTAGATACTAGAAAAAATCTTGCTTGTGACAGTGATGAGACATTGGAACTGGTTGCACAGAGAAGCTGTGGATGCCCCATCCTTGGAAGTGTTCAAGACCAGGCTGGATGGGGCTTTGAGCAACCTGCTCTAGTGGGAGGTGTCCTTGCCCATGGCAGGGGGGTTGGAACTCAATGGTCTTTAAGGTCCCTTCCAACCCAAACCATTCTATGATTCTATAGTAAGCAAGTACATCAATCTACCCAACCCAAGCGAAGCTCCACTATGTGCTTCACACTCCCTTTTTCTCTATGGCATCTCCCACGGCTGGCTGGCTGTGCTGAGAGACACACTTTATCCTGGACGAGGGTGGTGGTGTATGCCCGCTCTATTGCTACTCTGAGTAAAGCACAGCTACAGCAAAGCTACAGTGGAGCTGCCAGCACTTGAATGCTTCTCACTGCATCTTTGCTGCAAAGCGGACAGGCCTGAACAAGAGCCTGAACGCGTCTCCTGCTCTGACCTGCACCTCTTAACAGTTTCAGGACTGGCCTGAAGGCTTTCCACACCAGTCTCACAGATGAGAGCTTGGTTTTAGTGCAACAGCAGTGAACCATTTTACTATGTTTGAGGATCCCCATCACTCACCTAACACAGAGCCAGAAGTAGGTCTCATCCAGCAGGTCTCCTCCATGGAAGACTTGGAAGACAGAGTACGTACAGAGGAGGAAATAAGGGACATGCACTTTCCTGTCTTCCTACAGATATGAAAGTCTCATCATCTTACACCTTCATCACAGAATCGAGACAATGACAACACACCTAAGCCTAAAAGACCTTCCATTTACCTTCCCAAATGTAAAAAAAATAGTTTGCTTTAACTGTGGGCAGGGGAGACGTCATCCTGGGCTTTCCTCAGAATACCTGAAGTTTCTCAATCAATCTTATTCATGCTTTAAGTCAGAAGGCTCTTCACCTGAAGTTTAAAATTATTTGTCTTACGAAGTGATGTTGGTGCATGGTTTGTCATTAAAACAATGGGGAGAGAGGTGCAGGAGGGAAGAAAATTTTCCATGCTTTAGTGACTCTTACTAGAAAGAAACTGAAGGGAAATATCCTGTATCTTCCTTTCCCTGAAAACATACACATCATCTGCAGCAGAGGCTAGTACCACCGAACACTGGAAAAGTCTGGTTTGACTGCACAGTATGAATGTATCACCAAGGTTTATACTGCCAGGATTTCAATAAGGGAAACTCAAATTCACACTGTCACAATTTACCAGTCCTACGTTCCCTACAACTTACTCTTCTTTGGGGCAGGGAGGAGGAAAATCACATCCTTTAAGGATTACAGTTTTTATGTGCAGTGTAAGTCAATACCACACACAGAGTGAAAAGAACAACGCACACCAGCCTGAAACCACTTCCAGCGTTCACCAACAAAAATCCCCTTCCAGGTCTACAGCATTGCCAACATTTTGGGGTTTTGTTACACAACTGCAAGAACTGTTTCAGCTCCCACTGCGTGCAGATTTTCCCTGCTCACAATTGTTAAAGACTGTTTTTCCCCGCTGTGTTATGGAACAATAGCAACGATAAACGTACCCAAGAGCAATATTTGAGTCAAAGATTATTGATATGAGGCACTGGTGTTTGGCATGAGATGAACTAAGTTCTGTTACGTTATACAGCTCCCCTCTGCCAAAACCCTAACCTCATTTTTCCAGAGGGGTGAAAGAAAAAATAAAAAAGGGTCAACATAAGTAAAACATTTTTAGGAAGGCCATCTACTTAAAAAATAGGGCCAGTCCCATTATTTCTTAGGTATTGGCAATAAAACACTGTGAAACTAAACCAAATACCTTTGGTCTGAGGTTTAGAAAAATCCAGTGGCGTGAAGACT
The DNA here is from genome assembly GCA_013400555.1 of Jacana jacana. Taxonomy (NCBI): domain Eukaryota; kingdom Metazoa; phylum Chordata; class Aves; order Charadriiformes; family Jacanidae; genus Jacana; species Jacana jacana. Next base: position 16,437 of record VZTM01010305.1, on the reverse strand, counting down.
TTAGCTATACCCATAACTTGTCTCTTCTAGTACAGGGCAGTTAACACCAACAGTCACTAGCGTGCTTTGGTCCACTTTCTTTTTAATCAAGGCTGTTTGTTTATTCAGCCTTCATGAACTGGGTGAAAGTACGGTTTTGCTTAGGTACGCTTCGGTCACCATCAGCTCTCTCCTCAGAATCATTGTTCACAACCAGAAAAACGTGCTTATCTTAATATTTCAGTATATTCTGCTATTTGTACCGAACATCCTCTTTAATCAAAAGGTACACATACCACCGGGTTCTTTGAAGCACTTCAAAGCTTTGGGTTTTTTTTTTGAAAGTGGCGACGCAAGCCGCTACCCAGCCACAGCAGCTCGCCCCTTTCATACAGCATGGGAAGCGTCTCACGCTCAAGCCCAGACCTCGTACATCCATCTCCGGACACGGATGGATCGGGGTGAGCAGGATGCACCTTACGAGGATGCTGCAGCAGGAGAGGACACAGGGATCGTAGCTCTGGTTTAGGAGGATGCTCAGGAGTAAAAGGGAGGTGGGCTGGAAGGAACTAACTTTTTTCTTCCGAAGTGCAGTCAACAGCTACAGAGCTGTATCTCACTAAGGATTAATGGAAGCTCTTGAGTAGTGAAATACTTAAAATACAAGCAGCTTCTCAAAAGCAGATAAGGAGCACAAGGTACACAAGCGCAGAACGCATTTGGATGATGGTTGTATCGTTTTTGATAAATGAAACAGCAAAACCGGGGCTCAAAACCTTTAGTTTCTACTACTGTGTAAAACTTGTTAGAGTAGCCAAGCTACATCTAAAGCACCTACTCATACGCGACTGCGCACAATTCCAGTTCTTTTTAAAACTTTAGCACTAAAAAGGGGAACACATGCAAATTCAGCAAACATTTCATATGCACATTACTTAAGGCCTTCTGAACATTATAAAGGAATAGATATAAAATTGTTTTAAATGAAAATCCTACTAAAGAAAAAAGTCAAGTGATCTCCTGCCTTACTAGAGACGCAATCCTTGCAAGTCATTTGAAAAACACAATGAATCGATACAGGATTACAGGAAAGGAAGAAATAAGACTTGGGGGTGTTGCAGGATTTTAATACTATCACTTCAAGGCTGTAGAATTGACATAGAAGAACGCAAAGATAATCCTTTAAACACACTGATGCAGAGACACACGAGATTTTTTCCCCCAGACTGTTTCAACTCTTTCTGCAATAATAATTCTTTTCTCTCCATTATCTCCTTTAACATTGTTCTCGGGCATGTAGTGCAAGCACCTTATCTGAGTTTTGCTGCTGGACCTCTTAAACCCTAAACCTGTGAACAAAATATTTCCATTTACATTTTTTTAAATGGAAATTGCTGGAAGAATGAAATGAGTTTGTCAGTGCGGTCAATGAAACGGATACAGCTTAAGTTAAAACCCCCACTCCTTAGGAAGCTGGTGGCTGTAATTGTGGTCTATCAGATTATGGATAGCAGGAGCCTGAGTCCAGGAAATTTGGGTTCATGCAAACATCATGTGTGCACTTCACCACTGGAGTGGTATAACCCACCTTTGCTCTTCAGCACGATCAAGTGAAAAAATAAGCAACGGGGCAAGTCATGCCGTTTATAACTGCCACAAAGCAAAGGAGACAAAGACATCTGTCTTGTAAATGCTGTAAGAAATAATGCCTATTTTGTTGGAGTCTTCCTTCCTACATGGCTGTAGCTCATACCCAAGCATACTTTGCATCAATATTTGCATAACATTAAGCTGCAGCTTGGACTCAATACTGACCTTACTTCTCCTCCAGCACACTAAGCCTCACTTACCTGGGTGCTTTGATAAGCCAGAGAAGTCATAGTATCAAGACAACACAGCAGGAAATCCCTTCAAATCATCATAAGTACCAATTAGGTGCTACAATTACTAGAAGACAATTTAGTTCCAATGACTGAGAAGATTTCATCTCAGCATTTTGCACTTGCTGAAGTTTCATGATCAGCGATGCATGCGCTCCTTCCTGTGGTCAGAGACCCATGCAACAAAGAACCCAGGAGACAAGTGCCAGGCTTCACAGCACATGCCTACATGTGCTACCGTTGGCAATGGCCTTCTTCACGAGTCAGAGACTAATAGTTTAAAATAAAAAGAAAAAGGCTTCACTACGCAGGGAAACATCAGCACTGTCAGCAACCAAACCCCATAAACATACCCAAGGACAGGCTGTGATTCTATAGTTCTGAGACTTCTTTTTAGTCTGGCATAGATGCGATTTCATTAGAGATATTAAACCGCAATGTGAAATTTCAGAGATCCTGGCAGAAAAGATTACCAGGGTTGGTTTTTTTCCCCATCATAACGCTTTTAATGAGGGCAATTTGACAACCCTATTGCAGAAGCATTTCCCAATATTATTAGGGAAATACTTTTGGCTCTAGGTTTTTCTCATTAATTAAATACAAAGGCAGTGAAATCCAAATGTCATGTAAGCATTCAATCATTAATTAAGAGACACCTTGGCAAACTCCTTATTTAACACAAAGACTAACTCACGTAGTTTACAGTAGCACATACCTTTGGTTGTACTCCTGCATAATACTGGAAATAAATGGATACTTCTATTTGCTTTAAGTAAAATGAATTGGCTACTCCTGAGGACGCATTCTGCTAAATATAAACAGTGATTCACAAATGTTCTATTTGGCGTCAATAAAATGAACAATTTTTTTAATGTCCTATTTTGTGCGTAAACTGAAAGGAAATGAGCCATAAGAACGGATGCTGAGACTCCCACATCCATCAGACTGAGGAAGATGGCCCAGCATTCCCCATTTGTTCTCCTCAGGAGCTCCCTCTTCATGGAGAAGAAAACTGCCTGTCCACCAGTAAGTCTCCTTCACTTACATAGGTAAGTAGACACTGTAGCTGCTGTTAGAGGCAACCATCTTCCCAACAGCTAGCTTCACCTGAAGCTCTCCCTCTTACCACGCACCCAGAAACTTTTCTGTGATTACTTCAATCATCTGCTTCTCATGCTGCCAGTCTGAGTGGCTACGATGGCCTTTAAGCTCCTCTACAGAAATGCAACAGGCATTCAAAAAGATATCCTCACACCTACTTTTCCTTTAAAAAAAAAGTCCTCAGCAGGTTACTACTTCATATCATTTAGCAGGTTTCTCTGGTTCACTTAGTGTAAGTAGCTGACCAAATGTTTTCACTGGTGCTCTTACAGCCACCAAAACAAAATCCTTTGAAAAAAGCACTGTTTGATGCCTCAACCTGCCACTTGCTTCCAGTTTCAGCCCAAAGCCTCATCCCTGCTTGCCCACACTGTGCATAGAAACTCAGTCCCAAGCACCCTGTTGGCTCTCATCATCTTACCTGGTTGGTTTGTTCAAACACTAAGTGTTAAAGCAAGGATTACCTGCTGCAGGGCACCCTTAGGATAAGGGAAAACACTGAGACTGCATCAAATTTAGAATCATAGAGTGGCTAGAGTTGGAAGCGACCTTAAAGATCATCAAGTTCCAATCCCCCTGCCATGGGCAGGGACACCTCCCACTAGACCAGGTTGCTCAAAGCCCCATCCAGCCTGGCCTTGAACATTCCCAAGGGATGGGGCTTCCACAGCTTCTGTGGGCAACCTGTTCTAATGTCTCACACCCTCACAAGAAATAACTTCTTTCTAGTATCTAATTTGACCCCTTCTCCCCTTGTACCTCCAAGACTAACCCTCAAATGCTGCCTTCCACCCGCAATCACCCTCTATCCTCCCTTCAGCCAAACCCCAGGACATGATATGACCACTTCAGCACCACGCCATTGTGTCATTCCTACAGTTACAAACTCCAACTTCATGTTTGAAGAACTCTGAGCCACAGAATGCACAGAGACCCTGTGACTGATCCTCAAGAGACCTGGACAAAACCCTAAGCAGATGCCAGGCAGCAGGGACACAGCCAGCACCCTCTGGAGGGAGCTCACTGGTCAAGCTCAAACACAAGAGATGCATCTGTTTGGTGCTGAGTCAAGAACTGCTCTCCAGAGAGGAGGCCTTTAGCAGGATGTATGTCGATTCAAATGGGAAGCACTTCAAGGACAAGATCACGTCTTTGTTTATGCTTGCACAGCTCCCACTCCAGTGCAGCACTGACTCTGGCTGTTCAGCTGGGCAAGAGAGACCGCAACTGTCAGCCTCACCAAAATCAGATTAAATCTGCCACTCAAAACCATACTTCACGCAAAACACTGCAACCTCCAGCAAAGCACATGCTGTTCGGGATGTCATTATATCCTCCAAGAACATTACAACTACTGATGTCTTTATATGCTTCTCGGTATCAGCAGGTTTAAAACACTGTTTTAACAGTTTCGTTTTCCAAGAACGACAGGACTCCAGCGTAACACACTGAGCTTAGTGGGAGTGGGTTCGTAACAGATTTAAGCACTGCCTCTACCCAAACACCGAGATGCTGTTTTGGTGAACAGCTGCACCCTGTGTCACTGATGGAGGTGTCATATCCAAAAGGTAATGCTTTGTGAAACACAACGCACAGTCATGGGATTTTCACCGTTATCTCCCACATATGCCTCAACTTGAAATCCCAGCTGTAATGACTGAAGATACCTGGTAGTTGTTCTTGGAGTGCAAGAAGGCAACAGCCTGATGCACAACCAGGTGCACTAAAGCCTACACCTCTATAGCACAATAGAAATTTTTTTCCTGGCTTCAGCTTTTGTCTTCTCCCCCGACTGAAAAAACAAAGTAAGTCCCCAATATTATCTTGAAACATTTGGGGAATGGGCCCTACTGCCCAAAGTAACCCTCCTTTCCTTTATCTTCCCCATCCTCATAGACCTCTGAGGCAGCAGTTCCACAGCACTGATGTCCACAGCTCTGCCAGATATTCCACCCTGCACAAGCACCTAGAGACTTCTGTATTTAAGCAAACTGCAAACCTATACAGATAAATACTCTATGACCTGTGCACTCCTCCGTTGTTTTTTCCCATCCAAGCTTTCATCCAGCACAAAATCCAAACAAAAATAATGGATGTCCCAACACCGTAGTTATTCTAGTCGGAGTTTCCTACTGAAGGATAGGCTATTCTGGAATTGCTTCCCAGAGGGACTACTCTAGAATGTATTTTAAGTACAACCCACATGGCAAGATGTTCTGAAAAGCCTACCCTGCCACCATTACCCTTAACCCCTTTAACTAGGAAGGCAACACCACAGCCGTCTCCCAAGTGGAAAAACAGTGACAAGTAGGAAAAAAGAAAAACACAACCCCAAAACAAACAAAAAACAACAAAACCCAGAAACAATAAACCCGAGTAAAGCACAGATTTTGCATGGGAAAATGGGAATTCCAATGCACGAGATATTGTGTGCATTGAGTACTGTGTGCAGGTCTGGAGTCCTCAAGATAGGAAGGACATGGACCTGGTAGAGCGGGTCCAGAGGAGGGCCATGAAAATGATCAGGGGTTTGGAGCATCTTTGCTATGAGGGCAGGCTGAGGGAGCTGGGGTTGTTCAGCCTGGAGAAGAGGAGGCTCTGGGGAGACCTAATAGCAGCCTTCCAGTACCTGAAGGGGGCCTACAGGAAGGCTGGGGAGGGTCTGTTTACAAAGGCCGGCAGTGACAGGATGAGGGGCAATGGCTTCAAGCTGGAGAAGAGCAGATTTATATTGGATATTAGGAATAAGTTCTTTACCATCAGGGTGGTGGAACAGTGGAACAGGTTGCCTAGAGAGGTGGTTGAGGCCCCTTCCCTGGAGATATTCAAGGTGAGGCTCGACGAGGCCCTGGGCATCCTGGTTTAATTGGAGGTATCTCTGCTGACTGCAGGGAGGTCAGACTAGATGACCTTTGGAGGTCCCTTCTAGCCTGGACTATTCTATGATTCTACGAGATACAAATAATTTCCTTGGCTTTAGGACAGGCATTTTTTTGTAGCTTCAGTCCCTCATTGCAGCAATAGCAATTTAGATATAAATCCTAAGCACAACAGCACTAGTACTTGTGGATTTATTCTACACAAGCTTTTTTGCAATTAACAAAAAAACCCCAAAAACCCAAACAAACAAAACCAACAAACCCAAACCGCAGGATTTAGCTACTAATTCACAAGTAAAAAACTCAGTTTGCATAAAAGAAAGCACTACACATCTAAGAGAAATAAGAGAGAATAAACATTGACACATTATTAATGATAAAAGAACTTTTTAGGGGGAAGCAGAGCAAAAGAATGAAAGAAGGCATCGTACAAGTTAGCTCTGGAGACACTGTAGTAAACTATTAAAAACATTATACTAGGACTCTTACACAAATAAATCAGCTACTAAACACAAGCAGTTTCTTTGATTCTGCCATCTTCCACAGGCTTTAAAACCTATGCTTAACAACAACATAAATGAAAATCAAATACAAAAGACTTACTTTTACAAAAGGTGCTCTTTTGTAACTTCTAATATACCGAAGGAGACCATAAAATTCCATTGAAACACATATAAGAAACCAGCTCAGAGGCATTCCTCCTCCTGGAAATATACTCGTGTTACATACCCTGTCTCCCCTCAAGAATGCTGGCAACTGAGCATTAAAGGAGGTGGGGCCAAGATTTTACATAGAAAACACCTGATACCACATTCAAAGACTTGTAGGAAATCTTTACTGCAGATGATGTTTGCTTATCGTAGTACTTCAACAAATTACTTATTTGTTTTCCTCTTATGTAGAGGATGTTTATTTAGCTTTTTAGGTAGCACAATTAATTCTGAAAACATATGTTTTAGATCACTGATCTAAGAAGCTATATAAAATGTAACTATCCTTTTTTCTAAGTGAAATTAGTTTCACTGTTTGGTGGTTGTAAATTAGCCAGAAAGGGATGCTCCTGAAGTTAGTCTCAAAATTTACTGATATAGGATGTATTATTACATCCCTAAATTGAGGCAGGAATAAACCAGAATCTGGTGTAAGTCATCATGCAATTAAATATACAACCACTTTCTAGCATAAGAATTTAAATCTGAAATACTGATTTTTTACACTGTAATTTCACGGGTCTTCCTGAATTATTCTATAATTACTGTTTCCAATTGTGTCTTGTGAGTATAGTAAAGAACTATTGTGACTTGCTTGTCCAGTGATGCTAATGGGCCTCAATTTTCTTCCAGGGTGACAAATTTGCTTAACTGGTCTTCTATTCTTAGCATATTTTATGCCAAATATGTGCATTACTAAGTTGTCCTTTACTTTGGTTGGTCTTTTGAGCGTCTAAGTGCTTCTAAATAATAAGATATTAATTTACTTATACGTGAAGCAGTCTGAAGCACTTCCTCCTCTAGGTACTCCTAGTGTTCATTTGGTTAGAAAATCAAATCTTACTGCCACTCCTACAGCCCTGTTTGACATACACAGTTAAGGTGCTACAAAAATTCATGAATTACAATGACCAAATCTGAGTGCTTTCTGAAAAGATGCCTATCAAGCTATAAAACTTCTATTTAATTACCTGCAAAAGTTGCTGTGCTACACTCGTTAGGAAAACTTAATTCCTTTCTGCTCCACAGAATTTAACTATTGTCAACTCTTACATGGGTTTCCCACTAAGCATTCCTTATTGTCACATTCTTTATTTCTTGACTTTGTGACAACCGATCTGTGCTACTGTAGTATATATAATATAGTATCCCCGTTAAGGTATATCAGACCTGGAGAAATGTTTAAAGCTGAGCTACTGCATACTTGTTCATAATTTCACAGATACAGCGTAAAGAAAACTCTGACTTCAAAAAAAAGAATAATTTTGAAACACAACTAGTATATTTTTTTATTTCTTATGTATGGATTAACAAGTGATGATTTGACAGGACCTGTTTCTATAAAGAAACCCCTTAAACTAGTGTCAACTTCTGAGATTTATCAAGTATGACAAATGTACGGATTACAACCGAAAAAGAACAACCAAATCCTATAAAAATAAACATTTTCTCAGGCTAATTCTAACTCTGTAAAGCAAGAGACTGAGGATGACCAAAATCTTGCTACCTAGAGCTTTGTGCAGAACAACTTAAAATTGAGGATGAATAACTGAGAGTCGGGAGAAAGGAAATGTACAATAAAAAGATTAATTTTCTGTACTGGTGTGACAGAAGGTCAAACAGCTCTGATGAAAGAGTTCAGATGAGAGACAGTTCAGATGTCATTATCTTATAGTAATGTTTAACAAAAGTAATTTTTCTTCTATCTTGCTTTTCTAGAAAGCAAGTTTTGCATTTAGATCACAGGCAAAAATACTGGGCTTGCTTACACTGCTTGTTTCTAATTGATTAACTTCAAATTTCTCTCTCGCCTCTTTAGGCCGGAGGAGCGGTGTTTTATTGCTTCATCATATCAAGAAGTATCTGACTGCAAAACATTTTGCATTTTAGGCCCGTAGCCTACAATTATTTCTGCTTGTCCTATATATTGTTTTACTTTATAATCCCATACCTAATTATGAGAGGTCTTGTTTTGACCAGTGTCTTTAAAAGCTAACCCAATTATGCTCTGGACTTCTGATTATCAGTTATGACTATTCACCTTACAGTTATTTACTTAGCAAGGATTTTGCTGCTTTTTGGCCACTGCATCAACTACAAGTAGGATGTGTATAAAGCAACTGTTCCTTCTTCACATTAGCAGGTGCCTGTACTCCCAGACTGTATATACCTCACGTCTCAGCTGATTTTCCTTAAAATGAGGAAGGCAGGAAGAGAAGAATTAAAACACCCTGATAATCCAAATAAAGCCTGTGTAAAAATAGCCGAAAGAGTTTACTTTCTGGTACAACCTGCTTTTTTTAATCCAACCATTTTTTTTTATTCCATTGGTGGTTTTGCTAATTGCTAATTCAGGCTAAAATTTAAAAATCAAGCTGCATTGTTGGCTTGGGGTTGTTTGTTTGGGTTGGTTTATTGAGGGTTTTTTTCGGGGGGAAGGGGACATGGGAGTAATTTTGCTGACAAAATCTAACAATAAACTTCTGCCTTCAGATGCATTATGTTTTCCTATAGCTGCAATGTTTTTCCTGGAGTTTCACCAGGGTAAGCGAGGGCAGAGCCTGGGAGTTGAATGCAGGTAACCTGGCTGAGCCGGGAAGCAGAACAGGTCCAGGGGCAGCCCTGCTCAGCACTGACAACTAAATTAGAAACAAATGAACGTGCCTGGTTAATGGAAAAACTAACAAGGGTTTAGGAACCGTGCATTAGGAACAACCACAGCGGCTGATGAAAGTGTTAATTTCCTCAGTCACTGCCTCCCAAAGACAAACCTACACCAAAGTTTCCATTATCTAGTGAAAATGCTAATAGGGCTCTTCAAACATTCAGCAACCGTGAGCTGAAGCCTTTAGTTAATTTAAACTAAACTGTTTATTTTTGTTCTGCACCTGCTGTTCCTGGCCTGCCTGATAGGATCTTTTCAATTTATGGTGAGATAAAGCACTGCTGTAGTTACAATGCAAAGAAAAGACTACAGACCTGTTAGGATGATGTCCTATTCAGAAACTTAAGCTTGGATGGAAAGTGCTTAAACATTTAGGAGCTCTTTTGAAATTATGTATGGGATTGTTCAGCCTGGAGAAGGCTCTAGGGAGACCTTATAATGGCTTTCCAGTACCAGAAGCGGGCCAGTACCAGAAGGGGAGATGGGGAGGGACTTTTTATCAGGGAGTGTAGCGATAAGACAAGGGGTAATGGTTTTAAATTGAAAGAGGGCAAATTTAAATTCGATACTGAAAAAAACCTCCTTAGTGTGAGGTTGGTGAGGCACTGGAACAGGCTGCCCAGAGAAGCTGTGGAAGCCCCATCCCTGGAAGTGTTTAAGGCCAGGCTGGATGGGGCTTTGAGCAACCTGCTCTGGTGGGAGGTGTCCCTGCCCATGGGAGGGGGCTTGGAAGTCAATGTTCTTTAAGGTCCCTTCTAACCTAAACCATTCTATGATTCTGTGATACCCTACAGACATGCAAGAATGTCTAAAATAATGTGGTAAGATACTGGGAACTATAAACAAGACAAAAAGCTTACGCTTAAAGGGAATGTCAGCATCTCTTGTAAATAGATATCTGGATTTCTCTTAGGCTGTAGTTTTCTCATGAAGAGCCACAGAGAATCAGTCACTGGACACCCAAACTTAGATGTGAACAGCCCTCAAGCTGTTCTCCCTCCTTTTGCTCTTCCCAAGTTCTTTCTGGCAGTTCCTGGTGTGGCTCCCCTACCTCTTCTGCTGCCCAGGCTGCTTAGAATTTTCTCCCTTTCTCAAAGGAATGTTGTCTTGCCTTTTTTTCTCTTTCTAACGGTAACTAGCAAAATGCATGCTTTGTTAGTTTGCCATTACTCAGTTATGGCTACTGAACCACATTTACAAACAAGTAGCTAACCAAGCTGAGAGCTTCTCTTCCAGCATTTCCTAATCCAGTAGGAGAAAAGCCTTTCAAGTCACAGAGACTAAGAACACAGTTGCAGGCGGAAGAGGTGGAGAAGCTTTCGAGGAGTCTTAATTTGCAATTCATAACACATGTAATAATCTGCAAATCCAGATTCTTCAGCAAATATGCACATCTGCTAAATTTTTTTCCAACCACACTGCTTTAAAGCTTACTGTCAAAATTAATCCTGACTGTCAACTATGGCATAATTTATCCGATACGCTAATTTTTCCAGGAAAGAACAGCAGAATGTTATGGCTTAAAAGCATCATATGTCATCTTGTAGCTGTATTCCAACTGGAACTTAAATTGCAACATAATTAAATATAGAAGCAGATGAAGTAAATATATCTTCATCTGAATGACTATAGCAGAAACACCTTCACCGTTCGTCTCCATCTTACAGGATTTCAGTTTGAAAAATTTCAAGCCACCTTCCAACGTGTTTAGCTGACGTGATGTCTTCGGCCAATTTTGGGAACCTTTCGCACAGCCCTTAAACAAGCAAAATGAAAGTTAAACAGCTGAGAGAAACAGTGCAAGAAATAGATCCAAAATAGCAAACTATGGCTTTTGCTGAGATGTGCAAGTTCTATCTGTACCATTAGTATCACTGCTAAAGCAGGTTTAATTTCTGAAAACCTTAAAGATCTTAAATAACTGACATCCTTCTCCTTCAATCAAGCTTAAATTACACGCAAACTGCAATACCCCAGCCAACAACCTGTTGACTGCTAGAAGTAATTAGGAAATTCAAAACAGAAGGGCAGCCTCGCAGCCCACCTTTGAACTGGAGAAGAGGCTGAAGGGAATTGAGTCCAACTGCTACAGTTGACCCTTTTCCTTCCACAGGTGAAGACATAGTGCCTGTCCAAAGAGTATTTTCCTCATCAAATCCTTACCAATACTTCAAACTCCTCCAAAGGAGGAGGATCACATGGCTCATGACAAGAAAAAAAAAAAATATATAGGGGTAGGTAGTAAGCTACATAACATGCTTGCCGTGGTGTTCTCTTCTGCTGCTGGTACAGGACAGGGGAAATATCATTTCCAAGTGCTTACTATTCCTATTCACATCCGCAAACTCACTTTTATTGTGTTCTTTTACATCTGGCCTAGTGGAAGGTGTCCCTGCGCATGGCAGGGGGGTTGGAACTCTGTGATCTTTAAGGTCCCTTTCAACCCAAACCATTCTACGATTCTATGATCTGAACAGCAAGGAAAAAGGTAGCCCTGGAAGTGACCAGACTGTTTGTCCAGGAGGATGAAAAAAAATCATGAAAGCAAGCAAAACTTTCTGGCATTTAAAGGAGGCTGCCCATGACAGAAACCAAGTCTTACCATTCTGGGCCAAGGCTAAAGTCTCTCTAATATATGCTAAGGAGCAGGGTTACATTTAATCTCTTCCAAGAAAACGTAGGAGTATAAATGACAATCTCCTGTTCCACTTCTGAGAGTCAGAAGCTGATTTTGACTATGAGACAACTTGTAACAGCTAATCATAAAGCAGAGATGCTGAGAGCTTGAGCGACCTCCAGAAATAAGCACAGCCATGACTTCTGCAGTGCCAGATGCTAGCTGCAGCCAAAGGAAGGTTCAGAAGACTCAAGCTGTCTTCCATCGTGCTTTCCCTGATTATACGTGACCTTTTTCCTTTTGGTTACAAACCATGTGGAATCGTGCAGCTTTGACACTTGCAATAACATTCGGAAGTTTTATGGTCATGCTTTCAAGTTGTATGTGGAGAAAACCCTTCCAAATGCACCACCAGCATTCTCACTCTGCTCTTCCTCATTTCCTTATTGGTTTATATGCTTTTATTGTATTTTATAGCAAATGTAAACTTCAGTGAGGAACCTCCAATTAGTTGGAACTGCAAAATGCAAATATTAATGTTCAAAAACTGAATATTGACTTTGTTTCTCAGGCTATCCACATGCTACAGATGTCAAAGAACATTTCATACAGTCAGCGCTTCCCTAGATTTTGGGTTCTTTTCTCTCTAATGACTGGATGTCTCAATTCACCCCTAGGAATACACTACATATTTTCCTTAGTTCAATTTTCCCTCATTTAATCTTTTTTCATTTAAAAAAAAAAAAAAAATCACAGTCCAAGCTGCAGTGTCATCTTTCTTGACTTGTTACTGGTAGAACAAACTATTCTGTATATGTAATTTTATGTTGTGGGTTTGTTGGTTTTTTTTTAATTCTAGACTTTCAGTACTACTGTTACTACCATGGCGAGTTACCTGTGTCTGTTCTGCAGTTTATTGTCTACACACCTGCTTTAGCTTAAAATAAATGTTTTACCTAAAATGAAGTATGCTGCATGCACTGCATAGAAAACCCTGGGGGTGCACAGCTCATACTTTAAACCATTGACTTTTTTTTTTGCCCGTTTGTATCTAGTTGGGTTAGATTTTTTTACAATTATTTTCCAGTGCAATTCAGCTGGCACATAGCACATATATAGACACATAGCACATATAAAGGCACATAGCAAACTCCATTTGGAAGAAAAGGCATGCTAACAACACACACCAAGTGAAATCAGTGGTTTCTGTAAAGCTTACTTCTAAAATAAAGTATATCATCCACAATATTTCCCATTCTTCTAAAGCGTTACAGATTTTAAGAGACCTGTGTCTGTGTTGGGCCCGTTTCCTTCAGCCACAGTAGGCAAAGAACTTTCACCTTGGCACCTTAGCTCATACTTAAAAATAAAATCTGTTTATTTAAAATCTATTAAACAAGTTTGAATACCGAACGGATACAGGGCACCGGATTTGCTTCTGCCTCAACAAGGTGGTTGCTTCAAATTCAAAAATACCTGATGGCAATTAAAAACTGCTAGTTTGTCTACTCCACGATAATGAAAATAGATGAAGCAGCTGGAAACTTCAAAGGGACGCTGAAGTATTACCTGTCAGATTACCTGTCTTTACAGGTCATCAAGGTGCTACAATCACTGAAAACCTGAGGAAGTCTTAAAAAAATGATAAAAAATTGTTTCAAAATATTCAACACCTGTCTCAAAGTTTTACCACCAAATCTTACATTTAGTTTTAGATTACCTGTGATCTTTTAATAGCTGACTGTCCTTTCCCTCTCAAAGAGAGTCATATCTGCCCTTAATGCATGTTAAGATATTCTAAAAAGTACCTGCTGTATATTTAGAGCAATTACTAAAAGTTAGGCTATAAAAAGCTGGCCTTTATATTTTAATTCAGTAAATGAGTAATCATTTCCCTTCCAAAACTCCATTTGATGAACAGATGTATTTATTAGGAAATACCTTCTCAAAAATGAGATCAGTCGCTTTCAACTAGGCACAGACCAGTCTAACCATCGTGTCTCGAACTCAGATGCAGCTAAGAGCAGTTTCACAGATGGCAACAAAAAGGGCAATGGCCTCTTTACTACAGAGGCACGACTGAACTCATTGAAACTGTGAAATTACTTTTAATGCTATTGGAAGTCCTTTCTCTTTAAAATGAAACTACTGTTACTCAACTGTGCAGGGGATTCATTAACTCCAGCATTTCCTCGTATCCCTAATTCACCAGCTTTGCTGTTTTGAAATATTATGGAAATAGATTGTATTTTCATCAACCTTTTCCATAACATCAGGGGAACATACAGCACGTTCCTGGCTCGAGATGCTTATGGCTAAGCTGTGCAATTACCTCCTCGTTTTACTCTGACCTGAAAAGCATCTCCTCAGGGCTGTCTTGTTTCGGAAGCAGGCTCAGCACTGGACCTCACACGCATGGGTTTCACCAGCTCTCCAGACTGCAGACAATATATAGTCCAAGTAGTCTGCCTCTACTCTCTACTTTTAAGGTACAAGGGATGACACCTTGTCATCCCTGCACATCTGCTGAGGTTTACTTCTTCATGACTACATCTGGAATATTGTATCCAGCTCTGGGCCCCTCAGTTCAAGAAGGACAGGGAACTGCTTGAGAGAGTCCAGAGCAGGGCTACAAAGATGATGAAGGGAGTGGAGCATCTCTCTGNAACTTGTAGAGTAGGGCTGATGGTTGGACTTGATGATCCCATGGGTCTCTTCCAACCTAAATGATTCTATGATTCTATGATTCTATGATCTCCCTTATGAGGAAAGACTGAAGGAAGCTGGGTATCTTTAGCTTGGAGAAGAGGAGACTGAGAGGTGACCTTATTCATGTTTATAAATATGTAAAGGGTGAGTGTCAGGAGGATGGAGCCAGGCTCTTCTCAGTAACATCCAGTGATAGGACAAGGGGCAATGCGTGCAAGCTGGAACAGAGGAGGTTCCACTTATATATGAGGAAAAACTTCTTCACAGTGAGGGTGATGGAACACTGGAAGGGGCTGCCCAGGGAGGTTGTGGAGTCTCCTTCTCTGGAGACATTCAAAACTCGCCCAGACATGTTCCTGTGTGACCTGATCTAGGTGTTCCTGCTCTGGCAGGGGGATTGGACTAGATGATCTTTCAAGGTCCCTTCCAATCCTTGATACTCTGTGATTCTGTGATAATGCTAAGGATGCTGTGCCAGGAAGATGCTCTGTCCCCTGTTGTTTGTTCAGAAATAAGGATAGGAGAGAGCAGGAAAAGGATCCTTCCATCCTTCCTAAAAAGGATCTTCAAAAAGAAATCTCAATTTTTAGAGACTATCCTACCCCCAAATATTAGGGTTCCTCTCTAGTTCGTCTTGCTGGTCCGTCAGGTCAAGGGAAGGGAAACTACAGCGCTCCAGTGTTTAAAATACATTACAAGACAAAACAGTCTTGTAAAACATGAATGGAAATAATGCTTCTAAACAGGCAAATTGCAGTAGCAGCAGAACCATGATGCCTGCAGAAAGCTGAATGTTTGGGAAGTCAGCAGTGAAACCAGCTGCCCACCATCTGCAGCTGTTGGGTCCACCAAGGATCAATGCCCTACTAGGTTCAAAGGAAAAAGTGTTTATGAATAACTTGAATGGTTTTTATTTTCAAAATACAAAGGTGTCTGTAGATTTCAGTAGTAAAACATTGTCTTTTAAGTGAAAAAAAAAAATAATCAAAAAAGCAGAGTGATGGATTTTCACATACACACAGAGTAACCCTGCTGTACCTACCAACAGTCGATAAGGCATGAGCACATGCTTCTTTCCCACATCTGAGAAAATACACCTCATTTTGGTTTGGATTAAGGTAAACTGCCAACCAGTGTCAGAAACCTGAGTTTCTGACAAGCAAAGTTACCTATCTTCTCATCTGTACAACTCTTTCCAGAGATCCACCTCACTCTTAGCATTTGTATTTTAGAAATTCTGACCCTATTTAACCCACATCCATGGGACAAATGTTCTTCTGTGAAGGGGTCAAGCTTTCAATTGATTTTACTGACCAGCAGAATTTCAAATACTGGTTTATCATTCTGTAATACATACTTGTAAGCACTACCCAGGGAAAGATGGGGCCCTTAACTAACAACTATCAGCACAATTTTGGTGATAGAGATGGAAATCTTCGTCTGACGTTCAAAGTAATAACAGAAACTAGTAGGGCTTTAATTTCTCCTTTCAGGATTCTCTCTCTTCTATTATACACAAAGCACAAAAAAGGAAATATTCATTATGTTAAATCTGATTTTTTTTTAACATATGTAATTGCTCATTTTCACACACCCGTGTCTGAGACAAAATTAATTCATAACACAATAAGCTTCATTCTTTTCCCCCTACCCCTTACACTTTTGGTAAAATTCTCATCACTTCTGAGCTGAAAATGTCTCGCAGAAAGAGAAACACACCCCGGCACCTCCACTCTAGAAAATCTGCATTAAAAATGCAATGACACATTTGACAACTTACAATAATGCCCATTCATCTGTGGAAGAGCATCACTTTGGGTTGTTTTTTCCCCAGTCAACACCTTTAAAATAAAGGCTGCTTATGTCTCCTGGAATGAAAGGATCATAGAATCTTTTA
>VZTM01010304.1:353721-384067 GCA_013400555.1 Jacana jacana | reverse complement strand
AGGCATACATTCTGACTTCCTAATGCAATTTGAATGGGATCCAGAAAGAGACGTTGTCATGGGGGGGAAATGACCATGGAGTTTGTAACCAAACATTATTTGGCAAGTGTGTAGGAAGCGTTGCATAAAATCTGATTAAAAAAGACAGCGGAGGGAAAGGATTCAGAAGGGAAATGGGAAGAGTTCAAGGTTAAATTAATATATGCCCAAGTGTAAGAGTGGCCTTCTGGCAATTCATCCCTAACCTGTACCCTCAGGAGAAGGGAAGCAATGGTTTAGGTGCAGAAATGATAAGCAAAAAATAATCAAACACTTAGAAATAGGATAAAAAAGATTAGAGAAGCTGTAGAGAGCTTTGGTAAAATTTGAGAAGAAATAATAAAACCGGAGGAGAATGGAAAGGCTATTGAACAGGGTAAGGGTTGATAAGGCATTTATAAACATGTGGCCTTTCACAGACTTCTGTGAAACAGCAGCAAAATCTCCACTATGTGCATATGCACTTCTTTAAGCAGCAAAGGATATACAGCAGGTAGTGTTTCACACAGAGAATAAAAAACAGACACTGCTGTTAAAATAAGCATCAAAAAATATAAGTACAATGCTCTTCTGCAGCCATATCTACCCAGATATGTATAGAAATATTCCTGTCTGTTAAATGACCTTGACAAAACTTAGTTGTAACTTTTAGAAGGAAATAAGTCTGTAATATAAGGAAGACCATAAGTTATGTTTATTAAAATAAAATAATAGAATTCATCTTTCCAGCTTAAATTTCTCTAACTTTTGAACTTGTAAATAATTACTTTTTTTCCATATATATAACTTTAATCTATAATGGGAATGAGGCTCTATAAGAATTTTAACACATTTATTTATATTTCAGAGTTTCTTCTGATTCAAATGTTAACTGTCCAATTTATTAACAGATGTCTCTTTTGACATGTAAGGATCATTTACTTTTAATGGGAAAAAAATTGCACCAGATCAGATTATCATATAAATTGCTCTTGAAATAAAATGGGTTAAAAGAGCTATCTATGTCAGACCAATCCTAGTTCTGGTAGTATCTTAAATCAGCCCATCACTTTTGTTCCCCTGCTGCTTTTCTTACCTGAGGGATATCACTTATTTCTGATCAAATTTATCTTTGTTGGGGGTAGATTGCTGCTGGTCTTAGTAAAGTTATCCTGAAGTAGTTAGGTCAGTAAAAGAAGTAGTTAAAAGAGCAAAAAATGTCACTGAAGTGAATAAAACCATCTTAACTGTAATGGTTCACAGCTAGACTGAGAGCAAGTAATCAAAATGTATTCCACTTATGTTTTCTAACGTGAGGACCCTTTGGCATTTATTTCCCTTTATTCATATGGAAGGATATTGGATGATATTGTACAGCCAGCCGCGTTACTATTCATAGATACCCTTGTAAGATGCCAGTCATCACAATCATCAGCTCTGGAGAATGGAAAATCCATGAGATAGGAAAAGTAATATAAAGTTGTAAAGCAGTATTTTGCCTTTTATACATGGGACAAAGCTACTTCAGGTAGGCAGCATTCCAGAAATAATTACAAATACATGCTATATATGGTATAATTATTGTCTTGATTTTTTTTTTAAAGATTATGCAAGATAGGCCCATGTGCTAATATCTAGTTTTGGGTAGTAGGAAATTGGTACAGCTCGTTCTTTGTGGCTTGGTAGGAAATAATGTAGAATCATAGAATGGCTTAGGTTGGAAAGGACCTTAAAGGTCAACTAGTTCCTCCCTTCTGCCACGGGCAGAGACACCTCTCAGCAAACCAGGTTGCTCAAAGCCCTGTCCAACCTGGCCTTGAACACCTGTAGGGATGGGGCATCCACAGCTTCTCTGGGCAACCTGGGCCAGTGTCTCACAGGAAGGTATTTGTTCCTAATATCTCATCAAAATCTCCCCTCTTTCCATTTAAAACCACCTCCCCTCATTCTATCACTACACTCCCTGATAAACAGGCCCTTCCCTGTCTTTCCTGCTGGCTCCCTTTAGGCACTGGAAGGGGCCTTAAGGTCTCCCTGGACCCTTCCCTTCTCCAGCTGAACAACCCCAACTCTCAGCCTGTCTTCATAGGAGAGGTGCTCCAGCCCTCTAATCATTTTTGTGGCCCTCCTCTGGATTCACTCCACCAGGTCCATGTGTTTCTCATGTTGGAGGCTCCAGAGCTGGATGTAGTACTTCAGGTGAGCTTGCACAAGAGTGGAGAATCCCCTCCCTTGCCCTGCTGGCCATGCTTCTTTTGATACAGTCCAGCATGTGATTGGCTTTCTGGGCTGCAAGTGTGTATTGCTTCTCGTCCAACCATACCTCCAAGTCCTTCTGCTCAGGTCTGCTCTCACTCCATTCTCCACCCAGCCTGTATCTGGACTTACCTTAACCCATATGCAGGACCTTGGACTTGGCCTGGTTTGTTCTAGTTGTGGCAGCAGAAAAACGGTTGAACAGTGGAAATGATTAA
The DNA here is from genome assembly GCA_013400555.1 of Jacana jacana. NCBI lineage: Eukaryota > Metazoa > Chordata > Aves > Charadriiformes > Jacanidae > Jacana > Jacana jacana. Next base: position 381,575 of record VZTM01010304.1, on the reverse strand, counting down.
GAGACAGCAGAGATGACTCTGTTGAGTAACCGGAGAATAAACTACTCTGAACATGAATCAAAAGTTTAATGCCACGATTTCCAAATCTTTTTGTTCCATTTCATTTAATCTCTTCCCTCTAAAAATATTTCTTCAGACTTCTTTTGGATAACCTCCTGAAACATCAGAACTAAGCAAACAAAAGTAGGGCTTTTCATTTTAAGACTCTCATACAATTCTCTTTCTGCAATATATCTGGGAATACAATAATATTTTTCAATAAAGAATACTGAGCTCAATATGAACTTGAAAGCTTTCAAAATTGCAAACCTCGAGAGGAATCTGAAGCCTCCATATTTCATTCATTCAATGACATAACTACATAATTCCACAACTTCTAAAATTGCTTAATTATTTCCACATTTTTGTTTTTGCAGGGAAATAAGCACTTGCTTGGCTTTGGTAAGATGCAACATTTACTATGTGTTTTGTTTAGTTTTAAAGATACAGGTGAGATGAAACAAATAGCAACTCCATTCTTTCATGCAAGAGTCATCCTTACTTCACTGGGGACAGGAACGTTTTTGGTTCGGTGTACAACAATGCAAACAGTTGATGATGTGCAAGGGAAAAAAGTCATCTGTGATTCTTTAGTCAATAAGACTTTAGTCAGAAGGGGGTTGTATAATATTAGAAATTGGTTTCTCAGCACAGTCTTTTCATGTCAAACTGTTGCAACAGCAAAATGCAAAGCTAATCAAGATGAAAAGCAACTTGTAGAAGTTCAGAAACTTGTGATAAATGCCTTTTAAGAAAGCCAGGTGCAAGATTTCATTGGTTCTGTAGCTGCGGGTTTCCACTAATTCTGAGATGTACCTTGTCAGAAACCTTCAGCAGTAGTTGGAATATTTTAATGTGCATTGATAATAACAGACTATTCAGTCCCCTTTTTCCCTCCCAGTTTTTTGTTTCATGTGTGTTAACATGACATAATTAATTGCAATTGGGAGTACTGTCAGCATTTTGTCAGCTGCAGATTGATTATTAAGATTACTAGGAAACTCTGAGTGCTAGACATTGCTGGGGCTTGAATATTATTTATTTATTTATTTATTTTAGGAAAAAAAAAAGATGTGCATGAAAATATAAGTGGTGAAATTGTCCAGTGGGGTTAAAACTAAGAAGGATCAGGAGACATAGTTGCAGCTGCACAGACACATGGAGCAGTAACTCAGTACATTGATTCCACACCTGAAGTTTTTTCAAAATATATATGGGAGAAAGATTGTGTTTAGTCAAGCCAATCACATGTTCAACCCAAAAATTGATCTTTTTCCTGGCAATATTATTGATGAATAAAATAAACTAAAAAATTGCTGGTTTTGTCTAATCACCACTTCCCATCAATGCAATTAAAAACCCCAAGTGAATAAATTGACTTTTTGCAAGTATTCCCAAGCCTTAGAAAGGAAATGTAAATAAATACTTCTAAAGCAAGGGCCTGTAAACATCTATGATTCTTGATTCATTTGTTACGGTGGCAGACAAGTAGTGAATGGCAGAAGATAAAAACCTGAAGGGGGAAAGTCCAGACAAATACCAAGATAGTTGGAGGGCTATTTTCTTCTGCTCAAAGTTGTCCATAAACAAAAGGGAGGAGTATCTCTTACTCCCAAGCTGTGTTATCTACCTTCTGTGCAGAAATATGTCAAGTTCATTTCAAAAGCATAAGTGAGTATATAGCTGTGAACCCTTCCCCACCCCCTCCCCCCCTTTCTTTAGAGGGCAGGAGGCATCAGCACAGGAAGAGAGTGTAAAAATGGAGTGGAGCAATCTTACAGGTATGGGTGCCTTCCACAATTGTTAGAGGTTAATACATTTTCCCTCTTACACAAGGCATAAAACTTCTTAGTAGGACAAGGCACACGGGACTCACAATTGCGACTACAGCTCAGGCTGGTGAAGGTAGCTTAGCTGCCCAGGGATGTGGGATGAAAGCCCTGCACCAGCTGTTATTAAAGTTTTCTGAAAGGCATGGTCTGGGATGCTTTTATAGTGCCACTACAGAACCCACACCAAGCTCTTGGTGATCCCTGCTAAAATGGTCAGTGCCCGCACCCATCATTTCCCTCAGGTGTTTCCATCAAATAACATCTTCAGCCAAGTTGATTGCACAGATTTGAGACAAAATGTTGGTAAAAAATCTCCTCTTAATCAATGCCCTCACTTTAGCCAGTGTTGTGAGGGAGTGGTGAAGGGAAAAATCAATATTCTGCCATCCTCTCACTTGTGTCCCTTGGAGAGGCCTGCACTGTCTCCCGCTGTCACCACTCCAAGCAGAGAGTTTCCTTCAAACTTAAACTCCCAAAGGCAGGCCAGGTTGCGTGGACTGGTGATATCTGGTAATTGCAGTGGGCTTCATAATTTGGTTGGGATCCCCGTGTCCAGGTAAGGAAAAATGGATGGGGAGGGGAGTTGCAAAGATGGGGAAGGACAGGAAAGGTCATGGGCTTGTAGAACCCTGTATGGTTGGAGCTCTGTGGGAGGCAGGGGAGTGGGTGGGGTTGTGTGGTGTCCCAGGAAGAACAACCTACTCTTACTGTTTGGGACAGTGCGCAGAAGGGTGCACCGACGCTGCTGGGTGCGGTTTGAAGCAAGAGAGGGGATTGATTGCATTGACTGATTATTTTGCATGTTGTTTTCATTTTCCCCCCTCCACTCTACATGCCTCTCCTTTTCTATAACCTAAGAGACAAGCTCTCCTAGGCATGGCAGACGGCGAGAAGCGGCGCTAACCACTCCCAGCGGAGGGGCGGCACAGTCGGATGAGGCGTGTGAGGGGGAGAGCCCCCGACGGAGCCCCCCGCCCCGCCGGGCAGCCTGCAGGCAGCCCTGTCGTCTCCAGGAAGGCTCTCCTGCCACGCCTGCTCTAGGGCAGCCCTTGTGAGGGCGCAGGGGCACTCCCCCAGCTCCGGCCGGGAAGAGGGCGCGCCGAAAAAACCCATCAAATCCACACCTACAGGAGGACAACGGCGTGGGAAGAAGGGGAGGGAACACGGGGAGGACAACGCAACTCACATGCCAACCTCGCGGCAGGCTCTTCCTCCAGGAAGCGAATCCCCGGCGCTCCCGGGCAGCTCTGCCCCAGCGGCGCGGANCTTCAGCACCGTGGACAGCGCCCGCGGTTGCGCCATGGGGGGCAGCGTCCGCGCCGCACCGCGCCCCGCGCCTCTGGAGTGAAGCGGCCCCGGCCCCGACGCGCACATGTAAGCGGTTGCCTTTGCGGGGAGCGGTTCTGCTTATTCCAGAGCCGAGTCTCCTTCCAGCTCCTCTGGGAAGTGCCCCTGCTCTAATGCCCGTCCCTAGTTATGGACTGGGAAGTTTTGCTCGGGTTAGAGGTGTCTCGGCGCGACTCGGTCTCCTCCAAGCCCGAGTATGGCTTGAGTGAGGTGGGTGGCTGCGTGTGTAATTGGTTTGGCTTTCCACCCTTCGAATTTGTATAAACATGCTTGCTTGGTCTTGGTGTACCTTGAACGGCTTGTTGTTCATTACCGGCCACATGGTTTGGAGCCACACTGTTGTCTTTTTTGTTGTTGTTGAATTTTAAGGGTTTCATTTTTCCTGCAGATGGTGTGGTGAAGGTGAAATGAGGGAAAATGAGAGGTGTAAATAAGGGACACTGTATCATGCCTGTTGCAGCTTATTTGGTCTAACGGTTGTCAGGAGTCCTTCTCCACGTTTTTTCTTGTCTTGAAATAACTGTGAAGTGAGCAATGAAAAGGGTGCAGCACTAGGGAAAAATGAAATGCAGCCAGAACTGAGATTACCAGTTCTTTTCAGAGCTTTTTCTTTCTCTTTTTAATAGAACTGTTTTGTTGAAAATCAGCGTTACACTGCCCCCTGCTTGCACAATTAGAAATATTTTTCGTTGCTCTCGTCAGTAGTAAAAATTTATGAATGAACAGGTATTCCTCTGTTGTGTTCTCGGTATGATTTGAGCCTGAGTTTCAAAGTGGTTCAACATGGAGGGTGAATTATTCCTGGTTCCCAAAGCCAGATTAAATGAAAAGCAGCAGTCATTCTTGTCATGGCAGTTCATATGGTGGTCAAACATGTTAATGAATGGACAATGGGAGAGAATGTAAAAATAGTCTTGATTTTGGTATGTCTATCTCATATGCATTCTGTGATACCATTGTGATAATAACTCGTTTTCATTATAACCATATTAAGGGGAAGAAAGGAAGGAAAAAAAAAACCAAACTGGTACACGTATTCTAAATCAAGAAGAAATTGAATAGAAAAGCCAAGGTGATTTACAGTCTTTCCTGCTGTAAAAGTCTTGTATCGGTGCATGACATTGGTTGGAATGGGAAAGAGAACACTGATGCTTAATTTATAAGGGGGAGGGTGAGAGAACAGGGAAGGAGTGGATGGGGTCTTGTGAAAAACACCTGGTAGATAGCCAAATTCTATTTCCTTTTTTCAAAACACTTCCTTTCTAACAGAGATCAGGGAGGACGTGAAAATTTAGATGCTGCTAAAGATTTGGTGCTCTGTCCTTCATGTTTCTAGGCTATTGGCTTCACACCTTATGCTTCATGAAAAGAAGACAATCAGAGTATTAGTGTGTACCATTCATCAACATCCTTTAATGACATGAGAAGCCTGGTTTGTCTTCCTGAATGTCTCTCACCCTGCCATTTCTTAAAAGGATTTGAAAAGGTGTGGTTTTGCTGACTGCCCCTGTACTTCCACAAGGAGAGAGGCCTGTTTTCAAATGTTGACCTTGAAATATCATTTTCTTTTCTCTATCTAAGCAGTGGGAATGGTGGGGAGGTGATGTTATTTTCTGCAACTGCTTTGTAGAACTACTTTGCAAGTGAGTGGATATCTGCCTGAATAGAGCTAAAAAAAGGTCTAGTAATTGTCCCTAGACAGGTACTCAACTTTCATGTAGGAGAAGGACCATGTTGCTAACAGTACTGAACTAGGGGGTTGGACACCCCAAGATTAAATAAAAGGGTAATTAAAGCATTTCAAAGCAGAGAAAGGTTGCTATTAGTTAAAAGCAACCAACCAACATGATACTGAGTTTGTATATGTAGTAAGTCAGCACTATGTAAAAAAAAATACTTAAAACTTTTGTCTTAAAGGATAACACCTTGATTTAAAGAAGTATTTATAAGCATTTTTAAGATATCAGAGAAAAAGAGGATACTGGAGAGCTCTGGTAATATATGCCCATGCAACAGTTGGAACACCGGAGTAGCTTATTGCATATAGGATAATAAATGTGTGCAGTTTGTGTTCAGTCAGTGCTCCTGACCTGAAGTCTGGAGTCTGCTACAGAATACATAACATCCTATGATTTTTGCCCTGAAAAATTTGACTTATTCTTTTGAAAGGATTATTTTCTATATCAATTTGTGTCTGCTTGTAGTGCTTAATTTCTTTAATTTCAGTTCATGTATACAGCATGTCTTGAGGTTTTCTGTGTTGGAAGCAAGGTTCAATAGAGGAAAATGGTCCATTTGACATATAAAAGCTGTGGCAATTCCACGGAGGCCTCAGGGAGTCTGGAGCCTTTGTGTGCCCTGATTCTCTTCAGAAATATTGGTGTAAGTAGAAAGAAAAATAATAAGTAAAGTGTCAATCTGACAGTTTCTGAGGCTCTGCAGGAACCAAGAGTAATCCTTTCAACACGGCTTTCAGAAAACTTACATTTTCTCTTCAGCAAGACAGAGTCAATGTCTCATCAAAGCCTACTCTGATGGTTGCTTTAGTCCAAGTGGGGCATAGTAATGGTTACTTATCCTAAGTTTCTTCTGTAGTTTCTGGACAAAGGGGGCTATTGAAAGGGCACAGAGAAAGACTCCTGCCAGCCTCCTGCAACTGAGTGAAAGCAAACCCAAAGGGTTGCCAGAGACCAGAGGTTCTTAAAGCTGCCTTTGTAAATGCCCTGTTCAATTTTTAGACTTTAGAACGTGTAAAGGTTGACATCACCTTAGAATTCAAGAATTGTTGTAGTCCCTAATACCCATTGATTTCAATACCTATTCAGACTTCAGATGCTTTAAAAACTCAAGCTGATTCTATTCAGCCTATCTTACATGCTTTTAAACTTCTGGTTCAAAGCCATGAGTAAAAACTCCAGTTTAGCCTCTTAAGGCATTTAGGACTTCGAACACTTTCTCCAAGCCTTAGCTCTAGGTGGTAGCCCTGCCCCTCCATAGGTTCTTGTGTGGGATATGAGAGGCAGCAGAAGGTCCTTCATGGCATAGTCTGGAGCACTGTGGAAAGGGTGGTCGAGGAGAAAGGATGTTTGTTGGAGTGAGCTCAATAGGAAGCAGGCCAGTTTCTTTCCAACGTCTACGTTGTCTTGTAGGACAGGTCTGATGCTCAGACTAGCTAAGAAAGTGTGGTTGGAAAACCAGAAAGTCAGTGTTTTCAGTGACACCACATTAGGAAAAAATCTCATGTTACCACACGTTCCCTTTTCAGACGTTGAGTGTCTCAGTGCCTAGTGTCGTCAGTGCAAGCTGCGAGGACCTACTCTAAGCCACTTTAATTAGAAGCTGAGAAGCTCCCAGAGGATGATTTGTTAAGAGCTAAATCACCTTTCAGAAATTGCTATTCTTCTCCACTCACCACAGGAGTTCAGACATCTTATGGCTCCCTCAGCTCTGTAAAGCTGAATGTGCTTTGCTGCAAGCAGCACTTAGGCCCTGAAATTTTTGGTTTTCTTTTCCCAGAACATTTTCTCTCCAACAACACTGCATACATTGGCATTCTTTCCTAGAAAAACACAATATTTAATTGCAGTGCCTGATGAGTTTGATCACTAGCTGTCTCAATAAAATATGCAAATGCAGAGTCATTTCGATGCAAAGCACCTTTAAACAAAAATGGTAAGATAAATGCAATCAAGTTACAATTACTTTTTTTTAAGAGGGCACATTACGTGAGCTCAGTAAAGATGTTTAGTTCTAAAACTGCCTGCATGTAACTGAAAAGCAGAATAGAAAAAGGTGCCAAGTACAGTCATGACATTACAGTAGGGTTCAGACTCCAAATTCTTCAGGTACTGCATATATTACTCTTTACACTAGTGCTTCTCTATCACGATTCAGTGTTCAGGTCAAACATAATTATAACTTTCTTTTCAGAACAGGAGTTCATAGCTGAGCATTTCTCATGAAATTATTCAAAGTTAAAAGTATAATTTTTTATTCATCTCCTGTACTCTGTGAAGATGATAAAGAGTGGTAGCTGAGATATTGATCTTCCCTGCTCATGAGCAAGACTGGAGGTCATAATTCATCTGAGGTGAAGCCCTCTGAATTATGGTGCTCTTGTCCTTACCTGCAGGCAGTGATCAGCCCTGTGCTGTAGGGACATCCCTGCAGAACATTTATTGTAAGATAAATGTTGTATAGTAATTATCTTTTCAGAGGGCTGGTATGCTTTTCCATTTCCTCTTTTTCTGACGCAATTTCTATTGCTAGAAACAGTGTATGAAACCACTTCTCTCTCTGAACTGAAGAAAGTGAAATGAAGGTCGGGGTTTTTTTTGGCATATTTTTGCTTATACAAGAAACTGGTGGCAATTAGCTCTAGGCCAAAAACTAACCTCCTCTCCTACACAAAAATCTTAGAACCGGGCCAATGGTAATATTTTATAGAATTATTTTATGTAGTTTTATATTTACATTGGGTATAATTGTAAAGTTATCCATCCCACCTATGTGGACTCTCATATCAGGAGAAAAAAGCCTTCTAAGAACAGCAAATTATCAAGAATTCTATTTGGACATCAAGAAAATATCTAATAGATTCCTCACTGCTGGAAATGTTCCATATTTCTGAGCTGCTTTCCAGTACATTAAATATAACAACAAATATAAGCTGCCAAATATCTTACCATATAATGTTTTTAGAACATAAAAATCCATGGTTTCTGAACATCAGGAAAGCCAGGCAGCATTCCTCCAGATTGAAGCAGCTTCAAGTAGCTGAACTACTACAATTATCTGTCCTAAAATAGTTAGTCATGTGCAATCCTGCCACACCTGGGTCATCAGTGAGCAGCTACTGGAGGTGGATCATTTTCCACTTGATCCCAGCAACAATTGCTTAAGCCATCATCAGCTCAGCATTTTGAGTTGCTTAACATTTTAAGAGGTTTAATTTAACAGCCAGGAAATCCCAAGACTGCAAATGTGCAAAGGGCTCTCTGGCACTGTAAGTCCCTGTTTAACAAAGTCACAGTTCAGAAGTGTTTATTTGTATGTATAGTCCTTACTTGAACTCAGTAAAACCTCAGTGCAGGTTTAAAACCTAAATTCTGCCCTGAATAGCTAAGGAGATGGACTCCAGTTTACATGAGTGGTTTTACATATATAGCTAAATACTTCATTTTAAGCACATGTTGGTCGTCTTGTCCTCACTGGGACTGCTTCTGAGATGAAAGTTAATTGCTGGGGACATTGTGTGTGAGTGTGGATGCATGTGCATATGAGCGTTTGGAAAATCTGGACCTTACTGAAACCAAGAGAACTTGTACTGTTGACTTCAAAAGGATCCCAGTTTTACCCTCTGCTTTAGACACTTCTGTGTCCCTGTTACTGTTAGATATGTTGACAGTATATTTTTTTTAGATGTTATTATTTTCTCTTAAAGAAAAAATCATGCAATCTTGGGGATTAATTTACTTAACCATACCTCCTTCAGTATTCTTACATCCCTCATCTCTGCGTACTTCAACTTTCAACTACACTGGAAGGGATTAGTTTTAAGACTCACATAACACTTTATCTCTCAGTGGAGCGTGGAATGATATGTTCAATTTCTTCCAGTTTTTATTAAGTTGTTATAATGATACATTGAAGCTGAGAGGGAGAGGTTCATAATTATGAACCTCGTTTTCAACTTTGTATAGTCATAAAATCACTTTCTAAGGATTTATTTAAATTCTAATTATCTGCTAAAAATTTGCTGTAAAATTTGTTTGCACCTCTGCAGTACTGGCCCTCTGTTCTGGATCGGGAGAAAAGTGATGAATTAAAATAATAGATACACATGTATATGTTAATTCCCGAAGACCAGCTACCTTGAGAGTTTCTGTGTCCTGGTACTTTAGGTATTTTGGGTGGTTTTGATACCCTCTGTTTTTCCACTTTTTTTCTTGATTGCTTTACGCTTTTCTTCTCCCAGAAAACATTACTGAAGGCAATGCTTCTGCTCCACTTTGTCTCCTGGCACCTTTCCCTCTTGTCATTCACAACAACTCTTTCAAACTCCAGTAGTATTTTTTCAGAACAAACACACGAACTTTTTATTGACTGAAGGTCAAAACTGTCTTGGGGAACAGATGGAGCATGCAAAGATGAACCTTTGCCACCCGGTGTGCATTAACACCTGCTTATTTCCTACATCTGCCCACTGCAACTTAGAGGCTCCTGAAAATTTTACCCAAGTGATTTAGGACTTGCTATTGGACTGTGTCCAAATGCTTTTTGTGAAAGAGGTGCTGTTTATGCCTTTTTACTAAGGCTGCACATTCTGTGGGCTCAGGATGGCAATTAACTCCACATGCTTAGACTCTAAAAGAGGGACTCTGATTTTCTTGAGATGCTACTGCAATAAAATGAAAAAGGAAAACCAACATTGAGATGCCACTGAATGCAAAGTGTGAATGTTTCAAAAAGACAGATAGAGGTTTTCACTTATTTTCATACAACAGAATATGCAATACACTTATCCTTTTTATTGTGTAGTAATTAGAAGTATGCTTTTTAACTTTATGGAAAATAATTTATTGGCCTGATCCAAGGTCTATTGATGTGGGCAGTCCTGCTAACTTTCTTTAGCTTGCCTTGTGCCCTCAAGGACAAAACTCAAGAAGAGTAGTTAGGAGAACAACTAAATGGTGGATATCACCCCTAAATACTGTGTAATGAACATCTAAATAAAAATGGAAAACATTGTACTAATACTTTTTTTTTTCCCTATTTCTCAAGTTAAGAATGTGCTGTGTATCCTTGTTGAAATCCAGAGGTGTACAAGTCAGAAGGGAACTTGTCTGTTCAGAAAACATAATTTTCTTTATTCCATATCATGTATCCCAAATGATTTTAAAGAATGGGCTAAAAAGCTGGCAAGACCTGATCACACTGGGACAATTCTAACCTTATTTCAGGTTATGCAAGATTATGAATATCCAAGAATATAACCAACCTTCCTTTCTGGTTTCCTGCAGGTTGAGAAACAGCAATTATAAAAACATGCATCGAAGGCACACAACCCTTCGGGAGAAGGGCCGGAGGCAGGCCATCCGGGGCCCAGCCTACATGTTCAATGAGAAAGGCACCAGCCTGACTGCAGAAGAGGAACGCTTCCTTGACTCTGCAGAATATGGCAACATTCCCGTTGTGCGAAAAATGCTGGAGGAATCCAAAACCTTGAACTTTAATTGCGTCGATTATATGGGACAAAATGCGTTACAGTTAGCTGTGGGGAATGAGCATCTGGAAGTGACAGAGCTTCTCCTCAAAAAGGAGAATCTTGCTCGAGTTGGAGATGCCCTTTTGTTAGCAATCAGTAAAGGATATGTGCGCATTGTAGAAGCAATATTGAACCATCCAGCCTTTGCACAAGGACAACGTCTCACACTCAGTCCCCTTGAGCAGGAACTGAGAGATGATGATTTTTATGCCTACGATGAAGATGGAACTCGTTTCTCCCATGACATTACCCCTATCATACTTGCTGCCCACTGCCAGGAGTATGAAATTGTTCACATCTTACTTCTAAAAGGTGCGCGTATTGAGAGGCCACATGACTATTTTTGCAAGTGCAATGAATGTATTGAGAAGCAGAGGAAAGATTCCTTTAGTCACTCTCGATCAAGAATGAATGCCTACAAAGGATTAGCCAGTGCTGCTTATTTGTCTCTTTCCAGTGAAGACCCTGTCCTTACTGCTTTAGAGCTAAGCAATGAATTGGCCAGACTAGCCAACATTGAAACTGAATTTAAGGTAATTTACCGCTGTGCCTTTTTCCTTGGGCTGAATACCTTCAGGTTACTGTATGTTTTATATGTTTGATCAAGCCTTGGTTTGGCATTTGAGGGGCTGGGGGAGGAAACAGAAGCTACAGAAGCTGGCAGATGTGTTAACTATGCGTAGATTCAAATCACTGTGCATTCTCTACTTAATAAATATTTGGAACTGAATATTACATATTAGAGCAGAGCCACCCTTACTCAGAGATTTTCTGTTGCACAGTGTGATTGCTTAGAATCTCTAGCTTGTAGAAGGAATAAAAAGTAGATTATTACCAAAATGGAGACTCATTTTTTTGTAAGAAAGGTAAGTCTTTTTAATTGAGCGGTCTCTTTCAGAGGTTGGTTTAATGGATTAAGAATCCAGTATATCTAGTTCTGTTACAATGATAAAAGGTTTAAATTGAGCAATTTTGGTTTGCTGTAAAAGAATTTGAATTCCTTTGCATCCTAATGGTTTAGTACTGCATCTGTATATGGTTAATTTAATGAAAAAAGGAGGCAGGAATGATCAAGAGATTGCTATGAAGTTTATCATGGTACCAAACAACAGTGGAACTTGCAGAACTCTTACAAGTTATTCAAGGTTCCTGTTATCATAATGAGTTTGTAAATGTCCAATGTCATTTGCATTATTTTCCCAAGTCATTTACATGACATAAATAGCATTGTCTCAGTTTCTAAAATAAATTAGACATGAAAAAATTAATTTTCAGTGGCTCAGTCATCAACATAAGACTATTTTCTGGTTTATGACTATTGTGCAGATACAGTGACGCTGGGGTAATAAAATCTGTTTTGTGAGTAAACTGGGGTAGAATGCCTGCCAGAAATCCATTATTTTTAATTTAGAAAGCTATTCAAGTGTTAAAGCACCCATTTCAGGATTTGTAACTATACTTTCTCCAATTTAAAAGAGACATGAAAGCACATTCTCATGCTGTTGTCTTTGAAACTGTAGTGGACTCTAACAGGAAAAAATGTCCAGACTTCTGCTCTTTTGGCAATAAAATTAGGGCAAAAACTTGCAAACTCCTTTTGCCTACGCAACACAGAATTGGAAGGACATAACAATTTAAAAGGGGGTTTTACTTGCATGGTGTTCAATACTATAAAACCACCTCATTGGGTTCAGTGAATCTGGCTGCTGGGGTGAGACTACTCCAGTGTGAAAGCTCCAGGGGGTCACTCCCACAGTTAACAACATTAATATCTCATTAATGTTCCAGCTTCTTTTCAGTAGAAAAATATATATTGTTTGGAGCATGAGCCGCCTCAGCATTGCACGCCTGTCAGTTCTGATAAGTGTCTCACCGCCAAAAAGCAAACTTATTCCTTCCAGAACCCCTCCTTTTGTTCATAGAGCTGCCAGCACGGTCTAGACTGGCACTGGCAGGTACATGAATCCTCCAGGATGTACTAAGCAATCACGTGTTAAATGCTCATACTCACGGTGGTTATATCTCCCCAGCATTGGCAAAGGGATGCAAGTAAATCAATACAGGGAAATGAGTAGAAACCTTTTGCCAAATTACTGTATTTCCAGAAGACTTTTTGATTTCATTGCCTTATTGGAAGGTTTTGTGCAGTACACACCTACGTCTGTTAGTGAGGAACCTCAGAAGCACCCAACTTCAAAGTTGTCATATTCCTTTAGTGCATTAATGCTCCCAGAAATAAGAAATATCTAAAGATTATAATGTATTCTCTCTGTAGAAAAGAATCTGGTGTATGTATTTATGCAAAAATATTTATTCTTATTAACATAATCAGTGCAATGTGGAATAAGGTATTAATAAATCAGTAGCCTTTTTTTTTCACAGAACATGACATTTTGAGACTTTGTTTCTAGAGGAGAATGTGACTGTTGAAAATGTACTTAAAAATCCCACAAATGATGAAGATTTATGGAATCAGACACGCTCCAGAGGACTCTTTTTTTTGTGACTTAAAATTGTACTTTACTAGATTTTTTATCTTTTATTGCTGAAGTTCTGTAATTACAATTGGTGCTCAACAGATTTATAAAATTATTGCTTGGGATTATTTCAGAGTAGTTATTTATGTGCAATTTTAGCAATAGCGTTCTCAGGAGGTACAAAAAGTCCTTGAAACGGAAGGACTTGAGTAACATTTTAATAACGTAGGTGGACAAATAGTAATTAAGGGTTAGATAACCCACCTCTGAAGAAACTCCTAGCATGAACTAATTAAAATATAAATGCAGTAACTCTCACCTGCTGCTTGCTGCCCTAGATCTCTTATGCAACAGCACCATTCAGCACATCAGACTGAGGAGCCAGTGCATACACTATGTTTTCAGAGAACATGAAAATTTTCAGGTGAGTTGCATCTTTGTACAGATATGAATAAGGAAACAAACCAGGAACTTGAGCCACTTCAAGGTTCAAGGAGGAAGGTTGCATTAGCTGTGGTTGGCCACAGTTTGAGAGAGACTCCCATGAAGATTAACTAGGTGAAAATAATTTTATCAATTCTTTTTTATAGTGGCAGAAGCTGAGTAGATTATTCTCGCCCTAAATGGCTAAGATTCAGTCATACACTGCAGTTCTTATGAAATGTCTTTGCATAAGTGTTGCACACCACAAAGTAGTGTAGGAATGTTACGAACGTGAAAATGGGAGTATGAACCTATTTTGGATCATGCCACTGGCCTTTAGCCGCTTTTCTGTTGACCAATCAAAAGGTCTTTAATGGCAAGAGTAGATGTTCTGGTTATCAGCCTGGAGTCCACATAGTGCCCTATAGAAATCCTTTCTTGATGTGTTGATTTTTGCTCAAAAGCAAGGTCAAGACAGTCAGGGTTCCCACAAACTGGAAAGAATAACAAGAGTGGAGGCTTGGAGCTGGAGGAAAGAAGGAAGGTGTCAAAGCCAATCAATGCTGATAGTTTTATTGGAGCAGATATTCTACCAGGGTAAATCAGTGCTTTTTCACTGAGGCTTAGATGACACCATAGGAGATGAGGATTTGTCCTGGTATTTAGAATAAATGTATAGTTTGGATCAATGTTCCTGTGCCATTATTTCAAATAAATGCCAGCTTTTCCAGTGCTTACTGAAGAAAAGTTTTTTTAAAAAGTGGAATAATATTACATTCACATAGAATTAATTTTGGTTTTTCCCTTAAGTTCTCCAGTGTCAAAGTCTTGCAAAAAAAAGTCTACTTATTAATGGGAGAAAACAAATTGCTTTAAAAGATGTAGTCTACAAGTTTAAAAAGAAATGATCCCACTTCCCCAAAATAAGATGAAAAATATTGAACTGGTTATTTCTACCAAAAATAATGGTGATGTGATCGCATTAAAAGTCCTGGCAATTAGCCTAGAAACAGGGTGTGTGGGAAATCCCTCAGAGGTGGATTCTTGAAATTCTAGAAAAGAGAGAAGTAAATGTCAGAGGCACTGTGCATGTCTGTAGGTTTTTATGGAATAATATCCTTCTATAGCAGAGACAGTACAAGTTGAAAAAACAACCTTAATTTGGTGTTTTGCCATTTTTGCATATCCCATTTGAAAGCTCAAAATTAAGAACCAATTCATGAGTTTCTCATTCTTCACAGTTTTCATTTTCTGTTTAAAAATAAACAATCAAAATTTGACATTGACTGGAGCAAGGGAAATACATATCAGGGGCCTGATTTAGCCTGCTGGATTACACCCTTGGACTGCATTGCCCTTGGAAAAAGAGAGGAAGAGCAGGGAACCTCCCTCCCTTTGGGGAGAAGAAGGATCCCAGCTCTGCTAGGCTGAAGTTATTTGTTTTCTCTCTCAAAACAGTTTCGTATTTTAATCAGTGGACTAATGGCTGTTTTCCACCCTTCAGGGAAAACTACAAACCACATTAAATTTGTCCTATATTTCTGTTTTAATTTTACTTTTGATTTTTAATCTAAATGAACCCCTCGGTTTCCCACCCAGTTGTGCCTACAGTCTGCAGAAGCATACTCATTAATGAAATACCACCTTGGATTTTAGGCAAATTATAGCTTAATGCCTCACAATCAGTTTGTCTATGTTTCATACCGTGTTATGACCTATTACAGCTTCTAAGTAGAGCAGAGTGTTAAACACAGATGACTTTAAAAGATTTGTCCCTATGAACAACTCATCACCCATGAGCCAGGGTGATGAGAATCGCTGACCTCTCTAGTCCAGGGAAATCAATCTTCCCTGTGTCACCTTGGTGTGAAACCATATGCAGATGTCTTCACAGTTACCCGCTGTCTACAGCCAGAAGTCTCATTTCTAAGACTGGAATATTAAAAGCAGCCTCAACAACATAATTTTCATATGCCCATTGAACTCCTTAGGAGATTACATTTCTAGCAAATAGTCTGCAGGAAATGCCCTTGCTTGTCCTAGGCTCGATATTACTATCCCTCTTCTGGAAACAGTGAGTGAAAGACAGATCAATAACTCTCTTTACTTTTTTAAAAAAAGCCATGACTGCACTCCTGTTCCTGCTGAGATCCCACTTCAGGCCCAGGTCTGTTTTACAGCTTCACACGCTCTCAAATTAGACTATATGCTTGTGTATGTCAGGAAAAGTCCATGTGATGAAGACAATCAGCCAATTCATTCCATTTAGCAATCCAGACAAATTATAGAATCTCAGATGATGCAATGGAGAGATCTTACTGACTGTAAGTGGTAAAAAAGGTCTCAGTTGATTAAAATGTTGATTAAAATGTTACTGAAGGCATGATCAAAGCCAACACCTGGAAGACATGTGGTTCGTGGTCTTTGTTTATCAATCTTACCAACATCGTCAGTTTATTTACTACATCACAAAAGGTTTTGTTTCTAAATTATATGCCTCTTGCTGTCACTTTTCTTTTACCTGTAGTCCTTTCTCTAAAAAAAGTGTTGGGAACTGAAAGCAGACTCTAGCTGGGGGCCTGCTCTTGTGTGCAGGTGAGCAGCATGTCCAGGCTTAGCTGGCTGATGGACTGCAACTGGCTGCAGTGCTATTTGTGGAGAGCAATGGCTTGTGTGACAGCAAGTCAAGTGTGTAGATGCCTACAGAGATATGCCTGCTAGGAACGGCTTGTTGTTTCACTGGGGCTGCAGTAATGTGAAACAGCTGAGGCTCAAGGCCCTAAATTCTCAGGATGCTGAAAGAGTGGCAAAAGAGCCCTGGAGACTCAACGACCTCTATCTGTTAAGGATGATCAGTGTTCCTGCAGCACAGCTCTTGCTCCAGTAAGTCAGCCCAACCTTTTTTCCTACCTAAATATAAATTGTTAACTTCACAGGATGTATTTGGCCTACACTTTTTGAAGAGAAATTACCTTGTACATCTTCTCAGTATTTCTCTGCAAATGAGAAATGGGGATGAGATCCCCCACTTTGAGGATGAGGCTGTACTGCTGTTGCAAACTAATGAGCACTGGTACATCTTGTTCTGTCGTGCTGTGAAGCTGCAGCTTTTTAGGGTTTGTGGCTCTGCAGCATTCAAGGAGACCTCCTAATGTCTTCATTTCTCATCTACAAATCATGGGTGTTGCTGAGGAGAAATACATGAGAAGCTGTAAATTGTCCCTATACTGATTGCTAAACTTGGTGAAATTTTATTTAGAAGCCTAATCACTCAAACATAAAATAAATAGTTTTGCTTTTTTAAATTTGTAAGAAAATAAGAATGGATGGTATTAAATATAAAGAACATAAGATATAAAAATTATGTGAAGGCCTAAGAAAACTTGGAAAGATGAGATGACTGTAAAAGTAGAACTTTGTGGTCTTTACTGGGAAGTATTTTAGCATGAAAACTACATGCTCTGTGGAGTTAAAATAATCATTATTAGATTACTGTTTCTGGAAATGAGTGATAAAAAAGTAAGAAAGGGCAGAATACATTGGGAAGCAAAATGATAGGCAGGGGAAATATTTTGTGAGAATGGATGTTAGCAGTGAACTTGAAAAGAGAAAAAATCTTGAAAGCCATCAGGCTGTAAACTGGTAAGACTGTACTTGGAAAGTCTGCTTCCTTCCCAAACTGAACAGTGACTTGTTTGTTCTCAGGTCTGACTGATTGGAGATAATCCCTGAAACTCATCTCTCAATAAAAAAAGATATTGTTGTGGGAACTTCCCTAATTAACGTCATGAACACTCTTGTGAATTAATCACTTAGTTTTTCCATTCTGACCCATTCTTCCTTGAGTGATCCTTTTATCCCTTCATAATCTCTCACCTCAACATACTCTCTGGCAGACATCTCACTTCTGATGTTTAGGAATTTCTTTTATGAGTCATATTTATTATTTCAGCATGGTGCTCTTTGAGTCTTTAGTGGTTTTATCTGGTCTTACTTTAGGTTTTCATTTATTTTTCCAGAATTACTGTTCTTTTCTATTTTTGTCTTCCAGACAGGATGTGTGTTTTGTAAATAGATGTCTTTTTACTTGTGCAATTTCCTTTTTTTCTGCTGTTACACTTTGATGGGTTTTAGGAAAAGAAGACAGAAGGGAACTTAGAGATCTGGCCTGGTAGGCAGAATCTACTCACTCCTTTTTACTACTGCTTATATTTTCTCCTGCATGAGGATCATAAATCTTAACTAATTCGCCCTGTGAAAAATAAGCATTGCCATTATAAATTCCGAAGCGTTTGTCTCTTGCACGAGGTCCTGTATACTATAGTGAAACAACTTTGTTTCCTCCCCCATATGTTTTCTGACAAGTAAAAAGCAGCTGCTTGCTAATGAAAACCGCCTCTTCCCATTGCATCCCTTTCCTCTCCTACCTCTTCTGACTCTCATTGCTAAATTTCTAATTGAGAGCACAGGCCACTGGGTTATTCGGCTTTATCCCAAATTAATGCCTGATGACACTGGGCTTTGATGTGGCTGGGCCAGAACATCCCTTTCAGACACTTTTTGTGTTGCAATTTATGTTCTAATTAGCTTGTTCTCTCCTTCTCCAGTTGGCTCTATGCTACTTCAGGAACTTTGCCTCCTCTAAGGGATATCATTGCTGCCTTTGAAGTCATCTTGATACTCAAATTCAGGAGGATGACTCTTTGATTATTTTTTTTATCTAAACACACATGATACCTGAGAAAGAACAAAAATGCATGCATTATTAAATACATTTACACTGCTAGTGTGCAGTCAAAAGAGTTGTGTGCTTCTGTAGAAATAATGAAAATTCCTGTTTCTAAAGATAGGCTAGTAATCTATAATCTTTCTTCAGGTTTTTTGGATATGAATGTTTCCAGGTCAGTCTTTATTGAGAATGTTATTTTTTCTTAGAGATAGGGAGAGGAGTGTGGTTTAGTGTTCTATAACCTTAAAAAAAAAAATGCTTGTTCTTTTTTTTTCCCTCTCACCCAAAAGTTACTTTTCTCTACTGCCTCAAAACCGCGTGCATTTAAACACTATGATTCTTTTTGCAATTTTCACTCATGCAAAGCAAACTCATAAGTAGGTACAACCAATTACCCAACTCATAATACAGGAAAGAATCAAGTCCTAATAAACCAGAAAAATAAATTTCCTATTATTAAAATTTTAACATCTTGTTGGAACAAATCTGGTATTAAAATAAGAGAGGAAATTAAAAATTATCATGGAAACACCCTGGGAGAAGGAGAACGTATTTAATCCGTGTAGTGAAATTTGTATTTGGCTCACTGAGTGGGACTTACTCTGTACATGAAGAACTCATTCCCCATGCTGTTCTTTTCAGAAACAAATCCACTAATAATAGATGCTACATTAGCTTTGTCTCGAGAGCTAAATTAATTAATTGCAGATATATTTTGCATGGATGTGTAGCAGGGACTGTGAAAATGGATGCAGAGAACCCTCCTGACCTTAAAAACACCACAAACTTGTGACTCTTCTATCGTCCTTTTAAAATATTTATAAATTAAGGAATATCCTCTATATTTTGAGAGCTCTTATTGCAAGTGCTCTTTCTATGTCTGTCTGTGATTAAATCATTTTCTGTCTGGCACATTGCCCAAGCAAAATGGTTTTGAAATGTTGCAGGAGAAGAATATTCTCCAAAGCTTTTCAGAGTGGTTAAGAGCCAACGCTAAAGCTGTGATGCCTGGAGCTATCTTGAAAAAAATATATTTGTATCTGTGAATGTGAAGGTATGCTAACATCTGTCTATGTCTTTTCAGAGTAAAACAGAGTAGTAGATGCTATGATTCGTAGTGAAGGGTATAACTCAGCCATCTACAGCCCACATCTGCACCTGGAAGAAATAAGGCCATTTTTCATGAAAGCTGTAACTCTAGTGACAGCACTAGCCACTGAGCAGTAGCATAAAATTGGATCCTGGCCACTGCCTATGAGGTCATTTAATCTACTTTATGGATGATTGAGTGATATTATTGTTAAAATCTTCCAACTAACTTTGATCAAAAAAGAAAATGAAAACCTCCTTAAAAGTTGACAAAATACTTTCTGCAGGAAAATGTTCTCTTTACTTTCCCAGAGGAACAAGCCCATGTCTCTCCTGAAAATATTTGATTCTCCCAGAGGGTACAGCTGGGATACTTTTGCTTCACTTGATGCTATTTCAAGTGAGACTTTTGGCAATGCCAGTTTGCACACCATCATTGCAAAGTTTATTACCCTTTACAGCTTCTTGGGAAGTCGTTTCTAGTCCTGCTCAATTAAGGATGAACGACGTTGCAACTGCAGCACTTGCAGCTTACTGTTTCCTGTTTGATTGCATCCAACAGCCCAAATAATAGAGCAGGATTCCAGTTTTGGTGAGCAACGGCCATGATCATGAAAATATAAAACAAGACAACCCTATGTAATCATTAATGGGAGAAAAGGGGTACTTTGATGAGCTGGGTGGGAAGGGGGGAGCAATGGAAATGGTTCATATAAAAAAGCAGCACAGCAGCTGCCTCGACACTGTCATCATTTCAGATTAATTTCCATGTAGATAGGTTTGAAGTTGAACAATGCGACTTTTTAGCCAGGTGCAGAGATCAGTGCAAAATCTGAAACTAGCTGGAATTGAGCATATTTCAGTTGCTTTAAGGTCATCCTGCTCCTGGGATTTCAAGGTTTCCTTGCAAATAAGCAGCCCCTCCCCCATCAGGAGTGCATTTCTGTCAAGGTGAAAAATCCCTATTAATGGGCATGTCTTTAAGGGACGTGAAGGGCAGGGAATTGGTAAGGGTGGTGAGCAGAGTTAACTCCCTTATACATAAATAACCCTGGGAGGAATCCGTAGCAAAAGAGGGGAAAACTCAGCAGTATTAATGCATTTATTCCTCCCCTACTTAAACCGTCTGATATTAAAATTCTGAATCTGAAGCTTCAACACTCCAGTAACTGGGTTGCACTGGGGCTGTCAGTATCCTTTCTCTCTATATAAATAGCTGGTGACTTTTCTTTTTCTTGCTCTTGTTGTCCGCTGTGAAGATTATATTAAGTTCAATTTTTCCATATAGTTCTTAAAACCTGGGTATGATGGAGGAATTTAGAAATGATTTATTGTTACATAAGGTGACTTTTGTAATTCGTTCTGAACTGCTGAGGCTTAGTGGCAACTGATTTTATTGAGCTGTGATTTTCAGGAAATACATTTGTGTGTGTGACATCTTACCTAGAGTAACTTGGAGCATATTGAATATATTTAGAGGAAAGGGGTTTAGAGTTGAGAAATCTGCTTTTCATCCTTCTAGAACCTGAACTTTTGATAGTGAATACAAAGGGAGAGTCACTTACCTTTGATACAGATGATCTCTTGTAGTCAGTGAAGCATTACATAGCTTGTAACATGTTAATAAGGAATATAAAATGTTTTGACTAAGTAGAAGGAAAAAAACAACTGACATTTTGAGATAATTTGTTGTGTGCAGAGGGGATATGTGTGCGGGCAAGTTTAAATACAGGGTTATATTAAATTGAAGTTACTGTGATATACAAACAAATGAAATAAGGTTAAATTAAATTAATATGGTACCTATGTGAATTGTAGGGTCATATACACCACATACAGCTGAGTAAAGGTCAGTAGTTATCTGATGTGTAGATATAAATGGCACTTAACTGGGTTTTGGGAGTCCTTTTAGCAACAGTGATGCTGTGATACCTGTTCCTCTCATTGTTTCTGCTTTCTCAGGGACAAGATGTTAAGAAAATTGTTTGGTTTTAGAGATTAATTTGATTTTCAGAACAAAGATGATTTCCTTGCATTTTTTTAGTCTTTTGTGTGCAAGCACTACTCTTCTAAGACAGCTCTCTGAGTACAGATGCTTAGAAGGATGAACAGAACAGCTATAATGACTGTCACAAACCCAGACGACAGGCAACAAATGGTTTAGAAATACTTTCAAAATTTAATTAAACATAAAATCTTCAGCTTACCACAATGTTATTCACATTTTGTATTTTATAACAGCTTTAACACGGGAGCAAAAACCCAGTAGCTGGCAAAATCATGGCTTGCTTGACCATCATATCACCTTAGGATTTCTTGAAATTCTGTTTTCATCCTCACCCTTTGAAAGAAATCTGTAAAGTGAAGCTGGTGGACTAACCGATGGGTCTGAGCTGAGGCTGACCATTGCTCATAGGTTTCCCTCTTTCTACAAATGAGAAATAAGAGATGACACCTTGGATTAAGAGAGCCACCACAACAAACTAATCAATCAACAGTTGCATTAGTAGGTAGGATTTATGCTCCAACACCTTTCCCAACAATTTGGGCTATCCCACAGAAGTTTACCTTTGTCTCTCCAGTCTCTAAGGAGTAAAGGGGTAACAAACTCCTCCCTGCTGCCCCTCTCCACTCTGCCAGCTGCCCAGCCCAGGTGCCATGGGACTTTCTGTTCGTGCAGGCAGATGGAGGCTGCTGTGACAGAGCTGAACCGCTCGGGACTGTGCCCAACCGTGGTCCTCACTGCCGCTCTGGAGAGGAGCAGCTCGTGTTTCTCTGCCAGGTTTGCTGCCAGCTGCTCGGAGCACTGTGATAAATAAGGGGAATGATTTGGCCAGTTGCCTGTGTTTAGTTAACAGTGACAGAGTGTTTTCCTTTCTTACCCACTGAGCGTGCAAGACAAAATGAGTCCTGGTTTTCAAAGTGGTGCACCTCCTCGATGGTAATGCAGAGGAGGACTCCTGCCACCTGCAGCTGGCTGTTTTGAAAGGAAAGATGTGTTGGCCACATCCATTCTAATCACTGGGTCTTCTGCAATGACTACAGCGCTTGTATGACTTTGAGTTTGCCCTTACTAGCATGCTCATCGTTCAGCTTAAAGAGTTTTCTCAGAGCACTTACCGGTATAAAACTATAATAATACAAGCAAACCATAGTAATACAATTACCCTTCCTCCTCCCCTTGGTGCTAAGAAAGGGCATACTCTGAAGAGCCAAAGAAAAAGACATTTTTCAGAAAGATGAAATCAGATTATTGGTGAGGAAAACAGATGGAAAATGATGCTATCACTCTTGCAATATCAGTCCAATACAATATTGGTAAGCTTTGGGTTTAATTACTAACACCAAAAGCCCAAGCATTCAGCTAATACCAGCATTGGTTTTTAGGGAATAGCTAGGAACCAGGCAGTTTATTATGAGCAAGATGACGCGTTTCCAAAGACTGCTGCTCATTATTCACATTGGGCAAGGGTATCCACTGGAACTACAAATGAGCATAATTAGGACTATTGCTCTGAATAGAATAACAATACTAGATCAGCAGATGGGAGAATGGAGTCAGGTACGTTTATCCAAGGCACTGTAGGGAATTAATATCATATTAATGAATGTAAACGAAGTAACACATTCTCAGGATCTCAAGTCCAACATTAAAGAGGATGCAGATGGGAAGTGATTTAGTTTATCCCTCATTGTGTTGTTAATTGTTGTTATTGTAGATAATTATAATGAACTCATCCTCACTGCCTCTAGGCAGACTATCCACTGGATTGTGGATAAACAGGAATGGTATACAAACAATTTTACATTGCCACAAAATGGTCCTAGGTACTTTAGCGTCTATGATTTTTTGGCATTTACAAGATCAAAAATCGCAGTTTCCTGAATTATAATTTGTTGCAGGGAACTTTACACCAGCGCCGGTGGAAATTGCTCATTGCCAAGTGTGTCATTTCATTGTTGCTATCCAAGCCCCAGGATTTGGACTCATTTCAGAACAGAAAAAAGTAATTATACACTTTTTATGTTCATTTTTCTGCTTAAGAGAGTGCTTCAGCATCACTTCTAAGTCTGCTTTTCTTAGAGAAAGGATGATGTCCTTATGGTTAAGAGTGCGCAGTGCCAGGACTCTACAGCTGGGATCACATTTTTCCAAAGTGCTCAGTTGCTATTTGGGTACTGTGGGGACCAGAATTTCATCTACTCTGATGTTTGTGACTGATTTTCTGAGGAGCTGTTGTTGCTGGACATGGTGGTCTGTGGTAGTTGGCTGTCTAAGATCAGGAAGACATGTTGTTATTTTAGTTGTTGATGTAGTTGCAACACGGCTCTCAGTTAAGCCAGCATTCCCTTGCAGGCTGGGTTTAGAAGGAGTCTTTCTCCCGATACGCAGGTGAAGTTTGTAGCCAAAATTCCCATGAGAGATGGGACTCATAGTGCCTTTGAACACAAAAATGTGTCCCTTAAGCAAGCTGAATGTGCCAAATTTAGCTCAGCTGAGGGGATAGATGTAGCCATGCTAACCAAACAATTGCTTTAAATTTAAATCCATTGTTTTCTCCCTGTTTTTCCCATGTGGTTTTCAGGAAATGTAGGGGCTTCAAGCAGCTGAGCTGAAAAGACCTTGAAGGAGAGCAGGTAATACATTTAGTACAAGGAAGCTATCTGTTCAGTCTCAAACCGTATAGGAAATGCAGATCTTCCCCAGTGGAACTTGTAACAGACAGATCAGGAATGTAATAAAAATGCAGAAATGCCAGAGAGAAAAAGGCTGGGTGGCATGTGAAAGGAGGAGCTTGGCCCAGAGGTAACTCTTGTGCTTTGATACCTCTGGCACATCAGAGCTGCAGATTTGCTGCCCATTGTCTTTTGTGTAAGTGCTCTGTGGAAAACAGGTGACAAACAAGAGAAGTTATCCCCAACAGGGCATTGGAACCCTCCCCTTGTGAAATGCATCTGGGGTAAAAGAGAAATTCTTTCTGCATGATGATAAAAGTAAAGGTGAGATAAAGGGTCTTCTGATGCAATGGGCTTTGTTAAAAAGAGATTGGGTGTCTTGCATTGCATCATTCTGAGCTTGCTTTTGCTGCTGACATTAACTGATCCTAAACTTTTCTTCACTAAGAGAATTAATGGAGTATTATTTTGACATATGTACTTCGTATTTAGTAAAGAAAAGCAGTTGGCAGGACACAGGGAGGCTGACCCTCTCCTTCAATGAATGTGTGTATTCCCCGCATTTTTTGTGCCAAAGCATTCAGTCAATACCTCTGCACAGCCTGTCCTGTTTATGTGACATTCAGGGATTGGATAGTTTATCTTCTGAAAGCAGGTGTTTCAGCATAAACGTTCAAATGAGCTGGGAAAATCTGCAAGAAGGTAAAAATCCACCTTTTAAGTAGTTGAGGCATCAAAATCATGTGGCTTATTTTTGATGTGGGTTTGAAAACCAGCTGAGACGATATGAAAGAGAAATACACCGAGCATCAAATGCCATCTTATGCTGAAAAGCTGATACGCCAACCTTGAGATTTTAAATACTCTAATTTTAAAAAAATTATCATCAACCAACCTAATTTCTGTCCCAAGTATATTTAAATATCTTCAGTGACTTAGAATAGGGTGTTAGTTCTGTGCTGAATTAGCACTGATGTTTCTGCACACATGTGTGCTACGAGGATGCTCAGTAATGGTACTCATCAGGAAGAAGTTGACATTGTGGGAAAGGAGTGGAGAAGCTGGAGGTGTTCTTTAGGCAACTTCTTAGACACGTGTTGAAAAAAAAAAGATTTTGTGCAGGATGAGAATTTAAATGAGTCTAGTAATCCACTAATTCTGGTGTAGAGAGAGGTCACATGTACGGGAAATTTATTTGAAGTTTCAAACAGAAAAAAATAAATATAAGTAATGAAGTTGAGAGTGGACTCAGTCTGAAGTGTCTTGTGCTGAGGAATCTAAAGCTTTGGCTAAAGAGTCAGGAATTGTGTTCAATCTCCATCCTTAATTTTCTCCTAGGATTATGTGAATGGACTCCTGACCTTACTTCCCAAAATAATCCATCTATTCATTTTAGATTTAAAAATGAAAAAAAAATACAGTTGAAAGAATTTGGGGGGTTGGCGGGGGTTTTTTCTTATTAAAAAAAAAAAAAAATGTTTCAAGGGGCTATCAAAGTGAAATATTTTGTATTTTCCAATGCTTTTATTGATGGAAAGGACCCGCAAAATTTATGCATTGGTTTCGATCCCACAGAAGCTGTGTTTGTCACAAAAATGAACAATTTCCCAGAAGCAATTATCGGTGGGGTTGGTAGATATGTGGCAGCTAGAATGTAAAAGAGCAGAAACAAAACAGGGAGGTGTTTTGTTTCTGCTTTCTCCTGCTTTCTACCCTTTCTCCTGCTTTTGAGTGGGGGAATGTTATTGCTGAAGGTTACAGGCATGCCTGGACCTGTGAAGGATGCTGTAAAAGAACAGTAGAAAATTTTGAGAGACTTGCTGACTCCAGCACATAAATCATTAACACCATCTTTTTTAATGATTTCCATCAGAAAATAGGTAAAAGGTGAAATCCAAAGTCTGTGGTATGACTGATTTTTAAATTTTTTTTTCTTTTTTCCTTCTTTATCCCTTTGTTCAAGGGATACGTTGTCTCAGAGATCAGCTTCTGCAGTGCATATGAAGAGATGAATTGCAGCTAGAAAGTCTAGCCTATTGAGGAGGAAAGAGGCACACACACAAAATTTCTTATGGTAAATCAGTCAATGCAAATGCCATTGAAATCCTTGTAATGACACAAGAGATGCTATTTTCATGGCTCGTTGGAGGCCATACCATTTTTGGTTCTCAGTCAAAGCATACTGTTGTTTTCCAGACTTCTGTGACCAAAAAATAACGTCAACAGCACTATCTGCTTTGTCCTTGGGCTCTTTCATTGGACACATCTCTTGGTGTCTCCTGACACAGCTCATCCCATTTAAAAACACCCTTTGCCTGGAGGGGCTGTCCCTCTGCTCCACCATGCTGCAGCCTGGCACTCTTCAGAGAGCAGGCAGTTGCCATGTTTATCTTGGCTCCATTTAGAAAGGTCCAAATTGCTTGGAAAGCCATAGGGACACACTTTTGAAATATCAAACTCTTGTATCTGAACAGATTGCTTATTACATTATGCTCAATGGGGGTGAAGAAGTCAAGGTCTGGATCATTGCAAAAATGAACCGGTGGCATCTGTTGCTACCTCCAGACATACTTAGCAACATCCACCTGAGTAGGGAAATGTTTTGAATGAGCACTTGGCTATATTTGTAGACATGCCCACTGAATATGACACAGTACACCCAAAGCTCAAAAAAAATCACTGGTGTGCTGCCACTTAAGAAGTAAGAGAACATAAACCAACAGGATGTTGTGCTTTCTGGAAAATTAACTGTACAGCCTTGGCATAGTCTGTGCATGTAGGCATTCAGTCTGGAAATAATAGAAATGCACTCAGCTGTATTCAAATGTGTCAGCAGTTACGTGCACAGGCGGCAGAGCTCTTTTGAAGGGATGCTCAGTGCACTTCAGATGATAATGTGCTTACATGAGCAGGATAGGTACAGGACCTTTTCCTAGTGTCTCTTCTCATCACCTTCCCTCCCACAGACCTTATGCTTTTTTGCATTCCTAGACATAAAGCCAGTCAGAGAGAGTGTAAATACCTAGAAGGAAATTTGTCCAACAGCTTCTAAACTGGCTTGTGCATATTCCATGTGATAGCTAATCAGTAAATATTTATAAGAACTTTGAATATTTGACATGATAGTTTATTTAAAAATTTCATTTCAAATCTAGAAGGTATTATTACTGTCTTTCTGCTTTCCTCTTTCTCCTTACTTTTCTTTTCTTTCTACAAACACTTATACTTGGGGGAGTTTTCTTTTCATTTTTATAGGATTACTTTTCTGATTTATTTCTTTTCTGCTGCTTCTCCTCAAAATGACAAGCTAAGCAATGAAGCAATTCCTCTCAGTTCTATATGTATTAAATGTGATGTAGATTAAATACAAAGAGCCAAGAGTTTCAAGGAAACATAAAGAGAGGCTCTGTGCAGTGGACCTACAGCTTTCATTGGCACAGCAAGTTTAACACTACCCAGAAACGCTAGATTTACTGCCAAGCACACAGCTCCTGTGTTGCTCACAAACAGGAGGTGGGATTCAGCAGGTTTGTGCTGTGCAGTCCAGCTGTAAAGGTATCAAGAGCACTCAGAGGCTTTCTGGTGCTATGATAGCTGGATGTTCATGGCCATTGGTTCTAGAAACCTTGGATTTGTGTGGAAGCCCCCAAATTCCAGTGGAGCAGATTTATAGGATGGACAATATAGTACGGACAGAGCCCTTGAGAAATGGTGGCTTTAATATATAGCCATCATCATCTGTCTGCCCCCTTTTTCCTCCTTTTTTTTGACAAAATAAAATATAAACAAGAAAGTGTACCAATAAGTAGCATTGGGTGCCTTTTTTTTTTTTTCCTAGAAAAAGGTCTATAAATTAGATCTTTCTGAGATAGATATGTGGTTATATATTCAAAAGCAAACTCCTCTGTTATACTAGCTTTTCTGACTTCTCCTCCTTTTATTTGCCAAAAAAAAAACCAACCAACCATTGTATC
>VZTM01010304.1:310806-353716 GCA_013400555.1 Jacana jacana | reverse complement strand
AAACAACCAACCATTATATCGGTAAGTAGCATTAGGCTTTTTTTCTTTTCTTTTTTTTTTTTTTCCTAGAAAAGGCCTGTAGATTAAATCATTCTGAGACAGATATGTTGTTATATATTCAAAGGGAAACTCCTCAGTGATACTAGCTCTTCTGACCACAACTCTGCCCCTGAAGCTTTAGCATAGGCTAAAAGACCAATGATTTGTATACAGGATAGCAGTAAAAATGGTGAATCTTGGAATTATCTCTGATTGGAATGAGTGATGAGTTGTGATTCCTGCCCTGCTCTTTACGGATGTTATTTGGAAGCAATTACTACAGTGAATTTAATTATATGTCCTCAATAGTGACATATGGCATGAATTTCATGAGTAGTGCACTTGCACAGGTTGTTCTGTATCTGTGTGTCATGTGCCGTCCCGTGGGCCTGTGGCCCCATTTCCAGTAACAACCATGCAGTGAGTAATCTACAACGATTACAACCAAAAAACCTGAATATTGATTGACGAACTCATCCCACTTTGAAATTACTAGCGCTTGAAAGTAGATTGTTTCAGTGCTTCACCAAAACTTATCATTGAGAGTATTTCATCGGCTTCAACAAGATTTAAACATAAACCCAAGTGTGTTCCTGAACCTGGGACTTGGAAAGTAGAAGGCTCAGAAGTGATTTTGAGCTGGAGGATGCGTGTCATTGCATATAAAATGCTTTGATCCTCTTATTTTCTGAACCACTGGCCCCACTTCAGTTGCTGGTGAAAGTTCGTCTGCACTGAGGGGTTCAGCAAATCTCAGAGTTGCTCACTATATATTGCAGCATTAAGGCCAGACTTCTCTATCTGCCAGCCAAAGTGTACCTCCAATGCTGGCATTTCAGAGGTAGGCTCCCATGGATGAAGAAGTCCCTTTTCAGTTCTTGACTGCAATTTCTTTTGAAATAGTTTTTTGTTTTGTTGTTTTTTTTTTCTCATTAGGTAGCCAAGATTGTTTACTGGTTTTACTTTTTCTCATTTCATTTAACTTTTTACTCAGACTGTAACCCTGTGACATGGAACAGCTCTTTTCTGAAGAAATCTGGGTGTTTTTGAACAGATGTGGAGACATGACAGAGTTCATTTAGAACATAATCAACGGATAATAATAGGGTACTCAGAGATATTGCAGTGAATGACAAGTACCATCAGCCTTTTTAAAAGAGCAAAATTAGACATTTTTAACTCCACATGCACAACAGTGTTAGAAGAAGCAGGAAATGACTAATTTGAAATCCTTTTATTATGTTCTAGTTCTTTTAAAATGATATTGTAACATGCTCAAACATTACCCTGATCCTTCTCTGCTCACTGTCTCGGTAGCATTAAAATACCATTCCATGTGCTATTTGAAGCAGACTGCCTCTCTTGCGTACTCAGTTGCATCCTTCACCTTCCTCTCTGAGGTTTGAGAGTGCTCAGCATGTCAGGATGAGGCCCCAGAATCCCTCATGTGTGATTTGTGGTTTTCATTATAACATCTGTTTTATGAAACTCGTATTCCTCAAACTTCTATAATGTGGTGGCTAACCAGAGTACTCAGGAGGGTTTGGGTTGCTGTCATTGCCTGTATCTGTTTTCACGATGCTGACAAGAGGACTGAGCTGAATTTATTGTCTTCAGCCCTGAGTTGCTTGACACGGTGGGAGGGAAGACCCCCCACTTGCACCTCACTGCCTGCTTCCCCCCAGAAATGTATTTAGATCGGGAGGACCAGGCAGTGCCTGGCCTGTTGCATGAACCCAGCGGGTGGAGGCAGTGGTGGAGTGGGGAATGGCTCTTTGCATGCCGAGCCACAGTGGCGGTCTGCTGCTCTGTCTCCTGGCAGAGTCACCAGGAGTCTTTAGGGCTCCAATTTGCAAAAGCCTTGGTGTAACAAAAAAATCATTGGAAATGTATTCTGGTTCTCCTTCACCTCCTGATTCTTCCACCCCTGGCTAATCCTTAATTTATGCAAAAACAAGCCCCACCACTGTGACAGATCTCTTTTGTGTAGGGTATGCAGTGTCTCAGACGCTTCCAAGTGTGGGAAATGCAGGCAATTTATACAGGATTGGCACATACACCAGTATAGCTTGCTGGTTGCTTGTAAAGCTTCTTGGCTTCCTTGAGTTTTTTACTGTGCATCATGACTCGTAACTCGGTATTTTGTATGCAGGTAGGTCATTTCTGCTTGCGTCATCTGGGTCAGGAGAAGCTTGGCTGTCAGTCTTGCTAATCTCAGTTTTTTAGTAAAAATACCTTCAATAACCTGTGCTTGCAAAAGGAAAGACAGTGACATTAGGAGAGTCGCTGCGTGGCTGTGTTCTCACCATCAGAACGAACAGGATTTTCTGTGCTGACTCTGAGCATTAAGGAAGCCAGAACAAAGACGACAGATGCTTTTTTAAAAGGGATCGTCAGAGGATACAGCAGATTCAGTGATCATTGAGGTTTGTCTTGACATGTCAGCAGTGTCTCCTGGGAGCAGTAAACTGGTCTCCTACCTGGCTGCAGATTGGCTGGAAAGCTAATTTATTTTATTTTATTTTATTTTATTTTATTTTATTTTATTTTATTTTATTTTATTTTATTTTATTTTATTTTATTAACAGCCTGTATCTTCGGTAGCTTGTCTTGCTGCTTGTGTCTACTTTAAAATTGGAGTAAATAGTCTTGAGCAGAAAAATAATGCGTAGTCTCTGCAAATGCACAGAGCAAGTGAAAAACATTAGGCTTGGAGATGTGAATAAAGTTGGGTCTTGATGGTGTTTGCCAGCTGGGAGCCTGCCAATTACAGGTGCTTTAGAAGAGCCTTTTTAGTTTCTAACTAAACTGCTTTCCTTAAAGAAAGCAGAAGAGGGAAAAATAATCTGAGCTAATACATACTAGATGTTCAGATGGTGTGGAAACGGTGATGGGATTTACCTAACATGTGCTGGCTAAGAGATAAACTTGTTAACTTTGCATGTGGTAAATGTAGAATGATATTAAAGCTTAGCAGAGTTCTTACCCTAGGTTTTTTGAGACCTGATGGCCCAATCATGTGCCTCCATCACCTGTGGCAGGTAGACATCTCATTCTCAGACTCTGGCTACTTTCAAATCTATTTCTATTCGCTGTCCTTCACAATTCCTGCAGCTATTTCAAGGCTGATAGTTGTGTTTGGGCATCTAGTGAACAGAAAAGCTTTCTGTTTATTGAAATTCATCTTGGTATCATGAAGATTAAAGGATGAAATTGATTACAGAGGAGCGCTTTGAATCCATGAAGTACTACCTGTCTTTCATTTATGTTTCAGACCTTACTTCACCCCATATTTGATAACATTCACTCCACAAGTCCTGTCTCCACAAAATGCTTTGGTAGTAGATTTAGATGCAAATGTACAATTGTTTTCTGCCAGAACCTGGAGGACATCTTGAACCTTAGAGCACTAAATAGGCATGTTTATAGAAACCTTGGTGCCCCAGTTTCTGCAATGTGGCACACGCCTGCTCTACCAGAGATAAACACCTGCTTTTGTTGGTTTATGTCTCCTTTTAATGAAGGTTTGAAGTTCTTGCTGTCTCCATACTAGATAAGATAGATAAGAGGATGTAAACATATAAGCTCCACTTGTAGAAGGTCTCACCACTAAATACAGACTATTCTCCAGCTCCCTTCCTCAGCCCATTCTCCTAAACTCTTGTCAGAAATGGCACCTCCTTGCTTCTGTGAGAATGCTGTAATCCCAGCCCTGAAGGGCTGTTGAATTTTTCTGTGCTGAGTGTAGAAGCTCTTCATAGCCTTCAGTATACAGAAGTGCATAGTAAGCTAAGCTGGGACACACAGACACATGAGAAGCAACATCAGACATATGACAAAGTCATTAAACCAGCTAATTTAAAAAATATTAATTATCAAGAGCATTTCTATTCTGAAGGGGAGAAACTGTCCAAAGAAATGTAGTCACCTCTAGTAACGCAATATGTTAGACAGTGCTGCTCTGCCTAATTAATGACTGTTTGCACAGTGCTTTGAGATCTTTGCCAAACAAGGAAGGCTAATATGTTGCTATGTGTAAATGTTAGAAAAAATAATTTAGAAAATATAGCAGTACAAAGCCAGGTTGCTCTTATCATTTAATCAAAGCCAGGTTCAACTATCTTCTTTTTTCTGGCTGCTGGCTTAATTAGATAAGCTGCTGAATTTAATTAACTCATCAAACTTAATTTGAAAAGATCTCTCAAGTCAGTAAGAGTTTGTCTTATGCTTATTACTTCTATTTGTTGCATTGAGTCTTTAATATCACTATTTTGTTAGGATATTAACAGTAGCCTTAATTGTGTTCTAATTTACTGCATTTACTCAGATGGTGACAGTTTCCTCATTTTTTTAAGTGCCAGCATGTGAAAATCAATCATGATTTAATTTAAGGCAGTGAAATTGCTCTCTAGCCCTCTGTCAAGTCAGATACATACTATACTCTTTTCCTGTGCGGGTTTGCAAGGTGAAGTTATTTCAGAGGAAATCATGATGAGTTTCTGAGGTCCCATTTTCAGGAGAAGTGTTATGATGAAAATTATTCACTGGGTGTTCTTTTGGGACTGTTTTACCAAATTGTTGGGTAATAAATTTGAAGCTGGAATTTGTGTTACAACAATATAATTCATTTGAAGGCATCTTTCTGTGTGGTGCTGCAACTTGTTGTACCAACCTGAAGCTCCTTGGAAGTTACTAAAGAAAGAATTACTAGTGAAGAGTCTAAATTTTAGAATTTGTTGTAATTTCTAACCCAGCAGAAGGACCTGGTTTGGCCTTCTTTTCACATTCCTATAAGATATCCTACACAGAGAGGAGAGGTCAAGTGATAGCTTAAAATCAAAATTTCTCTACAAATGCTCTACTTGTTGATCTGTAAGGCATGGCTCTATTGTGATGTAGGCTATGTTGCTGATCAAAACAGTTCTAATTAAATCTGGAGGAGTTCATGTATAATTGCTATATCCTGGGGGAAATCAAGTGCTTTCTTACTACTCCAGCCAGTAGTTTTGCAGGAGTAACCTTGCTCACAATTGCGCTTTCAAGGTTTCTTTTCGTTTTTCTTTTTTTTTTTTGGCTTGAGGTGTGCTTTCAAGTGCACTATTAAATAACTAGTTCTTCTCTGTTTTCCCTTAGAATGACTATAGGAAGCTATCTATGCAATGCAAGGACTTTGTCGTGGGGGTACTGGACCTCTGCAGAGACACCGAAGAAGTAGAGGCGATTCTCAACGGAGATGTGAACATACATCTGTGCCCCGAGCACCACCGCCCGAGTCTGAGCAGGATTAAACTTGCTATTAAATATGAGGTCAAAAAGGTAAGCTACTTTTTTGGGTCCCTGGTTGATACTTCTTCACATCTAAATTATACTTCCTTGATTTCAGCTGGAAAATAATAAATGAAAGATAAATTTCAGTGGGACCAGGACTATACCTAGGTTTTTAATGTTTTATGGCCTGATTTGCATTTTCTCACATACTTTCCTGTGGAGAAGGGCATTTGCAAAGGACATGTTACAGGAGGTATGGTATTTATTGTAGAGTGACAGATGTGAATGTACACATGGCCCAAGGGACCGCCATAGTGCATGGTGCTTCTTGTGCAGGTCATGACTTTGAATCTCTGAAGACCTCAGTAGTGACTAAAAGCTGTTCCCACCCCAAACTGAGGCTCTTCCTTCTTGCACCATGATTTATGTGAAAGTAAAGGATGAACCTAGCAGATGCTGTGGCATCTTTGGTCACCAGTAACAACAGTAGAGAATTTAGTCCGATTCCTCACCGTTCCCAAACTACTGCTGAGACTGAGGAAATAGCTGAACTCTGCAGTTTGACTGAAGTCCATAGACCAAGTTTCCAGTCTCACCTGACTGCTCTCATGCTCTCTGATCACTCAGCTCTAACTCACATCTCATTTTAGTCTCCAAACCCACTTGTAAATATCAAAAATTATCTTCCTGTAATGTTAAGGAAAGAACATATACATAAGGTAACAATTTTGGCACAGTCAAGATAGTGTGAAAGAAGGTGGAATTTAGATTTTGAAAAAAGAAGTTTTGTAATTTTGTAATTTGTAAATTTAATAGTTGAACTCAATTATCTTAAAGGTCTTTTCCAATCCAAATGATTCTATGATTTTATTCAGAATTAGATCAAAACCTCAAAATTTAATTTCTTACTAACTTGGAATTTTGACTTTTTTGAAAGCATGTGAATGTGGATGAATATTGATAGAAAGTGATAGATTCGCAGCTTCCACTAAAGCTCCAGATCCCTCCTGTGAGAGTTCAGATTTTCCACCAAATCTATGAAACAACAGGAAGATGTATATTTTGAGGAAAAGCATAATGATGGACCTTTAGAAATATTCTAAACAAACATTCAGCTTTACGGAAGTGTGTTGTGTGAATGGAAAATTTGATTCTGGCAAATCCTAGGCCTGGGTGGTCCCAATTAATTGCTCCTACAATATGCATTGATGGAAACTGGGCTCCTGCTACGGGACTCAGAGAGCGTTCCAAATTTTCAAGCTAACATCTGCTCTCTCTATCCCCTCCCAAACTCACCACCTGCTCCAGTTTGCCTCTTGACTGTGTTGCTGTGCTGGCCAGAGAAGGTCTTTTCCTATTATGAAAGGCATTAATTAAAAAGAATCTTAAAACTCTTATTTGAAATGAATAGCTTTCATGCAGGAGCACGTGGTATGTAGCCAAATATTTCCTCCTGGGATTTTGTGTCTCTGCCTAGTTCCATCACCAAAACTGAGCATAACATCTCAGCTTATTGTTAGTTAGATGCCTCTCAACAAGCTGGGTCACGTTTAGTTATTGAAGCTGTCACTCTGGTAACAGGAGGCCAAACCTTTCTGGTGCTCTTTCAGAAAATGAACTCATGTAAAATAGACTGATGGCATCTCATCAAGGTATAGTTCTGACCTATGATCTGAGATTATCATGAACTTGATGAGAACCTCAAGCCTTTTCAATGCATAAAGTCTTCTGCACTATTTTACTTGTTTATTCTTCTAAATATTTGTGTCGTCTTTTAGATACCAAGACTATTAACCGGAGACCAATTGCTGTTAGTTCTTGTGCTGCCCTGAGCACATTCATCCTAGCTCAGTCAGTTTCAGAGGAATATCTCCACCATTTCTTTCTTTCATTCTTTTCATATGTGTACCGTTTCCTAATACATGAACACTGATCTAAAGCATCTGTGGTGGGTCATATATATTTAGCCTTGTTCCTTATAAATATCTTCCTATGCCCAGGAAAGCTGAGCATCCTCTGGATCACAGCAACCTGTTACTCACTGATAATAAACTGTTAAACTATTTACAGAACATAAATACGAGCATCTGTCAACCTCGTGTTGACTCTCAGGTTAGCATTTTTCAGAAGATTCTTCTCAGCAGGCAATATATGTTTACGTGTAAGATAAGCGTTTAACTGCTAACTCGAAATAAGACAGTTTCATTTGTGGGAGGCAGAGACACATTCAGATAAATGGCTTCAGTTATTGGTAGTGACTTATGATAATAGACTGATATTTATCACACTTGCTGAAAAAAGAGATTGTGTTATGGTAACACAGTAATGATTCCCTTAAGAGGCAATGCATTCAGGTACATGCTTTTTATCCTGCTGAGAGATAAAAGGCTTATGTATAAAAACTCTGTGTTTTTCAATTTATTTTCATTTTAAGAAAAGCCTATAACAGAGGGGGTGAGATGGAGGGTGAATTATTATACGTATTTGATAAATCAATTCTTGGGCAGATTCTGTAGAATTCAAGTCACTTTTTCAAAGCTAATGTGGTGACTCATAGGTGTAAGCGAGACCGTATGTGGCCCTCTAAGTGTGAAAGGCAGAGCAAGGCAGGCACACCAAGTGACTTCCCACCCAGAGCACCCAACACCACTCGGTCAGATGGTGCTGTCTGCCCAGGTCAAGTCCAGGCACTGGGACGTAGGTGGCTCTAACTCACCCAGAAACAGTCCTGGGATAAAGAGACCTTTCCATTTTTTTAACTGCACTCCAGAACTAGAATGACAAGGAAAAATAGTTGGGTTTGCCTTTTTCTCTTTTTTTCATTTTTTGGTTTTGGCTTTTTTTTCTTTTTTCCTGGAAACTTAGGTGGTAGAGTAGGCCTAACAAAGGGACTACATCTGTGCCTGCCACCCCTGCTGCCAAAATCTCCCCACTTTCATCATTAGCATCAGTCATCGGGTCAGTTTTGTATTCGCCAGCTCAGCAAGTCCTAGATGAGCTAAAGAAATAAACGTGTGCTTACTTAAATGGGTATAGAGCTCCTGAGGTATTTTATAGTTGTTCTTTTATGTGAACAGCAAGAAGAATCTTAGCCACGACAACTTTAGGGATTTTGTGATGGTCTGAGGAAAAAAAAGAGGTGTTAGTCGTTAGGGTGTTTTTAAAAATAAGTTAGTATCCAGACTAAATATTTGCATTCACATCTGCAATGTTAAGAAATATTTGATTTTGAAAATAAAAAATATTTCTACCATTAGCTCCTTCATTCTTTCCATGTTAGGGCTCTAAGTGCCTACCGTAGGCTGAGCACGTTTGAGATGAATCTTGGGAAGTCAAGAAAGCATGAAGAATTCCAGAGTTCACTTGTGTGTGTTTTTTCCCTTTTGTTTCTGCAAAGCATGCTAATAGCACATATGAGACCCTGACAAGAACACAAGTTTAAGGCTCTTACAGAATTGCAGGACTTTATATACAAGGTCATCAAAGAATTAAGAAACTATGATTGTACCTATTTCACAGCAAGGAGAAAGCTAAAATTACAGTGCTTACACAGTGGTCCTTAAAAGCTCTGTATTACTCTAATTCTTCCTGTAAGAACTAAATAATCCCCCTGGATTCTTGGAAAACCGCACTCAACTGGCCTCTATTCGAGTTTTCCAGAGTAATTTCTCCCTCCTAGTCAGCTGTCTTAATGATTCATAATTCCTTGAATATTATTACAATGGGAACAGTTTGTCAAGAGCAAAACCAAACAATTTGAGAAAATTTAAGCGTTTACAGAGTCCTGGATACTTTCTAAGAAATGGACTTTTAGCCCATGTCATGGGATTGTAAGGAATTTACTATTCTCTTCCCTGATATTAGTTAGCTGTGCTTAGGCACTTGCATACTCCAGTCGAGAACTGATTTCTTGCTCCTTCAGATGTTCAGGGCCTGCAGCAAAGGGAGAAGAAAGGTTGGGTGTAGGTAGAGCACTGGCTGCTGGTGCTGCAGCAATGCTGTTGGGGTGATTTCTTTGGATGCTGTAGGAGAATGAGGAGCCATCGTGGTGTGAGAGCAAACGCCACGGCAGATCCCAGCCAGCTACTCATGGAAAAGGCAAAATTAAAAGCAGCATTCAGGTGAAAGAGGAATTATTTTGCTTGCGTGTTTGTGGTGGGTTACATCCAAAAGGGAGATCAGTTGATTAATTGGAATTCTGATCCCAGGGAAAGAAAGTAAAACTGATCTTAGCTTCTTAAGCCAGGGGTACTTTCAGCTGTTCTTCATGTGAGCTTACAACATCTAAGTGAGAGTTTTCTTCATGTTCTTGACTGAAAAATGCAAAATAATCTTTTTTTTTTTCTTGAAACAATTAAAAAAAATTATTCCAATCAGAATGGAAATATAAGGGCAGCACATGTTCCCCTTGTGTATGAACTCTTTTCTAATTAAGCCAGAGTGTGATTTCTACCTGTGAGGGGCATAGGTACAGAGGCTGGAACAGCTCTGCCTTGGGCTCTTCCCTTGGACAGTCAGTAGTGAGAAAAAGAAGGTTTTGAAGTGCCACAACAAAACCATTTTACTGGTGTATATCAGTTTTACAGAGCCCTCCTTGTTTTCTCTTCTCATCTTTGTCTGTGCTGCTATGCTCCTTTCTTGTCATCCTTTAATGCTGGCAGGGGGCCTATATGTTGACATTTACCTTGAGGTCTAAAGCTGTTGCTTCTCTGTAGGAGGTGACATTCATTCTCCTTCTTTCCCAATGTCAGAATTATCATTGTTGTATTTTTTTAATTGCAAATGTTGAGTGCTCACCTCTTTTCTCAGCAGCTCAGCTCTTAGCCATCACAAAGCCAGGGCACCTTTCTCTTTCACGAGTTTTAATTTAATTAACAGTGAGACATACAAATTGGGTTTGAAAAAAAAAAATTAATAAGAATTAAACAGAACACCAGATGGCTGTGTAAATCCTATTTAATAGAGAGCTGGAACAGGAACTTTTCTCATAACTGTATTATTAATAATTAACATATGGAAGATGCTCTGAACAGAATGCTCATGGTCATTTTTCACTGCATTTGTCATGCGACTCAGATACTCACGGTGTGAGAGGTCCCAGCTCTCGACAGCTTCTGCAACAACCCGTACTCCCCATTCATGTGTTCAGAGGATGTGGTTTTACCCTGCAGAACAACTTTTGCACAAAGTCCATGGTCGTCCTCACCACGGAATGGGGCTCCACCTGCAGCATTTCCACCCCACATGAAAGCTAGAGAAGGTTAGTCCCTAAATGGGCAGAAGAAACAGTCTTGCTCCTGCTGAGGAGACAGCTTTGCACCCCCCAAAATGTGCAGTAACAGACAGTGCCCCAAACACAGGCTGGGGTAGAGTTCAGCTAGCGCATCCTTAGGAAGGTTAATGGGAAAAGCTCGATGTTTTAAGAGAAGCACAGGAACATAAACTGGAGAACAGAGAGCAGGAGAAGGCCAGGGATGACAAGAAGTTCTGAAACTCCTCCCTTTGGAGAGCAAGGAGTCTATCTGTGCCATGCTAAATGGTGGGTAGCTATGGCTCTGTGAGCTCTCAGTTTGCAGTTACTCTGCAAATTCCTGCAATGCCATGCCCTGGTGAGGGGCTGCTGTAGGGGAGAGGTGGAGAGGGCACACTGGGCCACACCACCCACCACCTAGCACACAGCCTGTGCATGAGCCTTATCACAAATGGAAAACTACATTTCAGTAACCCAAATGGAACATTTCAGCTTCACGGCTTTCGGAGTTGTCTAGGTCACCAAAATCTCTCTTGCTGCTATTTGTCCCTCTTTGGAACCAAATTAAGTTTAAGAATTTCCCACGGGACAAACTACGATCTCTCTATATCCCAATGGTTGTAGCGTGCACAGATACGGCTTGAAGCAGGACAGGGTTTTGTTTTGCCAACTAAATGTGAAACCTCAAGGAGATGAGCTCCTCAAGAAAAAAGGCTTTCAGGAATTTGGCTTTTTGCTTTTTTTTCTGTAATCCCTGCTTAATTTTTTCCCACTCTAGTTTCTGGAATATTTAACAGAGGTCTTGTGGAGTCATCGATGACTTGGACTCTGGTGGTGGGATGAAAAATGTCTCTTCATCCCTGGAGAGACAGTTGATACTGTACAAATGTAATTTAATTTCTTTGTGAATAGTAGAAACACTGTGGTCATTCTCTTAAGCATTTCCATGTAATTTTTCTTTTTACATTTTTAATTGCATATTACAGACATTTTGTCAGAGATCGGAAAGGGAAGGAGTTACTTCCCTTCCTCACAGAAAGTCTTTCTATGTCTCTGAGTATTACATTAGGACGGTTCCTTCCTCCCACTGAAATCTGTGGTTTTGATGATTTCCTTTTGTCCAGATGTTTTAATTTATTTTCTTTTCCAAGATGAATCTCATTTTGTTATGTCCTGCCCATATATCCATCCTCTCAAGGCTTGAATGAATCATATCTCCATCCTGAGTGGTATTTGCAATATTCCCAATATTGCAGTAATATGCAGGCTTAATTATTTTCATTTGCAAAGTGCCACAAAGTCTTAGGTGTCCATACAGGTATTGACAAGAGAGCATGGGAACACATCAAATCCATTGCATGGATGCCCATCACAGATGAAAGGACTTAAAATTAACTTTATTAATAGTAAAATTCACTTAGAAAAGAGCAATCAATATGACCTGCTGTAAACCTGACCTTCATTGCCCCCAATTTTGTCTTCATCTATCTCTCCATAGGCAGCAGGGGGGGATGAATACAACCCCTCAAAAACAAAACAAGAACAAAACAAAAAAGTTAGTTTTTCGAGTTACTGAGGGAATTTTCTTAAGTGGTGTTCAAATTCAGCTGCCTGCATGGGTACCAACCCAGCGTGCAGCTCTCCTACTTGGCATTCTTGTCACACACCAGTGGGTTTCTACATTTCAGTACATTTTGGGGACTCTATGCCTCATGGTGAGAGAGTCCATATCTCCATCAGCTCTGCTGGGAGTGGAGTTGTCAGAGTTCGAATATCAGCCCAGCCTCTCCTCACTACATAGCCAAGGGAGAAGAGTTTACTGACTCTCCTGGGGGAGGAAGAGGCTACAGCATTTTACTTTTCTCCTTCTGTGCCCACAGAAGGGTTTTGGTTTTTTTTATAGATACCAAAGGGAACTTCTTGTTTGTGGCATGCTTTCAGATGAATAATTAAATAGGAAGGGTTTCCAAGTGTTTTTTATTCTGCACAGATATGAAAACCTTGGAATGTTAGAGGCTGGGACTTCCAATTAATTTGCTTGTTTTCAGATAAGTAATTCAGTGATACCTTTTATTCATGCGTGTAAAATGAGGAGAAACCAGACATAAGCAATAAATCTCTTCAGAGAATGAAGCCCACTAGAATATGAAACAGAAGTCTGCTCAAGAGCCAACCACCTTATTCAGTGTGCTATAGAATAGTGTGTAGTGCAAAAAAGAGCCTCTATCTTTGTCTCAGGGAAGTGAAATAATAAATAAATTTTAGGCAGAACAAGGGTTAAACTGAACGAATAAAAGATTTTTTGTAAACCTCTACATTTTCTAATTATATACCTCAAATATATTGAACTTAATTTAATATCCCATGAATTGAAAATCTAACAGAATGACAAAAAAATCCCCCTCAATTCCTTCCACTAAGAAGAGGCTTATTAATTTTGTGTTTTCACCCAGCACTGGAGAGCATTGCCATCAATAGGCGAATTGCATTTGAAATGGTCCTGGCAGTTTCATTTTCCCCATTATTTTTGTTTGCTATTAGACTAATTTGTTTTTATTGGGTTTTATTTTGTGCCTGTTCACCGTTCCGGTGCCTGGTCAAATCCTGTTTCCATCCACGTTGCTCACTCTAATGGGACCATGCCCTCTCCTTTACAGAGCTGCACCGCACAGGTGGGTTGGGGCAATTACACAAGCATTGGGATGCTGGGATGACCTTGGCTGCCTTGGTTCAGTCTTCTCGCCTTTGCAAAGTGAGATCCCAGTCCTGTTAACGTACTCGACTGATTTAACTGAGAGCAAACGATCTGTCCCAAGCAACATGCTTGCTTTTTGAGAGCAGACTGAGGAGCAGCAAGGAGAGGTAGCTAAGCTGTAAGTTTTTAAGTGTTCAAAATCGGAATTTTGGATTAGGTAACTCAGGTCAACCAGCAAGGAGACTCAGATATTCAGTTTCTATAAAACTGGGGAATGTGTGGCTATCCTGGGATCTGAGGCAAGCAAGAATTTCTCCACGGTGGAGAGGCTCTAAAAAGAAAGCTTTTTTTGGTTAAGAAAGGTGCATGTGAAAGGTTTAATTTATTATGAAAACTGTAATAAATGCTTCTTAGTTTTATGCCTTAGAAGTAACTCAGAGACTGAGGCTGCACAATTTTCTTTTTATTTCATCCTGATTAATTCCAGCTCTTCTGGCCTCTGCCTACAAGTACAAACCTTTTCCCTTCGCTACTGGGTCTATAAATGCCGGCATTAGACTTCAGCTGTCAGGTCTGAATATTCACCCAGACTGTCATAAAGATCATCTACAGGATGAGCAAGAATTTCATGAATATGTGTGTGTGATGCCATTAGACAGTCAAATGAACCCCAGGGACAGAGGGAAAGCTGAAGAAATCCTCAGGGCAGGGATGTTTCTGTGCTTCATGTTCTCTGTGTGTCTGCAGCAACTGTGATATCTCAGAGGACCTTCTCTCATGTCGTGTTTATTTTTATGCCATGGTCAGACGGATTGAAATGCGTCTTCATCAGCTGAATTTTCTGTCATCCAAGTTGAACAAGGTTCTGTGAAATTCTTTTTTTTTGCTTCTGGATGAAAGAATTTGGACCTGCTGATTTACTCTCCTTTGTAAGGTTACTTTGGTGCAAAGTGTTTTAAAAACTGGGCCTGTGGCCATGGATAGAATTTAACTATAATTAGAGCAGGTCTCTTTTGTGAAAAGGTCACAGTCTCACAGCATGGGTATTGGGATTGGAACTTTACTTTCTGTTTTCAATTATAAAATAATAGGGCAAGTAGTTTTCTATTTCTCTCTTAAACTTTTTAAAATTTTACTTGCACCCATTATCAGGCACAACAGCAAACACTGAGCAAGTTCCAGCCATATTTACCCTTTGACAGCTTCATTTGTCATAGTTTAATAGCACAACCACTTGCTAAAGGCAGATTTTTTTTCTGCTCTCTGGATTATGAAATGTGTATTATATCCCATCTGCTTCTGTTGAAGTGTCTCAGAGTAGTTCCTTCAAAACAAAGGTCTCTTTGTTCACTTGGAGGTTCACAGAACAGAGTACAAGGTGAAGATAAGAACAGGCATGTGTGTATGTTGGCTTTTTCCTGTGCTGTGTATTTCCTAGCAAGCTTCAATAATTTCCACTGAGCTTTTTTGGTCTC
Source organism: Jacana jacana (assembly GCA_013400555.1). Taxonomy (NCBI): domain Eukaryota; kingdom Metazoa; phylum Chordata; class Aves; order Charadriiformes; family Jacanidae; genus Jacana; species Jacana jacana. Next base: position 338,988 of record VZTM01010304.1, on the reverse strand, counting down.
CTGCTCTGCTTCAGGTGAAACGACTCTGCAAGCAGGTGGGCCTCTCATGGGACCAAAAAACTGTTCTGAATCTATTCTAAAAATGTATTTTTCAATTTTTTCAGGGTTTGGTTTGGTCTTGCTACTCAGCAAAATTATGTTTCAGCCCAAGAAATTTATCTTATTCAGTATAAATCTGGTTCTCTGTTTAGGCTTTGAGACTAAAAAATGCTTAAAATATCAAAGGAATCTTAAAGAATGAGAAGCAGCTGAAAAGCAAAGTTATTGTGGGGGTTTTTAACATTTTCATTGCCTTCTTCTTCTGTTTCTTGCACGTGGACGTGTGTTTACCCTTTAATTCATCTGATCCTCTTTGGTAAAATGCAGGGTAGTTTTTGCCATTCAGGGAACATCAGTAATATCCTGATTCCACTTGTCCCTGAGTGTCCTCCACCCCTGCTGATGTTTGCTGGTAGTCTCAGAGCATCTTCAGCAAAACGGATTATTTCACATTTCCTTTACTGATGGTTTTAGGGAGAGAAACAACATTGCGAAGAGGGGCAAGCCCAGCTTTCCATCCCTTCCCACCTCTAGTTTTGCTCAAGCACAGGACTGCAGCCAAACAAATGCCAACTCGCCTTCTGCATCAGGGCTGGATTTTGTCCTGCTGGAAACACCAGCACAGAGAGGTCAGCTCAGCCTGTGCTTGTCTGTCAGGTGTGTCATGAACTCTTCTTAGTAATTCATAGAATCATAGAATCATTTAGGTTGGAAGAGACCCTTGGGATCATCAAGTCCAACCATCAGCCCTCCTCTACAAGTTCTCCCCTATACCATATCCCTCAACACCACATCTAATCTACTCCTAAACAGTCAGGGATGGGGACTCCACCACCTCCCTGGGCAGCTGATTCCACTGACTGACCACTCTCTCTGTGAAAAATTTTTTCCTAATGTCCAGCCTAACCCTCCCCTGCTGCAGCTTGCAGCCATTCCCTCTTGTTCTATCGCTAATTGCTCATGAGAAGAGACCAGCACCAACCTCTCTACAATGCCCTTTCAAGCAGTTGTAGAGAGTGATGAGGTCTCCCCTCAGCCTCCTCTTCCTCAAGCTGAACAATCCCAACTCCCTCAATCGACCCTCATAAGACTTATCCTCCAGNAGTCCCTCTGTAGAGCATCCCTGCCCTCAAGCAGATCAACACTCCCACCCAACTTGGTGTCATCCGCAAACTTACTGATAGTGTTTTCTATGTCCCTATCGACATCATCAATGAAGATAGTAAAAAGGAAAGGTCCCAGCACTGAGCCCTGAGGAACACCACTGGTGACCGGCCGCCAGCTGAATTGAACTCCATTGAGCACCATCCTTTGGGATTGTCCTTCCAGCCAGTGCTTGATCCAGCAGATCGTACGCTCATCCAGGCCATGAGCAGCCGGTTTTTCCATGAGAATTCTGTGGGGGACAGTGTCAAATGCTTTTCTAAGATCCAGATATATTCTGTCCACTGTCTTCCCCCCATCCAACAATCGGGTCATCTTATCATAGAAATAGATCAGGTTCGTCAGGCAGGACCTGCCTTTCATAAAACCCTGCTGACTAGGCCTGATCCCCCGGTTGCTCATTCCATGGCTGGTGATAGCACTCAAGATGATCTGTTCCATAGTCTTCCCTGGTATCGAGGTCAGACTGACAGGTCTACAATTTCCTGGATTTTCCCTTCTGCCCTTCTTATAGATGGGTGTTACATTTGCCATTCTTAACTTTTCAGAGCACACAATGTGTATGGTTCAGATCCCACCTGGTTTTCCCTGTGTGGATCCCTGCAGGGTCCCTGCTCGCTGGTGACATCCCTTACAAAATGGGAAAAGCCACATAATAGAATCCACCTGATGCCCCCCCTCTTATTTTCCCATGTAATTCAGTGGCCCAGCATGACAGTTGACTCAAATGAGTCATCAAAAAGGGCTTTGGCTTTTTTGCTAGGATCTCCGGCATCTGAAGCATTACGCACCCAACCAGGGGTTCCTTTGAGCAGGTGCTGCAGCTTAAAATGCGTTAATCAATGTAGGCTTGCAGAAGTGATGAGCTACATCAAAAGACAAACGTTTAATAATGAACCCAAAAAGGTTGTTCCAAGGGCATGAATGCAGCTACATGATGGAAAGAAAAATGGCTCGTTCCTGCCTCTGCCAGCAGTGTCTCTTGACATTACCAATGTTCTCAAAATCTATTTATGTAGCTCCTTTCCCAGCTCTACTCCCTGATTAAACACACCGCTGCTCATCTGAATTGCAGCTTTTGTTTGCTGAGGTTTGCCAGCGTTTGTTGTAAGGCTTACAGAAAAGGGATGAGCTGGAGGGGAATGCGACGGGAGTATCTGGGTGAAAGCAGGAAAGTTGAAGTCACAAGTTTGTGTCCTTAGCCCTGACATGCAGGTTTTTAAAGTGCTTTTGTTGGTTCACTGATGAGTTTTTCCTTCCTCCCTCAGCCCCTGGCTCTTTAGCATGGGGTGCACTGGTAAAGCAAGAAGATCCTGAGTGGTTCATTCTTTTGCCTCGATGGTAGATTTCTGCACTCATAAGGGAATTAGAATTATTTCAGTAATAAAAAAGATAGTGGGTTTTTTTCTGCACAATTAATTCCAATCATTTGAGGCTGACCTCTGCCTTTTACCTGGCTTGACATACGTTTTCTTATTTCCATTGACAGCATTTTTCTGTCCAAGATAGCTATCTTTTGTCTTTTATCTTTTTTTTTCCTCCTCTCTTTGATGTGTGAGCATTGTCAGAGACTCTCAAGAATTTCCTGGATTATTTTTTTTCACCTGGCTCTGCCCTATGTGTTACACACCAGAGGATAAGAGAGGTGTCCTTCAGGCAGGGACCATGGGATGTTTTGTATAGGGGGTTTAAACAGTCTCTAACCACCGGCAGCTCAGGCAACAGCAGTGCTAACACTGAACAGCACCAGTGACCACAGTCCTCATAACAGACCCTTTGTCCAAAAAAATAGAAAATAAAAAAATCCAAGTCTCTCTCTCACAGTGTTTTCTATCAGAAGTCATTTCCTATACAGTTATAGAGCCATAAAGGTACTTTATTGTCTGTGTAGTGAAACTCCACTCATGCGTTTTTGCACAAGAATACTAAGGAAAAAGAAATCTCAGTCTGTCATGAGAGCTGTAAAGTGCTTTCCCACAATGCACATATGTGATAAGCTACGAGAAAGACCTGTCATCCATCAAATTAGACAGCAGTGTGGAACAGTCATTGTTCAATGTAGTATCCACAGTGATCTCTAAAACCTTCTCTATATTTCTATGTGTAAAACAGTTCCTTTAGGTCCTTTGCATTCCCACGGAAGACTTGGAGAGATTTTTTTTCTATATTCTAGACAATATTAATTTCACTCATTTAATCCCTTCCAGCACAGAACAGCAGTTTTCAGAGCTGTCAATACTTCCCAGTGTTTTTCAGTGACTCTCAAAACCACTGCTTTGGCAGGTTCATTATTTGAGCTGGCTCTTCAGATTGACGCGTGCCTTTATTTTTTATATTATTATTTTTTTTAGCGTTTTTTAAACTTTAAAAACCGTGTAACGGATAGGATGGAGGAAAGTATAGTTTTCTTCCAAAATCACAGAAGTACTCACGCTATAAGGAAAAAACACCGCCATCTACTGGGGTCCCTGTGCCATGGGACCAGAAAAGCTGCCACTGCAGTTTCTGAACGCCGAAACATTGGAAGGATTTTGCTTGAGCTCCCAGATCCTGCTGCAGTACCTTTATCAGCTTGGAGGGGACTCGCTCTGCCCATGAGATAAAGCACTTAATGTCTTTAAATGGCTCTTTTTGGACTCACGGGTTCCCCTCTGCTGCCAGTGCTTCCATTTCAATCAGTAATACCTTGCCCTTCTGCACAGCCCCAGCCACGCTGGTCTTGTTGCAAAGTCTTCCTGCCTTTCTCTTCCTCAGATCCAGCTCCAGTTTCTCCCTAAAAGCCTCCTAGCCTCACTTGCCAGAACTGAAGAAAAGGAAATAGCATTTAATGGGAACTTTGAAACAGCAACGCACCATTCAGGCCTCTGAAATTCAATATACCCTTTTTCATTATGCTTTGAAGTATTCTGCCTTGAAGCTTTTGTCTCAAACTCTGCTCTTTTTTCTGTGCCTGTGACACTAAGCAAAGCATTAGTGTAATCTTCAGCTTGGTGTCAGTGCCCATTCCCAGAGAAGAGAGAAAGTTAAATGGCTCTGTAATGTCTCTGATGAGATCTAAGATCAATTTCTGAAATTCAGATAGAGAGGGGGCTGGCAGTGTCCAAGGGTCACTGCGTGTTTCATTAATACCCGATGGAGCCAACATAATGAAAAACTGTACTGCTTGCTGTAAGCAAATAACAGATCAAAACTCATTCATGCTCTTATCTTTCTTATCCTGATCTTATTTTTCCCCTCATTTTTGTAATAATCAAAGTAAGATGAGTACCATCAAGGCTCTATGGCATGCTGCCAATCTTTATTGCCTTGTAAAAAACAAATTGTTCCAATGAACTGGCTTTTATGGCAATTCCTTCTCAATTTTCCTGTATTTGTATTTTCATTGTAGCTGTTCCCAGACAGAGTGAAACAATGAACAGATTAAAACGTCTGATGAATTCTCTGAAATGCCAACCAGCAAAAGTCTTTGACTGTCTCATTGCCAAGGACAACTGAATTCCATTGTCTGAATCAATTCTCATAATGTGGGGAACAATTACAAGAGCAGGAGGAAGCCTGGCGGTTGCTTTGGCCCTTCATCTCTGAAGTCTGCACATCTACCAGTGTAATTTTCCTTTCCACGAGTTGCTACAATTGCTGTTGAATTCATCATATCTGAAAATAAAATTCACAAAGGGGATCAATTCTCTGTCTAGCTTCCTTCCGCTTCATCTTGCTGTCCATTTGCCAGGAAGATAATAAGCCCTTGCAGCCTTAGTACAAACACAAACACTGGGCATTGGGAAATGCCTCCTTGCAGTGCTGCTGTCATCGCCTCAACCTTCCACTTCAAATGCTCAGGACTAGGGCTGATGAATTACAGATTACCTTTTCTGAAAGCTTTCTGGTTCTGAATGCAGCTTAAGAGAAAGCATATTAAAATGGTAATATTTCCAGGAAAAAAAAAAAAAAAAGACAAAAGAGGTTAAGAGTAGTTACCAAATTTCTTCATTCTGATTTATTCAGTGGAAAGGGTAAAGTCTTATTTTCTATTTTCTAATTTTTAAGAAAGGCAGGCCCCAAAGCCTGATTCATCTGAAGCACTTTTTAAATAGCTGCTAATGTTCTGTTAAAGAAGCAAATGTGCTATTCCACAGCAATCCTAATTACTGTGCAACTGTATTTCATTCTGTGCTAGCAATGAACTGATCATTTAAACTCACAGTAACGGGGCTTTTATTATGCAAACATCTAGAAAAGAGTCCATTAAATTCCTGATTTGATCATCTTTTCATAGATAGTGAAGATGAAAGCACAGTTAGAATTTTCACTACTTTCCAGTACTGATAAAACTACAGCCTGAAACCCCTGCAGCTGGTGGCAGCTGGAAGGGCTGAAGCAGGGCAAGGGTACAGCTGCCAGACATGGTCCATGCCTACCCTGTCAAGGTGGCAACAGGGCAACAGCAGCCCTGAAGCCACCAGTAGCCTTTTCTTTCCTTCTCTCTTTCTTTCTCTGCTGCCTTTATCCCCCCACTCACCTCCAGATAGTTCTGATTTTTGAAGTCGTGGAAGGTTTTACATTTCCCTCCTAAGACCGTCTATTCAACCCAAACCTGAAACGCTCAGTTCTGCTAAAGCAATCAGCTGCATTAGCAACATGTTTATTTTTCACCTTTCTTTTCAGTTATTTTGCCCTTTAATTACCTTTCTTTGTGATTAAAGATAGTCACATTCTAAATTCAATCACCCTGAAGAACAATATGAAATAAGTTTAATCTTTTTTTATAAAACTCTTCTGTGGGATCCCATGGTGCTGTAATTTTACCATTAAGAAATTGCCCTTTTCTGTTGTCTACTGCTCACCTTTTCTTTTTCCTCTGAACAGTAAACTGAAGAAGAGTCTCAGTTGCAGGATACAAAACATGTACTTTCTGTACCAGAGCACTGCAGCTTTTGCTTCTGCTTTTAAATTTGTCTTTTTGTCCAATCAGTAAAGAACGAGCTGTCATTTTTCTGAAAGGTAATCAGAGATAAATTATTTAAAGTAGCAAAATACCAGCCAGAGCTCTTATAGTTTACAGGAGGAGGACCATGAAGAATGGTTCACTTTGGGTCCATATGCAGTGAATAGAGCAACATGATTTTAGTACTGTGATAAGCTGCTATTTCAATGGCCTGTGTCTTTAGCAAGTCACCAGAGGTGTTTTTCAGCTTGACATTAAACTGCACTGCTGTGTCTTTTCTGAATCTCACTGTAGACTGTCTCAGGTGTAAATGCTGACCCCACAGAGGCACTTTGTCAGTGCTGGCCACTGATGGATGTTGGGTTTTGGCCTAGACATGCTCTGTGCTCTGCTGTCTAACAAAACTTTTCTCTAGAGAAGACAAGAAGCAGAAGTGAAGCACATCCTGTCAGTACTTGGGGATTTTGTTTGCCTGGTTTGCAGTTTTCTGTTTGTGACACCATAAGCTGTGCTGGACAACAATGACATGCCCTGTCTCGTTCAACTGGAAAGTTCAGCAGGTCTTCAGGTCACTGAAATCTCTTCCTCTTCAGACAATGCTACTGATAAATTCCATTTTTTTTTCTCTTACAGTTTGTTGCTCACCCCAACTGCCAGCAGCAATTGCTCACCATGTGGTATGAAAACCTCTCAGGCTTACGGCAGCAATCTATAGCTGTGAAGTTCTTGGCTGTCTTTGGGGTCTCCATTGGCCTGCCCTTCCTCGCCATAGCCTACTGGATCGCTCCCTGCAGCAAGGTACAAACTCATTAAGGTGCCTGATTTTTATGGTCATTTCTATCCAGGGCCTGGAATGAAGTCACATAGTTTTCTGTAATGCCATTGGGAAGTGATTTATGCTGTCCTCTGTGCCCCAGAGGAGAGCAAACCTGAGGTGTTGCTTGGCATACACAAATGGAGCTATTCAGTAGAGCTCGAGGTTCATCTTTACAGGTAATGAGGGTGGAGGAAGACAGTGAAACAGTGGGTGATGAGAAAAGAATAGGAAAAACAAGGAATGGATAGGAGATAATATCGTGGGAGTGGGGAGAAGAAAGAGTAGAGGAACCACCAAAATGGGGAACAACTAAAGGAGCAGAGTTTTGTTGCCCTAAGAAGCAACTCTGATGTTTAAACTCTTGTTCCTTTTAAATACTTTTTGTTGAAGGCTCCTCCCGTCTTCAGGGCTGCTTTCCTCCCTTTTCTTATTCTTTCTCATCTTGTATTTTTCTGTTGGTGGAGGTTTTTTATGTCACATGTTCCTGGAACTGTGGCAAGCCCCAGGGGACTGCTTAGCACTGCGGAGAAGACTAGACTCAATCACACCATGTTTATGGTTTTGAGGGAAAAGCTGATGAAACTTGGAAAACTGCCATGTCCCAAAACATGGCTGTAGTATGTCTTACAGCAGCAGATGGAACAGAAATTTTTTGCCAAGACCTACAGGTCAAAGAACCAGAGCCAACCATTAGCTTAGGTAAAAGCTTGAGCTGTATCTGTTATGAAATCTGGAGTGAGATTTCCATCTTGAAAGAGTCTGCTCAAGCAAGTGGAGATGAATAGGTGTGTGGCTGAATGATAAATACCTAGTTCACTACTCTTGCCAGAGAGTAAAGGGGTAGCAGGGAAAAGATCATTTCACATTCCGCAATAGCCATCAACATCATCCATTACAAGGTAGAGGTCTTCAGCAAGAGGCTTATTAGAGGTACTTACATTTGATCAAAATTACCACTGGCCCTAGTAATTTATTCAATCTTGAAAGCCTCTCCTCCCATTTCCTTTAAAAGCCAGTGAGGAATCCTTTCTAAATTTGTCAAGCTCAAGAAATTATAGATCCATGGATGCATAATAAGGAAAGACTACAATCTGAAAAGATTTACCTCGGTGCAGTCAGACAAACCCTTTGAAAACAGTCTTCCAGAACATCTGAGATAATAAAACATGCTTGAGGCTTGGTGTCCTCCAATGTATTTCTAGGAAAAGTACTTTCTCTTAGAGTAATTGAGAATGTAACTTCATTTTCTCAAGGTTTGTATCAACACAAAACTCTACAGCTCTTATGAATACTGGACAGGACTCTGAAGTTTCACACAGAGAAGCGTGTATGAAAGCCAGGTGGTGTTGTGGGTGGTTTTGGTTAGGCTGTAGAAGGACTTCATGTGTGGAATAACCATGTTGATTCCGTTACGTTGGAACTCAGTCTAGCCAGGATTTATGAAGCTGTTTAATTTCCTTCACCTCTGGTGAATTGTGCTGGGAGTTGGCACACCAGCCAACAGCATTTGTGGTGTATCCTCAGAATTACAGAGGTTGTATTTGAATTTAGCAGTAGATGGGGAGAACAATTGGAGTAGAAATAAGTGGAGAATTTAAATGAAAAGCATAAAAAATAAGGGGGAAGAAAAAAAAAATAGAGAAAGGGGAACTTAACTTTTCCTTGACTGTGATTTCATTACACTACACCTTCTGAGCATTCTCATTTTTTAATGTCCCTTTCTTTTCACCCCTCTTTACACGGTGAAAAACCATACTTAGCCTTAGCCTTCCATCCTAAAATTGAATTGGAAGTTCATTCAGGCAGGAATTGTCTTTTACCGTATGGGTTTGCATTGATCAGAACAATGCACTCTTGATTTTTGATTGGGGCCTGTGACAGAAATAACTGAATAATGAATGCATTTTTTCCCCCACAAGTTGGTGCCTCACCCAAAAATCATCATTACTTGGTTCAAGGGCTGAGGGTTGATGCATGAGCCTTTTATCCTCTCATGGTGTTATTGCAGACAATTCCTGCTGAAAGGAGAGTGATGTTAACAGAAGAGTTGCGTGTGATGCTCCGAGCAGCCCAATTTTGGTTTGGTCAATTTACAAGTGTCTCATTTGCTTTAGAGTCATGGAAACAATCTTGATGTTACACAACTGGGTAATGAAATAATTTTCCCATATTAACAATCATCTAAGATATGTAACATTAATCAAATCAGGCCTGACTTAAAAAATACACGGATTGCCAGGCATGACTCAGGGGCTTATTTCCTGGGTAAGACATTGAGAAAAATGAAAAATTCTGTAGTTTGAAATATTGCTTACTGGAACAGTCCTGGCCAATACTATTGTGTGTCACATTCTTAAGAGGTATTGGTCAAATTCTGCAGTTTCCTATAAGGTAGTAGAGTAATCCGTATTTCAAAATAACTCCTTCACTGATGTATCTTAGCAAGGAATATGTTTTCAAGCCTGTACTCCCTATCAGAAATTTTTCTTTCATAAAGGTCTGCGGAGTTACAATACACCACACCAAATACCACCCTTGAAAATTTAGTAAATAGTGTTAATTGGAGTCAGCTACTGAACTCTTAAGTCTTCTTTTGCATTCGGTTGAACAGAGCTGTCTTTATTAAAACCAATATAGTTCATTCACCCCTGGATCTGCAGACTGTTGACAAGACCCGCAGTGTGTAAACTCATCATATCCTGGAATATCTGTGTTGACTCACCCATCTCATAGAGGCCATGACTCTGAAATGAACTGTTGCTTTATATGTTGGTGTCCAAAACTTGTTTCACTGATGATCAGGAGAGAAGATAAGAGATAGAATGGAAAAATTGCATAGTCTGCTGCCCCAAAAATATAATGGCGAGAGCAAGCAGGACTGTTTGGACTGTCTGTAGAAGTTCAAGAAGTATTTTCTTTCTTCTCTGGGTGGTTGAAGTGCTCATTCAAATATTGCAACACTAACAGAGATCACTTACACGCAGCGCTCATTGCTGGGGCTGTTCACTGGCTTTCATGTAGCCACGCTGGGGATTTATGGGCTGTAGCTCCAGCTGGGACAGAGCCAGCGTCATTTAAGCACTGGAACTGTAATGGTTCACTCCACCTAAAGCTGTGCCTTTACCTTTTTACTCTGGGTATTTTCCTCTGCCATAAAGTGACATGCAAGTTCCACAACAATATTTTTCATGCTTCTACTGTGAATATAGCACTGAAAACAGTAATGGCTTTTTTCTTAATAATGTTTCTCTCTGTATTTGTTCCTCTCTCTTGGAGCTGAGATCAATTTCCATTGGGAACTTTGTCTCACTATCACATTTTATACATTTTCTTTCTGACAGGTCTGTATGCTTCATTATTTTCCCATAACACAGATAGGGTGCTAAGCCATGAAACGATCTGTTCTCTTAAAAATGAACCTTCGTATTCACACACTGTCAGCATTTCTACCTTAACAGTGACACTTGGGCACTTCCCCGCAAGCCTGGTTTGATGAAAGACAATATTTTGGGTTTGAAAAAGTAATTGAGAAATTGATACATCCCAGTAGTTATACACCTAGAGTTTAACTGTATCATGATGCTTGAAAAATACATCTTATTGTCATAAAGCATGAGGCTGACTGGAGGAAATGATGCTTCATTATTTTTTTTTCACAGAATATTCTAGTCAACCCTTTTACCGCCTGTAGCTTTCAGCTAAAAATCAAATTCCTGAGAAGATCTTAAAAGCAGCAGCTCAAGGAAAAAAAATCTAAGTTTTCCACAGTCATAAAATGGGTAAAATGCTGATGTAACGCTGACTAAAGGCAGCCTTTTGTTAAATCAGTGGAGAACAAAGCGAAATTACCCGGGGAATTCATTCAGTTCTGTAACACATGGGATTATTTCTCTGATAACCAAGGCTGTGCCGCTTTAATCTCAGGTCTCTGTTTTCTTGGGGGTTTTATAAGTTTCTATAGAGAGCAGAAAAAGTTTGGAAAGTAAAAAAAAAGGCGAGAATTAAAGAGACAGTGGTTTTTTCTCTTTTGGTGAATTCAAGGTAGAAATTAGCCTTGTAAATGCACTTTCTAAAAACTTCCTTGGTAAGGTCCTATATGCCCATAATTATTGTTATGCTTTAGTCACGCTCTTTGAGCTCTTTCAGATGGATCCTATGAGGAAAACATCTGAGATTATTGTTCTCAAGCATATCCCATCACCCCTGTCCTGGAGAAAATAAGTTCTGCTACAAAATGTAAACCTACCACCAGCCATAAAAAGCTGTTGAGAAGTAACACTACACCGAGGTTTACAGCAGAGGAGTGAAACAGGATCACAAGGCTTGCCACTAGTTTTAATACATTTCATTTATGCTTACATCTTGCCTAGGCAAGATTAAGAAAACTTGTGTTTTGATCCAGTGCAGTATCTCCCACTTAAACACATCCTTACTTGGGGAAAAACAAACAAACAAAGCTAAAAAAAAAACCCCAAGGTTAATAAGGGCTTGGGAATAGAGATTGTTTTCATTTTCTTTATTGGAAAATCTTTCTGGTATTTAGAAACATGCAAATTTTCCGGTAGGTTTGACTCTTCTGCCAATTTCAGAAAGAAGTTCTTCAGAAAGAAGTTCTTCAGAAAGAAGAGCCAACTTAAAAATTCAGAAAAGAACAAGAAATAAGATCCAGAATCATAAAACTCCCTTTAAATTTCTGCTACATTGAGAGAGCCCTGTTTTTAAAATATTTCCTACCCTGCAGTGACTGGAGACCTGGGCTCCTTTGAACAGATCTACTACTGGAGATAAGTAAAAAAAACCCAGAATTTCCTTTTTCAGCCCTTTTTCAGAATTCTTATTAAGTCAGTAGATATTAAGAAAATTGTGTGGACACCTTATCATCAAGGGAAGTTAATCAGTGAGTAATATACTGCCAAAACCATCCCATTTAAGGGGGTTTTAGGAAGGGCATGTAGAGGACAACATTTCCATTGCTGTCTATTTTGTCCAACACCACAGGCACTTCTAAAAATGCTTCTACTCTAACATTTTACTGGGGTAATGTTTTTTTAGATCACATAAAATTTAAGATGAAAAGAGTGTTATTTAAATTAATTAGCAAACAAAGCTTGTCAAGAGGAATGAAACAAATATTAGCTACAGTGAAGAGCTCTGCTGCTCTGAGTCTTAATATATTGAAATAAATCCTTATGTTCAGGGGGGTGAATCTCCAGCTTTTGTAGAAATTATGAAAGACTAACATATTAAATTGTATTAAAAGCATTGCTAAATAATCTTTAAACAAAAAGCTATTTCCTACACATCGTTAATGAACCAAGAATTCAGCATTAATAAAAGATTCTTATATATAACAATGATGTAAGCATGAGAAGTGAGTCCATCTTTAGGATTTATATTGACACACATAAGTACACTCATATAATACGTATATATACAAACATGTCTCAGATCATGTCCTCTCTCTTCATTTTCCACTCACCATATGGCCAGGACAACAAGATATTGTATGTGAGTATGAAGGAGCAATATAAGATACTGCAATGCACAGAAAATTATCCAAAGGGCATGATTGGAACTGCAATGCATAATGCCTAGTAATAGCAGAGAGGAACTCCAACGAATGTAAACCCCGTTTAGGTCATGATTTAGAATTAATTTCTGTATCCTTTTCACCTCAGGCAAATGGTTGAAACTTTTACAGGAAAAAAACTTCCAGAAGGTGGATGAGGGGAAAAAAGATATCTTATGTCTTGTCTATGTTTCGTTGCAGTTGGGACGGACCCTCCGAAGCCCTTTCATGAAGTTTGTGGCACATGCAGTTTCTTTCACAATCTTTCTTGGACTGTTAGTAGTGAATGCTTCAGATCGGTTTGAAGGAGTGAAAAATCTCCCCAACGAGACCATCACGGATCATCCAAAACAAATATTTAGAGTCAAAACAACTCAGTTCTCATGGACAGAATTACTGATCATGAAGTGGGTATTGGGTAAGCAAAACCAAAATGTCTACAAGTCCCCCAGGGAAATTCAACATAACCAGAAATAGCATGATAGATGGTGACAAGACAAAGGAAAAGAAACAACAACCCAAACCAAAAAAACCCAACTCAAACCCATAAACAAAACTAAAACTAACCCAACATGAGCCTAAATTAGAGGTTAATGGAAGTGTTTTGATTAAAACAGGATCAAAGAAGACTTTGATCTTGGTCACTGCTTTTGAAAGTATTGAGTGATGCTTAGCAAATTCTCACTTTCCTGATTTTCCACTTTCCATGGTGAATGCTGTAGATGTTGTTTGTTTGCCTTTGTTGGTTTAATCATTGCATCTTAAGGAAGGTAATATAGTCATTGAAACTTACAGCTTCACAGTAGGGCATTGCTCTATTTGTGAGCTGTCAGAAGTGTGTCCATTGGAATGTGGGTGACCACCAACCTGTTTTATTACCCTGTCATGAGATCCTATCATCAGAATTCACTGAACCTCAGTTTTTCATCTGCAAAATGGGTATGTTTATGTTGTTTATTTTTTTGTAACTGCTAGGTAAATAAGAGCTGGATATTATGAAGTGCATAGTATGGAGGTGTTGCTGGTGAGGGGACAGCACAGTGCTCCAATCTCTTAAAAGAAATTAAGTTATCCAACAATTATAAAGTAGGGATTTATGTGGATGATCCCTTCAAGTGCAAAGGTATGCCATGTACATAAGTTAAACTTCCAGGGAGTTTTTGGCAAATTCAGACTTTTCCTGTAGGCCCGATTTATTCCTGGCAGGTCAGCGACCTTGAACTGCTAATCTAAACAAGCTCAGAAGGTTTTATTGGGAAATCGAGCTTATCAACTCTGCAGAATCTTTGTCTACCTCTTCTGTTTCTATTTTTACTCATCACCATGATTTTGATTCTTTTCTTGCAGTGAATAATTCCATGGTTCTGTAAGTACTGATGGCATTAAACTCCCCTGGAAAATAGGATAGGGCTGCTCTATCTGATGACTTCCTGGCCACCATTTCTTTGTTCCCTGTCCCCACAATAATCAGAATCCCATACAGGATATTAGGATAGAAAAAAATGAATAGATGCCAGACTGGATAGAGTAAGACTGTAAGATATATTTTTAAACCTATATTAAAGCAGTTGGACAAGATGATTAGATTTTAGACTAGGTATTCTTTTCTCATCGGCAGTAGGTATCTGTCTGCCTGGTGAGAACCTGAGAGATGAAGAAAACATTTCATTTAAAGAGAAGGTTTTCACTTTTCTGGGAGAAGAAAGGTGATTCATTGTACAGAGTTCTGAATATAATGAGATTTTTCTAATGACCGCCTACATCAGCACTGACAGTCTTCTCTGGCCATTTTACCTGTCTGCCTACATAAAGCTTCAAATAATATTGCAGCGATACTAAGGTGAAAGTTTGGTGCACGTGGCCTGCAGACAGCTGGCACGGGGACTTGGGCATGTGCTGAGCCCCCTGTGTGACCCTGAACTTAAAGGACTGTAAAAGCCCTAACGGTGGCTGGACTGTCCAGCCGTTTGGCGCAGAAACCTTATAGGTATTATAACTATGTATATGTAAGTATAAATATAATTAAATGAGGTAAATATTATAGATAAATATCCCTGGTAAAGTTGCCAGGACATGCTTCTCCAAAGAGGCAAATGTAAATAGACTGTAAATATATATATATATTTAAGTGTAATAGATCTAACTCTTGTACAGGAAATATACATAGCTATATTTAATCCTGCTTGGCAACACCTGAAATTGAGGTCTTCAGACTCAACAGTGTAGGTGTGCTACCTACATTTTGATTCATAGCACAATCAAAAAGTGTAACTTTATTTATTCTCAGCTTGTAAATCCCTTCTTTCTGTTTCTGTTCCTTCTTTTTTCTCCTTCATACTGTGGCAGCAGAGATGAATGCTGATGACACATTACTTGTTCCAACCAGAGCAGACTATTTTTGAGGAATTAGTTTACAGGTCCCTGATCTTGGTTCTTTTTTGGGGAGAAAATTGGCTGTCTGAGTTATCTGGCTGCCAACCATAAAATTATGACGCATGTTCAGAAGAGCCTTATTTGAGGATAATGCGATACATTAGCATACCATAGTGTGGCCACCAGTGAGCACAACCTGTAATAGCACTCCCTGCAATTAATCTTGTTGGAGATATGAAAATTGACCCACGTGTGTATATTTTAAGAGCAAACTACCAGTAGAAGAATTTCAGGCTGGAGTTACAGGAAAAGATACCTTTGCCATCTGCTCCCAACTGTTGGTAATGCAGGTGAGCAATGGGCTAAACTAAACAAAAGCAAGGACTTAATTAAACTATGAGTAGATTCAATCCGAGCACAACTGCTTCTTAGTCCAACAGACTTTGGCAGATCCAGGAAGGCTCAAGGGCAGTTCTCCAACATCAGCTACTCGTAATTGATGAAACAGGCCAGTGGATATAAAAATCTGACAAACGATTCCTTTTTGTGCACAGGTGGTGAACAGCACTTCTTGCACACTTCCATTTTCCTTCCAGACCCAAACTGGTTGTGTCTATAGCTTGATTCTTCTTCTCCTGCTGAAACCAAAAATGATCTCAAGGTGACATTTCTGATTATCCCTGCTGTGGGAGAACAGGTACAAGAGACCTGCAGAAACTGCTCATATCCCACCTCTCTGTGCATCAAACCCAGGGAGATGACCTCTGCCAGAGTCACTGGGAACCTCAGAAACACCACATTAAAATGAAGTCACATCCTGGCAAATCTGCTTTACCGTGTCGCCTTCCCTTATTTCTGTTCATACATCATGCCTTTTGTCCCATCCTCTGAATTTTAGCTGCTGTTTCTCTTCTAGGTATTTTTTTATGCAATTACCCAACAATACTGACTGAATAATTACTGCAACTTTTCTACTTGTCCTGGATGGACATTTTTCCATGTGTATGGATGAAAAAGGATTACCACACAGTTGGCAAAAAGGATGATGTAAATTATAGGCCAAAAGTGTGATACTTTCACAGAGTGACTCTAATTTTAGTCAGTCTGCTCATTTTAGACATTCCTACTTCATTAATCTGTGACTTAGGTATATTAAGTAACCAAGATTAGAAATAAATTTGGATGAGAGAGTTAATATTTAAACCAGAAAAGACATTTCTGGGTGTCAATGAGCAAGTACTCTGGTTGGCAATGTTTACCATGCCCATTATATTTCCTGAAGGGCTTTAGTACCTCTATATGACACACACACGTAATGCATAGGGCTTATGTCTCCTATCTATCACTTCTGGGACCCTTGGGGTTTTTTAGCTAGAAATGTTTCTTTAATGTTTCATCCTCACACTGGGACGGTTCCTAAGAAGCCAATTCTTCCACCTTCTCCATTAGACAATTTATTATTAAATCTTATTCATGGTGAATGATTGCTTGGGATGAAATTCCTGCTTTCACTCAGCCAAGTACCTGCTGGAGGTAGGTACCTACTGGAGGAGAATAGATGAGAGTCTACTCTCCTGCTCTCCTCTGGCTCTGCTCAGCACATAGCAGATCTCAGACTCCCTCCCAAGACCAGTCTATATAGGGCATAACCTATATCAGGATACAGCTCCAAGGACCTGCCTAGAGATTCCAGGGCTATGGAGGTCACAGGCTAGTTGTGCCTTGGCCGTTGATAGCTTGGCTTTCTTTTACCTCTCAAATCCTTCCCTGTGCACAAGGACTGACAGTGGCAGTTCTTCATTCCTCCAGCCTCCAGCTAGTTTCACACTGACTTTTTTCCTTCCTTATAACCCAGCTTTTGACTACGCCTCTTGGGATACCATGTGCTTCCAGGAGTCTCTGAAGTAGCTGAGCAAATGCATTGACATGCCACACCACAAGAGCTTCTAGCAAAGAAGACGAAGAAGAGTTCACAAAAAGGACAAGGTTGCAGGAGGCCACATGGAAATTGGCAGGCACTGCTCCTGCTTGATTAGATGTGAATTTTGCTGCTACTATGGAAACAGAATTTGGTAGAGTGCAGGAAACCTCTACCAGTGGGTTAAATATTCCAATAGCTTAGCTATTCAGAAGCAAGACTCTGGGCCTGCACCCCTGCTGTGGTTGAAAGTTGGTCAGTTTGAGGAATTGGACCTGAGCTCTTGGCTTCAGATTGCCCATTGAACTCACCTGTCCTCCCCAGCACTCTCAGTAGAACACGGGTGTCAAAACCTTTGCATTTTCTGGGTTTGACATTTGGGCTTATCTCTAAGTCTATTGTCAGAGGAATCCTAAATTCCGACTAAACTCAAGGTTTTTCAAAGTGGTATAGATCAGATTTTAATATATTGGAATTCATTACTATTTAATATATAACACTTTATGAAAAGTACTGCAAGGGCAGAGCTTCTTTCATACCTTTTTTTTTCTGATCATACTGTGTTTACTCCTGGATCAGGTTTTCTCTCACAAAGATCTGTTTCCATTCTTGAAACAAACACATCCACTGTTTTCAGGAAGGAGGAAAATTGGCAGAGCAATAATGTCGTCTGCAGTGGCACTGTTCAGCAAGGAGATCTGGGGGACAAGGGAGGAAATCTACATTATTTTCCAAATAGACCAGCAGTAGGGTTTTCTAATGTCTTCGGTGTTTCTGAACCATGCTTTCTCTGACAGCACAAGAAAACTGCTTCGCCATTGACTTATATAGTGAAATTTTGGAATTCCTACCTCTTATGCACAAAAGGATATATAGGCTTATAGTTTTTAATAATATTTAAGAAAAGATTACATGAACCATTCTCCAGAAATTCAGTTTAATTGAAGATTTATTTGCTTTGGTCTTAAAAGCCACTGATAGCCAGGAAATGGATCTGTCTGACTACAATAAGCACCTTCTGTGTTTGCCAATTAAACGTGCTCTGGCTTTCCCGCAGGCATGATATGGTCAGAATGCAAGGAGATCTGGGAAGAGGGTCCACGCGAATACGTGGTGCATCTCTGGAACCTGCTGGACTTTGGGATGCTGTCCATCTTTGTGGCATCATTCACTGCCAGGTTCATGGCTTTTCTCAAAGCAACTGAAGCACAACAGTACGTAGATCAGTACGTTCAAGATGATGACCTCAATAATGTCACCCTTCCCCCTGAAGTTGCTTACTTTACTTATGGTAAGACTCTTTTTGCCATCTAATACTTCCTGTTCTTTTCCGTTAATGTGTGGCAGTGTTGAAAGCAGCTTTCTTTTTGTGGTATTTGTGTAGGTTTTTTCTAATTAAACCAAATTATTCTTCTCAGATCTACCCATTCCACTTGTATTCCTAAATGGTCAGAAAGGAATTGAGATCTGAGCCTCATTCAGTCTCTGATCTTGTGCTAGAGCTACATTCAGGTTAATCACATCCTGACAAAATAGCTTGAGCAACAAATAATCAGGAACTGCAAGCGAGCAGAATATAATTAAAATTGCAGATGAATGAACCTGATTGGTTTTCAAAACATGAGAGGGGGGAGATGTGAGAACAAACATTGGATCCAGAGCTGCATTTCTAACTGGTGGTGCACTCTGCACCTCTGTTACATCCAACACCTGTAAAACAAAACCACAACGGATTATACCCAGAAGCTGCTGCTCCTACAGGAGAAAAACTATTTTTGGAGGGTCTAGACCATCTATAAGTGCTAACATTTGAAAATGCAAGGTGTTGTATAGCCTTGACATTGTTTTTATGGCTGAAGTGGAGTTTCTTTTATATTCACAATTTAATAGAGCTTTTCACCCCAGTGTGGGGACTGGATTAATTGCATGCCTTTGAAAGCTGTAGATGTAACCCTGAGCAAATCCTTTGGGATTTAGCTTATGGAGGGCCTGCAGGAGCTAGAAAGCTGGGCACAAAGGAGTGCTGTTGGGTCCCCAGGGTGCAGAACAGAGTGTCACAACCAGATCCTGAGACTTCTTCCATCTGCTACTTTTCCTTTGGTTCGGATTACTGAAAAGAATGCCTAAGTTTACTGCTGTGTCCTTAAAGATGTTACATGTTTTTAGCTCTGAGTCACAGTCCTTTCATCAGGAAGCTCATTTGATGCAAGGACTCCTATATTCTGTATTAATATAAATGTTCCATAAATAAATGATGTATATTAACATCATGAAGCTTTTTAAAGAAAAAATATTGGAGTGACTAGACTGCCAGAACTGAGTTTAAGTTAACTACAACATGAAAATTATACACTCGATGGTTATATCTGCTTATCTGAACAAATCGGAACTTTCTTATCTAATGGTAAGAGATAGAGATTTCAGCCTTCCTACTGGTTAGGTTCCAAATATTGACACAGTGCTGTGTATCCAAATCTACAGCCAGCCGCCACTATGTTGGTTTTGGTTCCTCATCTGAGAGCCTTGGATGGAAATGCTGCAGCACAGTTGATGTTCAACCAGAAAACTGAAAATATCAAATTTGTTAAAAGCTATGCTTTTTATTTGCTGTGTGACTGTGGTAAATACCAGTAACTTGCTCATTTTTCATCTTCATCATATGAAAAATATAACCCATCCTTTTCACCCATATGTGAACTGCATACTGAGGACTTCAGTGACCAGTTGTTCCAAACCATTTTTTTTCTTCTTTAACTCCTGCCCAAAATCAGGATTCAGTCTTGGAAAGGGATCATTTATCATCATAACTTCCATCTAACATTTTTCATTACTAATACCTAATGTACGTGTGTTGTTTTAGCCAGGAACAAGTGGCTTCCCTCGGATCCTCAGATCATTTCAGAAGGACTGTATGCAATAGCTGTGGTACTCAGCTTCTCCCGCATTGCTTACATTCTTCCAGCCAACGAAAGCTTCGGCCCCCTGCAGATCTCTCTGGGGAGGACTGTGAAAGATATCTTCAAGTTCATGGTCATCTTCATCATGGTGTTCCTGGCCTTCATGATTGGAATGTTCAACCTTTACTCTTACTACCTTGGTGCAAAATACAACCCCGCGTTTACAACGTGAGTACCTATGGAAAAGCAGTGGCTCTCACAAGGCTCAATCCATTCTGGTCCTTTGCTGCTGCAAGGTCTGCTCAGACAGTTTCTAATCCAGCTATGTGGGGAAGGCAGATCCAGGTTTTGCCAAGGAAATTTGTAGCACAGCCTCCAGCCCTGGCAGCCAACTCAAGGCCTGAGCATAGGGGAGGTGTGTTGTTCAGAAACGGTTATTTCTGGAAATCGAAATAACAGATCTGAAAAACATTTTGTGAGATGTTCAGTTTAATGAGTCAAGAGAAGCAGTGGAGAAGAGGTTAGAACCAAGATTATTGTTTTTAAAACTGCAAGCTGAAAAGTATGTAAAACAAGGGAAGGACTTTGTTTTTGTGACCTCTGTTTTGGGGTACATCTGCAGAGCCAGCTGCTAGCTGTGATCCTCAAAATAGCAAACCAAACTGGGATGCCTAGGCTGTGTTTCTTAAATCCTGGCTGTGTACTCTTGGCAGCAGAGGCCATGCGAAAGCTGCCCAAGAGCACCATGCCAGGTTATTGACCACGGCAGGGCTATGGGTCTACCTGGGTCACACTCACCTGCCAGTGCTTGCTGGGTGGCCACAGCCCTGCCTGCAGATCCACCTTGTCAGGGATTTCAGGAAGAGAAAGAGGTTGGCAAATGCTTCTGGAATGAGGTTCAGACTGAGGCTTCTTTTGAGACAACTCTTTGGAGGTAGCACAAAATGCAAGCTTGATTCTCTGGGACCCCAGGAACCCAAGCCCCAACTCTGGGGGGGGAGGTGCTGCTGAGGTCTTGAAGGATCTTTTAGAAGACAGGACATCCTGGTGCCCTGCTGTGTCTGAGGGACATGTCCCATACATCCACAGGAAAGTCTCCTTCCTTGCGCTGCAATGTGGCACCATGGCAGTGAGCTTGGTGTCACACAAAACCACCATGACTTGTCTTAGGGACACAGTGGAGACATTCCTTCCCATATACCTGTTTGTAAGGGAAAAGGAAAGCTTGGCATAATGCTTTCCCCTGCTTGTAATGTGATTTCCAGGCAACCACTCCACACTCGTCGTGCCTGAGCCTGCAACGTTTGCCAGATGCAGAGCAGACAGCAGCTGGCATTTGATGTGCCATTTCTCTGATGTGTCACACGGCGAGCTGGGGGCTTAGCTTGTAGCTTCTGCATGAGAAATGACCTTTTCAGCATAGTATCTGTCCTGTGAGTGGCTGTTTCCTTCCAAATGCACAGGAGCCAGGTTTACCCTACTACCCTCTTCTGCAACACGTATCTTGTAACATAACATTTACTTTTTCTAATATGACCAAAATATGCCTTCTACACCTCTCCTTTAACCTCAGGATACATTTTAATGGAAGAATTTATGAGGCCAGATGCAATTACATTTATCTGCACTTGGTAGTAAGGTGGAAGAAAATTGAGTGTGTGGGATGTGCCTTGCTTCTCATTTGAAGAGAAGGAGATGCCCTTGAAGCACAAGATTTAATGAGAAGTTGAATCGATACCATCATTAATTGCCTGGTGGCACAGTAACCCTCAGTTATGGTATCCCCCAGGCACGTCACTAGAGCACAAATCCCAATGTCTTATACAGTGCTGTGCAGTAACTCTCTCATTAGCACTCATTACCTAAGTAGATCTTCCAGTGTTTGCTATCTTTTGATGGAAATAATGAGCAAACATTGACTAAAATGATGACTATTCACTGGAGTCAAGACTACCTAAATGCCTGAGGGATGTCTGGGGAGAGTCTTGTCCAAAAGTAGTGCTTTTCCTCCCTAACTTCATCCTGGTGGCTGCTTATGCTGGAGGGATATCCTGCTGTTAGGAAGCAAATTTTCCACAAGTGTAAATTTTCCTTTTATTTAGAAGCGAATTTAAAAAGGCTTACTTTCTTCTGATTATTTAAACACACAGGAGTGTCAAATCATTATCAGTGAAAATGAACCCTTTCATCATATGAAACAAAGAGAATAGATTAACATTCATCCTGAAAATCCTTCTCAGCCATCTCATTCAACAAGCTAAAACCCCGAGGTATAGAGTCTCAAACAATTTTAATAAGCTAATGACAAGGTTATATTGACAGATGGGCAGCTACCAATTCTAGCAATGTTTCCTTCTCTATTTTCCATGGACTGCCCGTGGGCCTTGCTGAAGGTGGCAGGCTCTGCTGCCATGAGCTTATTCATTAAAAGAAAGGAAATTTCAGTATTAGAGCTGAATAAGGAACTCAAACGTTCATTCACTGAAAAGTCGCTGGGGCAAAGAAGAATAGCACTTACTTTTTGTCCTCATAACCATTCTGTGACATCAGAGATGTCACTGAATGCATTTCCTGACAGGCATGTTTGTGAACTTTAATGAGGGTGGGTGAAATTTTACAGAAAGCAGGTTTTATACTCAGAAATTTGACTATTTGACTGCGGGACCTAATCCTTGCAGATTACTTGGCTAGTCATGACAGAAAAAGAGCCATTGGCTTTGGGTGCAAATTGACTGCAGCCTATTTCAAAGGGCATTGAATTGACAGCTCACTGGATAGTCTCAGGGAGAAACCTTAGCAAACAGCTACTCACTGAAATAACTTCAAATTACACATTTAAGAAAACCACAGCTTTCCAGGAGAGTATGTAGGAGAGAGTGCACATTTGTCCAGGTAACCCCCAGAAGGGAACTGTTTGCTTAGTTCTAATGATAATAATCAATGAATGTTCGGTATAACTCAGCTTCCACCTTCCCTTCCTATTGCACTGCTGAAATCATGTGTTCCATTTTGCTTGTGTCGCCATCTAACAGAGCAAGCACGTAGCATTCCAGGGGCCTCTGAACAGCTATTATGCAAAGTTTCTGTCATTTTCTTCCATTTTTCATATTCTGGGTGCAAGGGAAATAAAGACACAGTGGACTTTACTTCAGACGGTTAAATACACAGATCATTTAGCTAACCACGGTATACTTTAAAAATAGTTTTGAAGCTCTTTGATGCTGAAAAGTAGACCATTTCCACAGCAGTTGCAGCCGACCCTGGCTATGTTTATCTGTTTATTGTATGCTGTGTACAGAACACAGCTCTTGAAACAGCCTGTAATTAAGAACATGCTATGCAAACAAAATCGAAATGGAGGCAAGACTGATTGCGTTCATCTTGCTTTCTGCATCACAAATCAGGCTGAAGGCTACAATGGGAGGTTTTCTGTCTCCCTCTCCCCAAAGGGAAATATGACTCACTGTTACTTTGAGGCTTGAAGGCTTTTTTCCTTCTCAGTTCGCTTTGTCAAAATGTGATATTTTTGTGGATCATTTTGACTGCATTGCTTTTTTGGCAGTGTCAAACCTCAACCAATCAATTTAAGGAAATAATCTGAAAAGATGCCTTAAGCTTTTTTAAAGAGGACACAAGACTGACATGAAATCAGTCATAGCCTTGCCATGACCTTTTTTGATGAACAACACATTGCTGTTTGCAAAAGTGAGGAAAATCTGCAACCAGATGATTGCCTATGGTCTGTTTTCTTCCTGGATGCAAAATCTTCACTTAACTTTTACAGGACTATGAGTAGTGAAACAAAAAAATCTCTCTGCTCTCTCCCCACTGCACTGTCCTACCACAGCAGAGAGTGAGATTGCAATGTAGCCATCTCCACAAGGACCATCAGTCAATTTGTCACTGTCAGATTCTCCTGCTGGTAGGAGCTGTCAGTCTGGGCAGGACTCCTGATTTCCTCTGTTCCTTCATTTGTCTGCCTTTGAGAAGGATAAAACACCTGCTGACCTTGCAGGAAGGGGGTAAATTGCTTAGCTGGCATTGATGAGACACATCAGCATCTTGGAATCCTTGAGAATTTGGCTCTAAACACTCTTGTCCCGTGTTTTAGTGAGATGTTCTCACAAAAAACAAACAAACAAACAAACAAAACAAAACCCAACCAACTGATGTTGACCTGTGCCAGATTTTGTTCAATTTGGCAGTACTGTAAAAGGGAGGATGAAAGAGCCGCTCAGCCTTTTATGTGAATGGTAGGGATGGACTAGTACAGGATCTCCTTAGAAATTTTTCCTCTACAGGAGGGAGACCTACATTTGCCTGAGGGCATTGCTAAGCACTGTTTTGAGGTGTTACAGGTCAGATCCACCATAAGGAACTATGGACATTTGGACCAGAGCAGGGGTTGCAGCCCTTAATTAACTTTTGGAGGACAATCTGGCACTCCTCCAGAACAAAGGTTAATGCTGAAGTTCTGGAAAAGAAGCAGAGTTGACACGTTGTATTAAAATCTGCCTGTAGGGTGGAAAATTCAGGGAACTTTTCCAAATTAAAAAAGGAGGGTTAATAGCAGGGTGCAGCTGGGATCAAGGCTGCAGGTTATGTTTTTTTATTAGTTGAAGTGACCTAGGTGGTGGGTTTGAAAGCCAGAGATTTTTGGTGTTATATGCGTTCTTTAACTGGAAAGTACAGCATTTCTAGCACAAGCACTGGCCAGATTGCTACCGTTAAAGTGAAAGGTACATGAGACATTAATGCCAGCTACCTGTTGCTGCATGAGGGCAGGAGATAAGAGCAGAATGTTACAGGGGAGGAAATGTCCAGCAACTGAACAGTGGTGGCACTTGTTTGCAGTGCAGCGACAGCTCCTCCCAAAGGTGTGTCTTTGCACGGTGCCCCAGCCTCTTGCAAAACAGTAAGGGGGAGAGAATGTGGTATCTGTGACCCTGAGCATTGTGGAGACTGAAAACAGAGCCACATTTCAAATGAAGTTGTGCAACATCTACTTAAAACATCACTCAAGGTTACTCCCTGCAGGTTAGTGCAGTTATACCAGCTGAGAATGATACCTAAATCGTTACTTCAGTCTTATTACTGCTTGTAAATGAAATATGGAATATCATAAGTTATGATGGGAGACAGATATGAGTTTGCTTTGACAGAAAGGAGCTCACCTAATGCTCTGCACTAGCTTTTCAAAGGTTCTAGATTGATTTCTCTTGCTATTATGCATGGTGTAATTGGTACTGGATTTGATGGAAAGCTTATCATTGCCTTGGGATATATCATAGTTTGTGTCTATAGCCTGTTTTTATAAACAGGTTTAGGAGGATTAGGCTGCCACCCTAGTAAAAAAAATTTCATAAAAATAATTTGTCAATGGTAGTGTTTTCTTAGAAGTCTTCTACCTCCTGACAGGGGGAGAGAGACATAACTAACTGCTAACATGCTAAGGATGCTTCAGTGAAGGCCAAAATACTTCTAAATTAAAAATTGAGCAAACTGCTTCCACAATGTACCAGCAGCCCTCCTCCTCCTTTCTACCTTCCTTTCCACCTGTGGCTGCTCCCCTAAACAAAGTTATAGCTTTGACTCCCGTCAGCTCTTTGGCTTTGACTCCTCAAGTTCTTCTTTTGACCTGTCCATCAGCCATATCCTTTCCAGCCCCACTTCTCTTTGTCTTTGGCTTAGTCCCCTCTTTTTTTTTACCTGTCTTTCAACCTTTCTATTTTCTTCTGGTTCCTTTCTACTTTCAAGCAAGAGTAATAATCAAATCAAAATGCCCCTCTGCAACATCTTCTACCACTCCTTAATTTCAAAGTTTTGCTACAAAATGCCTGGGCATCTGTCTTGTTTGTGGTATCAAAGAAGGATGGGAAAAAAATTAGACTAGAGTCTGGCTATAGTTGCACTCAATAGTCTTTATATTAATGCCACAAATCAGAGCCTTTCAGTCTCTTCTCCTGAGTTAAAAGTAATGCTTCTCTTCTGCCCTGGAAACTGAATATAAGGAGGTCAAACCAGGTTCCTCCTTCCTTTTCCCAACTAATCTCTGTCTGTCTTCTCTAGATGAGAAAAAGGCGAGCGAGTAGAAGTAAAATGCCCTACAGAAAAAGTTTCAAAGTACAAATTGCCCATAGAGAAGTCGTCCTTAATATGAGCACCAAATCCAAGTGACAAAAAAAATACTCCTGAGAAGAGCAGATGGAGTAACTAGGGGGACACTGTAACTCTATAGTACTAATTAGAAATTGTATTTCTTTATCAAATCAAGAAGTATGATTTGGCTCATCCCTGGGTGATGGATAAAGGCTCACTATGAGTGTGCCAAGGCATTTTATTTATAGTGGTGGATTGCCACTTTTATCATTAGCATTTTGCCTGGCTAACTTGGTGTCAACTCTGTAAAGTAACTGTTTGCTTTATTTTTAGGGTAGAAGAAAGTTTTAAAACCTTATTCTGGTCAATATTTGGCTTATCTGAAGTGATATCTGTGGTGCTGAAGTACGACCATAAATTCATTGAGAATATTGGATATGTACTCTATGGAGTATATAACGTGACTATGGTGGTGGTGCTGCTCAATATGCTAATAGCCATGATCAACAACTCCTATCAGGAAATTGAGGTAAGATAAGAAATTAGATAACAAACTCAATGTACTTAATTATCACTGATAATAAAAATGTTAAAAAATCAAGGAAGCTGTACTTATTTCATATGAAAGGTTCGAGTGCTGTTGAAAGACAGATTTTTACACTGTGTAAGAGTTAAGGCTGTGTCTGCCTGCAAATTACAATTAAATTAATAATTAACAATTAATAATTTATAGAACAACTTCAGCTTCCTTGTTTTTAATGACCAGTTGTGAGTAAGCCCAATTTCCTTTACATATATTTAATGAAAGCGGTTAGTGATTTTTTACTCCCTGTGTTGTTATGATAATTTATCCACATATGTTACCTTAGATACATTATTTGCTTGTGATCGAGTAATATTTCGTCTGGCTTTTTTTCCCACTCTCTATGGCTTAAATACTCAGCCCTTGTAGGTATGAAGCTTGGGTATACATTTTAAAAATTATCATATTTTCCCATTCAGACAGATTTTTTTGAGGAGGGTCTAGGTCTTCAAAACATAGCTTCAAGATATTCATAAAAAGCAATTTCTGAAGGATATGAACACAGCCCTCAAGGAATATGAATAGGTTTCCACAGAAAAGCATTTGCAGGGTTTACCCAACCTTTTTCAGTACTATGGATATTAGCAGGCTGGATTTGCTAAATGCTTTGGACATAAACAACTCCCTGCTAATGTAAATAAAGGCAGGGAAAAAAATATTATTTGGATAATGTTAATGCTGAGTCACCTTGTTCTTCTGATTCGCTAAATGTCAAGCTTCTGTAGTTGGGCTTGTATTAATTATTTGTTCTAATCTCCCCTCAGAACCTGACACTGTGAAAGGCCAGAGCTGAAAATATTTTCTCACTGTAATGTCTGATTCATCCATGTACTGTAGTGCAAATATAACTCTATCTTGTGCGTGCTGTAGCTAAATCTAAATGTCAGAGGGACCTTACATATGTTCTCTGCCCTAGAAGCTTTCCTGCATGCAGAAGGCAAAGTCGTTTCCCCAAAGGCTTCTAATCACTTAAGATCAAGCATCTTCCCGAGCCCTTTTCTACTGAAACAAGGTTTACTTCTGAAGGTGCCTCAGCCTCTTACTGCATTTCCTACTTTACTGTAGTTGGTAGAGATGTTCTGGAAAGAAAAATGTCTAAAAATACCCGAATAGATGGCCTGTATTCATTTTCAAGTCTAAGCTTTGTGATGTCCATTTTCCTGGAAAAATGCTTTATCTCATCCTTCTTGATCATGTGGACATACTCAAAACTTTGTTAAAGACAGCTTGTAACTATCAGCAAGTAAAACAAGTGTGAGCTATTTGCCTCAGATCCTCATGCTTGAGGACTGGGAAAAAACAAATAAATCTCATACTAATTCATCTCAGTCCTCAGTAGCAGGGAGATTAACGGCAGAGTCATAGAATCATGGAATCATAGAACCATTTAGGTTGGAAAAGACCTTTAAGATTATTGAGTCCAGCTGTTGACCCAGCATTGCCAAATCTGCCACTAAAGCATGTCCCTAAGTACCACATCTATACGTCTTTTAAATACCTCCAGGGATTTGACTCAGTCCTGCTGACCACAGAGAAAGTCGCTTTTGCCAACGCATTTATCTGATGACAGCAATGTCAATAAGGACTGAGGATGTTCATTACTTAGGAATTAAATTCCATGACTGTCAGTGGGGCCATGCTTTATGGTTAGCAGGAGTCATAAGACCATATTCTCATGCTTTCCACTGAACAGCTCTCTTCAGCTACCTCTGTTCTCTTTATGCCTCAGATATTAGTGCTTCCTGCCAACATTGCTTTTATGGAAAAAGAAAAAAACC
>VZTM01010304.1:290325-300506 GCA_013400555.1 Jacana jacana | reverse complement strand
ATGTGGAACTCACTTCCCAGGAACACCCAGAAATAACATACATCGTGCTAATGTGTTCAGTTCAAGGAACAGCATTAATCAAGAAACAGCGGCGCAACCGAGCTCAGCTTTCAGATTCCAAACAGCAAGCCATAGGGTGAGAGAAATCACGAAGAACACAGCCCAGTAGTTACAAACCTTTCAATCAATACGATAAGGCTTCAATTCCACAGAGAACATTCTGATCAAAAATAATTAAAAAANTACGATAAGGCTTCAATTCCACAGAGAACATTCTGATCAAAAATAATAATAAAAAAAAAGGAAATAAAGAAAAAAATCATCGTAGAAATTATAGTTTGATGTGTTTGGCTCTTACAGAGGACAAGGAAGGGATTAAAGTTGATTGTTTTAAGGGCTGCAGTGATGCAAGTACTTGGATTGCACTTTTACAGCTGATGATGAGTTGGTGCAGCACAACTGCAAGCTTGGATTGCTTGGGTTTTGATGTTTAGCAACACGATTTCAACTACTTAAAGCACACCTTACTACTTGGGAACCACTGAACTGCACTGTTTGCTTACAGGAGACGCCTATAAGATGAACATTACGTTTAGGTATCAGCTGAGGAAAACAAGCAGAACCAGAAGGTGACCTGTGATCAGTTCTTAAGTGCCAGATGAGAACACAGATAGCCTAATAGAATAGTAGTTATATTTGTAAAAAATAATAAAAAAAATAATAAAAAAAAAAAAGAAAACAAGAAAAAAAAAACAAAACAAAACAAAAAAAAAGTGTACTGTATGTAGATCTATTTAGCAAAATACTGTATTTTTACCTTTAATAAGATTATCTTGTATACTGTAATATTTTTACCTAAAAATGAGGAAAAGAATAAAATTACCTCATAATATTTTGTTGTACACTGAGTGAAATATTTGCCTGATCTTTTGACTAGCCAATACATGGACACGGCTTTGCTTTCCTGCGATGTGTGAACCATAAAATCATTATATGAAACAACTTTGCCACAGGAATCCTGAAGCCCAAAAGAGTCAAAAAGCAAAACTTACAATACTTCTAGAAGGAATAAACCTAATTAAAATTGGGTTTATTCCTAAGGATTCCTAATTAAAATTTAAGATCCTGTGACCAAAATGTCTGGGGTGGGGAAGACTTATTTGTGGTGCTTAATTTGCAATTACTGTATCCTTATTAATATGTTTGTAAAATCCCTTTCAAAGAACAGAAATTCAGCTCAGCTGGCTTCAGGGAAACGTAGTGCTGGTACTGAGTTTGCAATTGGAAATTAAATGAGTAATGCTGAAGTTTACAGGTTTTAGCTGGTAAAAGAACTGAAAAGGATTTGGCCCTGGATTACCCCATCTGGGTAAGTGGTTCTTCACAGCGCAGGGTAGCATTTCCCAGAGCTGCTGTTTGTAAATGTGGGAAATCTGCTGCTGCTGCAGAATAGCTCTTGCAATGCAGAAAATCATGATGAAACACTTAAATGTCAACATTCAGCAGAGGGTATCAAATGCCAGGGTAAGACAGATGCTGCAAGTAGTAATATTTGCAAGAATAATTCATCATTTTAGGCTGTCTTCCACTCCCTACATCAGAAAATGTTGATTTCAAATATTCAGTTTTCCCCCTAGGAAGGAGGATAGTCTTTCATGGTAATATTGCTTCCCTCCCTTCCCTTTTGAGCCCACTTTGTAAAAATTCTTTACATTGTTGAAAATCAGCCCTGCTGGCACAGCACTGTCTTAAAAATGGATTTCATTATAGCTCTACACCTGACTCCTGATCACAGCATTGCTTTACCCTTCCCATTCAGTGTTTTAGCATCCCCTAGGAACCAAAGGAGATCTATTCTAAGTAGAACATATAATACCCACCATAATTTCCATTTCCAGTGGTATTGCATGTCAAGTTGCACAAGAAAGTTAACTGGAAACTCTACAATACGCTTCCTTTTTTTGCTTATGTAGATGCAACTCAACAAAAGGCCTGTCCTAAAGTCCAGCAGCACCAACAGGAATGTTTTCCTGCTGCTGAATATTACAGTCAACGCACGTTCTGACCAGTATAACCACCACCATACTGTGAATAGCTTTGCTGAACTATGTGGCAGAGGTAGAGCTGTGCCCCATCAGCTGCCGCCTGCCTCTATGGCACCTGCCTAAGTGGAACAGCACGGTCCTGCTACTAGAGTTACCATGCTGCTCAGCCTTCAGAAATTTGCCACAAAAGAGCAGGGTATTTTTTAGGACTTCAAAAGGAGACTTAGAGATACATTGAAAACCCCTATTGTTAAAAAAAAAAAATATCTGCATTCTTCCCTTCTGCCTTTACATTCCAGGAACTATCAAGGCACTGAGGCATCTTATATAAACCTATAAGCAAAATCCCACCTCAGCAGGGTTCTTTCCTCATCTGGTCCTGGGAACACACACAAGGAAGCTGCACGCTATTGTATTAATGTGCTACCAGCGGAAACAAAGGTCTGTTTATAGGAAAATAAAAGCAAGAAGGCTTGCTAAAAGATCCCTGAGATAACTTAGAGAGTTTGAAGAGTTAAAAATCAAAGTAGGTGGGTCCCAGGTCAGATTAGACCCGAGATATGCAGGTCCCCTGTCCTATGTCCCACCTCTGATGGGACCCCACAGCAGGCCAGTGTCACAGCAGGCCAGTGTCACATCAACCCACATCTAACAAAGGGGTTAGAGTTGTTCCAGTATGTAACAGCTCTTACTTTTGGCTTTGAACTATAGGATTTAATATTCCTCGGGCAATTTCATATTGCAAAAGAATGTGACTTTGCCCATCCTCTTTGTAGATACAGAATTGTGACTTTTTTATGGGAAATATGTTAGAGAAAGATTAAACTAACCTCAAGTCAGCCACACAAGGGTGAATAATTTCCAAGAGATCGTCCTGATTCTGCAAACCCCTGCAGGCCAGTCAAACTGGAATTTAAATAGGCACCCTGAGGAAAATCAGAACAAAGCCATTAACTGGCCAATATTGGTTTGTTGACTGCCCAGGTCTTTAGACAATTGTTTCACTCCTCGCAAAGACCAAACCGGTCAGCTGCTGCTAACAGAAAGGGGGCAACAGCAGAAACCATTAACATGCTTTTAAGTAGCTGAACTGCAATGTTTTAAGCCAGGCCCCCCTGCTGACCAGAGGTGCAAATCCTGAAACAAAAGAGCTGCCTGAGGGCGTCTGGCATCAAGCCACTGCTTTCAGCAGCATGGGATGGGCTTTGCAGCCCACAGGGAGGAGGTGATGTTTCATACACAGCTTTGCCCTCACAGCTGGACTAATTCTGCCCTTAACTTTACAGGGAATGACTGCTGCACCCAGTTCCCACACAACAGTGTTTAGAAGTAAATAAGAAGCAAGGACAGTGCCACAAGTAATGGCTCCGACGACTGCCTACATCCTGACCAGAGCTCACAGCACATTAAATGGTCAGAGCTAGGCTTTCTTTTTAATTAATCCACATGAGAAAAGCATTTCCAGCAGGCCAAAAGAAATTGCCCTAATTAAAAGATGTACGAGATTAAGAATCGCTCAGGAAAGACAAGCCGGGACAGAGTCCATCACCACAAACGAAGGACACAGCGTGGCCAGGGTTTCAGACATGTCTCCAGCTGACAGAAGGTCTCTTACCCGCACCACGGCAGCTCTGGGATGCAGGTGGAAGCCAGCGTCAGTCCTGCATCCCTCAGAGCACCTCTGCTGCCTCTCATGCTCCAAGCAGGAACCTGCCAATCGGGTCTTTCAATCCTAATTCCCTCACTAACCAACGGGCAGGGAAATGGAAGCCATGACTTCATAGCCAAGGCAACCAGGACTGTCCTGCAAGATGGCTTTCAGATGGGGAGGATAGATGTTTCCTCTACCCAGACATTATAAATGTCTGTCCTTGTGACCCCAGCCTGACCCCTAAAAGTAGCTCTGCCCTAACTTTAGCCACAAATCTCCCATCTCTATAGAGTTAGATGCTACAGTCAGCAGATCCCATTGCTCCCTTCTTCACCCACTTCATTCATGCCCATTGTTTTATCTTCCCCAGTGACTGGGCTGTAAACCCTGACTCTGGACAACAGCCTGCACAAACTACAGCTTTAAGTAACTTACATTTTTAGTAAAAAGGGATAGAGAGGTTGCAGGAGAAATAGTCCTAGCTTCCAGTGAGGGAAGGGAGATGTAGCGAAATTCAGGAACTTGCTTTAATGAGCTAAAGGCAGGGGCCTAAAATGTATCTGTGACTCTTCAAGTCTTCTTCAGGGCTCTGTTTACCCATTAGCTCTCTCGTGGTCCCTGTCTTGCATCTCTGCAGAGAACGTACTCCAGTGCAAGGGATAAGATCTGCCAATGCCTGGTACAGACAGCACAAGAGCAGAAATAGGAAAATGAGTCATTGCCTCAGTTATCATATATCATTTTGGGAAGTGACTCCCTCAATCTCTGGGAGGCTTTAATGGCTCCATATCAATGAGCTAAGTCTTCAATATAGCTGAATTTAAATAAAGACAAATAGTAAGGGAGATAATAACCAAAGGGGCAAAATGACTAAACTGCTCCTGGAACTTGTAACGCCTTTAATAGCAAGCAAAAGGGCATTCGTTTAAGATCATTTGAGACAGATATTTAACACAAACCTGCAGTGTGATAAAGGGGATTTGGAAGGGCTTGAAAGGTTAATGAATAGCTAACGAGCTTCTTAATATATAACTAATGTTTACTGTAATACAGACTAATATTTAATTCCCTTACTAATGATTAATTATTCTGCTGCAAGGGTTTAATTAGGGCTTACACAGTAGGAGCACAGGGGGATCTGGTGCTGAGATGAATTTCCACACTGCAATCTCTGTCCCCAACTCCAGGCTCTCCTCTAGCAGCTACCCCTGCAGTGGGCACAGCTTTAGGTGTTGCAGTGTGCACAGGTGTTGAGGAAGCAGGAAACCAATGGCTGAGATCTTCCTTAGGATCAGAAAAATCACAAAATCATAGCATGGTTTTGGTTGGATGATCATCCAGTTCCAACCCTCTGCCCTGGGCAGGGACACCTCCCACCAGACCAGGTTGCTCAAAGCCCGGTCCAGCCTGGCCCTGAACCCCTCCAGGAATGGGGCAGCCACAGCTTCTCTGGGCAACCTGGGTCAGTGTCTCACCATCCTCACAACAAAGAATTTCTTCCTAGTATCTAATCTAAATCTCCCCTCTTCCAGTTTTAAACCATCCCCCCTCATCCTGTCGCTCCACTCTCTGATGAAGAGTCTCTCCCTAGCTCTCCTGGAGCCTGGGCAACCTGGGTCAGTGTCTCACCATCCTCACAACAAAGAATTTCTTCCTAGTATCTAATCTAAATCTCCTCTCTTCCAGTTTTAAACCATCCCCCCTCATCCTGTCGCTCCACTCTCTGATGAAGAGTCCCTCCCTAGCTCTCCTGGAGCCCCTATCAGGACTGTAAGGTCTCCCCAGAAACTTCTCCAAGCTGATGAAAGTCATTCTCTTGTACATCCAAATAGGTGGTACACAGAATCCATAGCAAGTTGCTTTTGAAAACAAACAAACCGATGCTGAAAATAAAACTCTCCCTGTACCACAGCAGCTGACAGCATCACATACTACAGCCATGCTCTCTTCTCCCCTCCCAGCAGGTCTCAGTCTCATTATACTGGCACCCATCATCACTTCTGGTTGCAAGGACTGTGGAACAGAGATTGTGATAACTTGCTCCAACGTTTTGGAGAAATGGGAGCTTCTATCAAATTAAGAAGCTCATTTTATGCAAAGGTGTTTCTTGTATAAAAACACTCTTTGAGGCAAATTTGCAGGATGATTCCCAGACACAGAGAAGAGAAATGGATTTGTGATGTAAAGTGGGCTGCTGGGCCTACTTTCATTCAGAAACAATACTGATTTTCTCAGTCATACCCGCAGCCAGCCAGGACAGACAGACAATCCTTCAGCAAGCTACTCAGAAGACCACACTCATCTTCCCAAACTTACCTTTGCAGCTAGCCAAGTAAGTGCACAGATTAGTGACTTTTCTTTTTGCCTTTTTTTCCCCAAAGTTCACAGTGACACCATATCTGTGTCACAGCTCTGAGGGCCATCCAGCCTGAAGCCTGTTGAAATAACACTTTGTCACTAAGCACACCTCAGAGCAGTACTCCAGCTCATAACTTTCTGGCAGTATCTGAGTTTTTAATAACAAAGCAATGTTATTGAGAATAAAGCACACCAGTGAATAAAAAAGAGTTACCTCATCAGAAGCAATATCCACTTCAGGGTAAAAAAAGGAGGAGGAAAAACATGAGGGAGACTTTTTATACTTATTAAACACTTTTTACCATGTGTTGTGAGCCTAATAACACCTAACTCAGCCACTGATATCATCTAACCATAACACCAGAAGACATTTTTCATGATGACCCACTGTTACCGTTTCTGCTGCCACAGGTATCGCCGTGGGAAACACGGTGCAGGTGCAGGCTGGCAGAGGTAGCCCATCGCAGGCATACGAGCTGCAGGGTGGAGTGAGGTCCTGGAGAAAACCAACCAGTGCTTTCCTAAAGGGGAGGAGAGAGAAGATGATGTTATGGACCTGAACCACAACACTCAACAGGTTTTGCTTTAAGAGCAGAACAGGGGGTGGGAGCAGGAGCCTGCAGGCAGGAGAGCCAGGGAAATGAGGGCAGGAGTTTCACACCCACAACAGCTGAGCAGCAGAGTGGAGACTGTGGTGTGCATCACCTGGTTGTGCCTGATCACCTTTTTTTGTATAAATTAGAGTGCATACCCTCTGAGGCTTACTTCTNCAGGTTGCTCAAAGCCCAGTCCAGCCTGGCCCTGAACCCCTCCAGGAATGGGGCAGCCACAGCTTCTCTGGGCAACCTGGGTCAGTGTCTCACCATCCTCACAACAAAGAATTTCTTCCTAGTATCTAATCTAAATCTCCCCTCTTCCAGTTTTAAACCATCCCCCCTCATCCTGTCGCTCCACTCTCTGATGAAGAGTCTCTCCCTAGCTCTCCTGGAGCCCTGGAGCCCCTATCAGGACTGTAAGGTCTCCCCAGAAACTTCTCCAAGCTGATGAAAGTCATTCTCTTGTACATCCAAATAGGTGGTACACAGAATCCATAGCAAGTTGCTTTTGAAAACAAACAAACCGATGCTGAAAATAAAACTCTCCCTGTACCACAGCAGCTGACAGCATCACATACTACAGCCATGCTCTCTTCTCCCCTCCCAGCAGGTCTCAGTCTCATTATACTGGCACCCATCATCACTTCTGGTTGCAAGGACTGTGGAACAGAGATTGTGATAACTTGCTCCAACGTTTTGGAGAAATGGGAGCTTCTACCAAATTAAGAAGCTCATTTTATGCAAAGGTGTTTTCTGTATAAAAACACTCTTTGAGGCAAATTTGCAGGATGATTCCCAGACACAGAGAAGAGAAATGGATTCATGATGTAAAGTGGGCTGCTGGGCCTACTTTCATTCAGAAACAATACTGATTTTCTCAGTCATACCCGCAGCCAGCCAGGACAGACAGACAATCCTTCAGCAAGCTACTCAGAAGACCACACTCATCTTCCCAAACTTACCTTTGCAGCTAGCCAAGTAAGTGCACAGATTAGTGACTTTTCTTTTTGCCTTTTTTTCCCCAAAGTTCACAGTGACACCGTATCTGTGTCACAGCTCTGAGGGCCATCCAGCCTGAAGCCTGTTGAAATAACACTTTGTCACTAAGCACACCTAAGAGCAGTACTCCAGCTCATAACTTTCTGGCAGTATCTGAGTTTTTAATAACAAAGCAATGTTATTGAGAATAAAGCACACCAGTGAATAAAAAAGAGTTACCTCATCAGAAGCAATATCTACTTCAGGGTAAAAAAAGGAGGAGGAAAAACATGAGGGAGACTTTTTATACTTATTAAACACTTTTTACCATGTGTTGTGAGCCTAATAACACCTAACTCAGCCCCTGATATCATCTAACCATAACACCAGAAGACATTTTTCATGATGACCCACTGTTACCGTTTCTGCTGCCACAGGTATCGCCGTGGGAAACACGGTGCAGGTGCAGGCTGGCAGAGGTAGCCCATCGCAGGCATACGAGCTGCAGGGTGGAGTGAGGTCCTGGAGAAAACCAACCAGTGCTTTCCTAAAGGGGAGGAGAGAGAAGATGATGTTATGGACCTGAACCACAACACTCAACAGGTTTTGCTTTAAGAGCAGAACAGGGGGTGGGAGCAGGAGCCTGCAGGCAGGAGAGCCAGGGAAATGAGGGCAGGAGTTTCACACCCACAACAGCTGAGCAGCAGAGTGGAGACTGTGGTGTGCATCACCTGGTTGTGCCTGATCACCTTTTTTTGTATAAATTAGAGTGCATACCCTCTGAGGCTTACTTCTTTTTTTTTCTTTTTTTTTTCTTTTTTACCTTTAAAAAACGTATTTGTGGAGTTCATGCTCTGCAGCCTTCCTGAGGGGAAAATGAAGAGGAAGGGAAGGTGGGACTTGGAGTGCAATGAAATGAAAGGAGAAGGCATACAGATGGATGTCAGCAGGTGTAAATTAAAATAATAGCCCTTCCTCAACTGGAGTTACAGCCTCACAGCATGAACTGCTGTCTCTGAACACCTTTCACCCAAGAGGTGCAGACACACTAGCCAGCCCAAAGATAACCCAAGGGTTTAAACGTGGCATAGACATATCTATAGAGCCTGCTAAAAGTCAGCCCTGAATCTCAATGTTGGGTGTATCCCAGAGAGAGTGCCAGAGCCCTAACAGAGGCTGCCCATCTCTGGAGACATTCATAACCTGCCTGGACACATCCTGTGCACCCTGCTCTGTGTGGACCTGCTCTGACAGGGGGTTGGACTTGATGATCTCCAGAGGTCCCTTCCAACCCCATATCACTCTGTGATGCTTGATAAGGTAACAGGAATAATTGTGTCTGGTAATATAAATTGATGCCACAGCCTGCAATAATGCCACAATCCCTGAGACCCCCAAGTAGCCTGGAGATCCGAGAGGAGAGAAACTAGTTATTTTCCATCAATTCCTCATTTCAGGAGCATTTTTTCTGGCTTTTCACTGTAAAAGTTCAAACCTTTTGTCCCTGCTGAGAGCTGAAAGCTGTTTCCCTATACATTCTCCATGCTTCAGAGTGAAGGCTGTGGGTGTGCCACAAGCGTTTCCACTCCCAAAAGGAAAACACAAACCAAAGCACTCCCAAACTCACACCCAAAGTCCTGTGAGTGATAGAGAAGAGGATTCATGTCATTGCTGCTGGTTGCAGTCGGAGCCGGCAGGCTGTGCTCACGAACAAGGAATCCAAAGCTCTGCTGCTCCAAAGTAAAACCAAAGCTACGGGAGAGAGAGAGAGAAAAAAATCCTCTTTCTGCAGCCTTTTTCTTCAGCTCATTATAGCAACCTGCCTACACGCAGACTCTTATTAAACTGTATTATTACACCAAAGAAACATTGAAGTGCTGCTTTCTTGTTAGAAGGAAACACAATATTTCTTCAGCTGATTGATGTACGCAGATAGGTTTTCTTCTGTGTACTGTCTTTTATTTTTTGTTGGTAAATGTCTGCCTTGCTACCAGGGGACCATATCTTTCATTATCTCACACTCATTCACACCTGCACAAAATAAAGGTGAAAAGCTCCATGATTCCCTTCAGCTGAATTTTATGTTTAGGACCTGCTGTGGCCAAATTTCCACCTGCTGCTTCCCAAGAGTGGAGGTTCAGCTATTTACACTTCCTTAAAAAAAATATGGAGGCTAGGTTCTCCTCTAAGCCATACCTACCTAAGCCAAAACCAAACAGCAACAAAACCTGAAAACAGAATGTTTCTGCTACCATCTTGCATAATAAGCAGGGTTCTCTTCATCCATCCTCCAAATTTTAGTAACATTTCTAACAAAATGTGGAAATCCCTAGATCTGAGCTACCAAGACCCTTGTGATAGCAAAGTGAGTGACAACTCTTTTCAAATTCTCATAGGGAATCCCTCCAGCCTCCGTACTCCTTAGGGCTGGAATTTCACCTTTAGCCTTTATTTTTGCTAGGCACAAAGTCTGTCCTTGATTAAAGACAACACTTCAGTCATAACATTAACTTCCATACGTACAGTAGTTTATTTCTTGCTATTCTTCTTGCA
>VZTM01010304.1:219857-289981 GCA_013400555.1 Jacana jacana | reverse complement strand
TTTTTTCTTTTTTTTTCTTTTTTTTTTCTTTTTTAACTTTAAAAAACGTATTTGTGGAGTTCATGCTCTGCAGCCTTCCTGAGGGGAAAATGAAGAGGAAGGGAAGGTGGGACTTGGAGTGCAATGAAATGAAAGGAGAAGGCATACAGGTGGATGTCAGCAGGTGTAAATTAAAATAATAGCCCTTCCTCAACTGGAGTTACAGCCTCACAGCATGAACTGCTGTCTCTGAACACCTTTCACCCAAGAGGTGCAGACACACTAGCCAGCCCAAAGATAACCCAAGGGTTTAAACGTGGCATAGACATATCTATAGAGCCTGCTAAAAGTCAGCCCTGAATCTCAATGTTGGGTGTATCCCAGAGAGAGTGCCAGAGCCCTAACAGAGGCTGCCCATCTCTGGAGACATTCATAACCTGCCTGGACACATCCTGTGCACCCTGCTCTGTGTGGACCTGCTCTGACAGGGGGTTGGACTTGATGATCTCCAGAGGTCCCTTCCAACCCCATATCACTCTGTGATGCTTGATAAGGTAACAGGAATAATTGTGCCTGGTAATATAAATTGATGCCACAGCCTGCAATAATGCCACAATCCCTGAGACCCCCAAGTAGCCTGGAGATCCGAGAGGAGAGAAACTAGTTATTTTCCATCAATTCCTCATTTCAGGAGCATTTTTTCTGGCTTTTCACTGTAAAAGTTCAAACCTTTTGTCCCTGCTGAGAGCTGAAAGCTGTTTCCCTATACATTCTTCATGCTTCAGAGTGAAGGCTGTGGGTGTGCCACAAGCATTTCCACTCCCAAGAGGAAAACACAAACCGAAGCATTCCCAAACTCACACCCAAACTCACACCCAAACTCCTGTGGGTGATGGAGGAGGGAAGAGGATTCATGTCATTGCTGCTGGTTGCAGTCGGAGCCAGCAGGCTGTGCTCACGAACAAGGAATCCAAAGCTCTGCTGCTCCAAAGTAAAACCAAAGCTACGGGAGAGAGAGAGAGAAAAAAAAATCCTCTTTCTGCAGCCTTTTTCTTCAGCTCATTATAGCAACCTGCCTACACGCAGACTCTTATTAAACTGTATTATTACACCAAAGAAACATTGAAGTGCTGCTTTCTTGTTAGAAGGAAACACAATATTTCTTCAGCTGATTGATGTACGCAGATAGGTTTTCTTCTGTGTACTGTCTTTTATTTTTTGTTGGTAAATGTCTGCCTTGCTACCAGGGGACCATATCTTTCATTATCTCACACTCATTCACACCTGCACAAAATAAAGGTGAAAAGCTCCATGATTCCCTTCAGCTGAATTTTATGTTTAGGACCTGCTGTGGCCAAATTTCCACCTGCTGCTTCCCAAGAGTGGAGGTTCAGCTATTTACACTTCCTTAAAAAAAATATGGAGGCTAGGTTCTCCTCTAAGCCATACCTACCTAAGCCAAAACCAAACAGCAACAAAACCTGAAAACAGAATGTTTCTGCTACCATCTTGCATAATAAGCAGGGTTCTCTTCATCCATCCTCCAAATTTTAGTAACATTTCTAACAAAATGTGGAAATCCCTAGATCTGAGCTACCAAGACCCTTGTGATAGCAAAGTGAGTGACAACTCTTTTCAAATTCTCATAGGGAATCCCTCCAGCCTCCGTACTCCTTAGGGCTGGAATTTCACCTTTAGCCTTTATTTTTGCTAGGCACAAA
Source organism: Jacana jacana (assembly GCA_013400555.1). NCBI lineage: Eukaryota > Metazoa > Chordata > Aves > Charadriiformes > Jacanidae > Jacana > Jacana jacana. The sequence goes on along the minus strand of VZTM01010304.1, from coordinate 288,281 downwards.
GTCTGTCCTTGATTAAAGACAACACTTCAGTCATAACATTAACTTCCATACGTACAGTAGTTTATTTCTTGCTATTCTTCTTGCAATGGCGAGTCAGAAATCTGTGCATTCTGACAGCTTAAACCAGTGAGGATGATGCTTCCAGATGTGATTAAGAGACAGGCAAAAGCTCAAGAGTCAAGTGCACCTTTCCTGTGCTGAAACCAGTGTAACCTCATCCCTGACATTTAGGGCTCTGGTGGTACCAAGATGCGCTGTCAGTAACAAGGGACTCCCTCTGAGGGCTGTATGAAAGACAGGAGTGATGCAGAATTATTGGGATGACACATCCACCACAGTCTTCAATTTTAATTGGGATTTCACAGTAAAAAAAGCTGGGTTATCCCAGATAAAGGGAATTCAACTGTTTCTTGAAAAAAAACAGAATAAAGCAAAGACACCTGGAAATCATGCCATGACCCAATTAGTCAACATCAGCATCAGAAAAATCAAAACTAGTCTATCAACAGCCCCATGTCAGCCCCTCTGCTCTCCAGCCCTGGGACTGCAGGGACCTGGAGCCACCCGTATGCCAGGGGCACAATGAACAAAGCATAAATCACAGCCAGCACCTTGTTGAGGCAGAGGACTGCGCTTCAGAAACATATTGTTATCATCCAGATCAACCCTGTCATCCGACCCATTCCAGCAACTCGCTTTGAAAATACCACCCACCTTCTATAAAAATTCAGATTTGAGATGCAGCCCACAGAGATTAATGAGGGTTTGAATTTGTTCCTCAAGAGCTTCTAATAGTTTTCCTTTTCTGCTACATCACTATAATCTTCCTGTACAAGAAGGTTGCTCCCATCCTTCCAGCTAGGGAAAGGACTTGATTTCACAGCTGATAAAAATCGTGCTCAGGAAAATAAATAACTAAATAAAGCAATGCTGTTACTCAGGCTGCATTTTAGCACAAAGTCTAGTTGTGTAAATTGGTGTGTAGTGGACAAGCTGTGTTCCAGGTGATATTTTTCTCTGTTGAAGCTTCTGCAATGTGCAGGTGGGCCCTGTGCAAGGTACCCAGCAGGACGAGGTGGATGTACAGCCCTCCCCTCTGTCTGGGCGTGGGGGGGACACCTTGCAGCAGCCTCCATAACTCTAGGGGGGGTGGTTCCTGCGGAAAGCTTTTTGATCAGGGTCTGAGGAGTGAAGTCAGGAAATATAAAGGAGTGGCAGGAGCCAACAAGACCCTTCCAGTCTTCCTCAGCTGGACAGACCTTGAGAGGATGCCTCCCTGCTCAGGCAGTAAATGCTGCTGAAAGCCATCCCACTGAGCGTGCCCATTAAAAGCAATCATGTGCACCTCTCTGTGCTTACCAGGCACTTCAGTATGAGTTCTGGAGAAATGTGCTAATTTGGGCAGGACAGGCTGGAAGACATCTCTGTGAATGTATATTTTACTGTGTTACACTATGGACATAGGCAGCTCCAGCAGAGCACGTGGGTTTTGCCTTCTTCTGATAGCATTGCTTTACAAATTTAATTTTTTTCTAAGTCTGAATTGGACATCCTGGAGGAAAGGAGGGGAAAGAACCCCAGTTTGCCCTGAAAAGCTGAATAACCTTGTTCTCCCAGATGATAAGAAAATCTCTCTGTCCTCTCCACCTCCTCTCGAAAAGAAAAGAGAGACCATCTATCTATCCTCAGCACTGTCTACTGCTATATATTTCTGAGTGATTCCCCTCCTTATAAAGCTGTAGTAGAGAAAAGACATTTTTCTTCTCTGCACATTTCACATGAGACATCCTTAAATAGCTCTCAGAACTGTCCCATAGACCAGGACCAGAATGGCAGCGTGGACCACCACTGCCTGACACTGGTGATATTCCTGCTTCTGCGTGAGCATCTGTTTGAGTTGCATTGTGCACAATTCAGCACAATTGTACACATGTCTCGGTTAACATACTCAAAATAAGCATTACTCAGCTTGATGACTAGGTCTTTGCTAAAAGCCATCTGGGTGGTTTATTTTAGAAAGTGATTTGGAAGAACAGTGCTTTATTCATAATTGTTACCAGGGCTCCATGAGAACACAAGGGCTACAAGGGATCCAGCTCCTTGATGAGACTTGCCTTTTTCTACAAACCTTCAGCTTCAGGTTTCCCTTAGCAGTTGCCACATGTTTTAGAGGAGAAAGATAACATTCATCATTAGCCACAACACACTTTTATCATCAGCCTCTGGACATCAACACCACAAAGGCCACCTGGCTCTAGAGGTGACTTACCATAAAGCCATCACCTGAGAGTCCTTGCTTACATACCAGCTGAACATGTCAACCTGCACTGGGCTGCAGCCAGATAACAGAACTATGATTAACATTAATGCCAATTAATAGTTCAAACTCATGCAGACCTTTTCTGGAAGCATTGCCTTTCAGTGTACAACTTGCTGCAGCTGGAGCTGTGCCTGGCAAGGGCAGGAGGAGAAAGTGGATGGTGTTCCTTGCATTGGAGGACAGTCACTCAGACCCTACAGTAGCAGCTCAGTGGCTGGAAGACATCACTTGACACTGAAAATGTTGCTGCTGGTGGAAGGCACCTCAGATACTTCATGGAAAGCTGGCCTTGATTCAGATGAGCTTAAAGCCTGTTAGGTGGAGCGCTGAGAAAGGTTGTGCTGGTCTTGTGTGGCTGTTTTACACTAGTCAGAAAAGGTGACCTGGTGAGGGACAGGCTCAAAATGCCACCAACATAGGTCTGAGAGGCTGCAGACCTCCTGCAATGCAAAAAGGGAGAGACACTGCAAAATTAGGAGGGATTCTTACACATCTCAGCCAAGCCTCACAGTACCTAATTTATTTACTGTGCATTTGCTGCTTTATTTAGTGTGTCCCTTTTGCTTACACATGAAAACTTTATGCGCTAGTAACTCTGCCAGAGCTTTCATATACCATCCTAGATCAAATGGTTTCTTCCAATTTTCCTCCAGAGAACAGATTAGCATGCTACTTTTAAGGTAAATATGTTGTCCCTTGTGTGAAGAGGTCCTCTTGTTTAAAAAGGTCCCAATCAACCTCTTGAGAGGCAGAAACATGCCCAAAAGCTGTGGCAGAACAAGCTGAAATGATCACAAAAGGTCACTGAAAGAGTTTTAGTTATAAGCATGATTCTGGTCATAGAATCATATAATTATTCAGGTTGGAAAGGATCCTTGGGATCATCAAGTCCAACCATCAGCCTTACTCTACAAAGTTCTCCCCTACACCAGATCCCTCCACACCACATCTAATTGACTCTTAACACAGTCAGGGATGGTGACTCCACCCCCTCCCTGGGCAGGGTCTGACCACTCTTTCTGTGAAAAATTCCTTCCTAATGTCCAGCTTAACCTTACCCTGCTGCAGCTTGAAGCCATTCCCTCTCATTCTATCACTAATTACTTGTGAGAAGAGACCAGCACCAACCTCTCTACCGTGTCCTTTCAAGTAGTTGTAGAGCGATGAGGTCTCCCCTCAGCCTCCTCTTCCTCCAACTAAAGAGTCCCAACACCTTCAATTGCTCCTTATAAGATTTATTCTCCAGCCCCTTCCCCAGCTGTGTGTCCCTCCTCTGCACTCACTCCAGCATGTCCAGATCTGTCTTGTGTTGAGGTGCTCAGAACTGGACACAAGACTGAAGGTGTGGCCTCCCCAGTGCTGAGCCTCCCTACTTCTGCTGGGCACACTGAATAAGCAACTGTCTTGCTAACCACAGGGTATTTGCATGCCTTGGAGGGTACTTAAAGACTGTCCTGCAGTGGCTTTCTCCTTTGAAGAGACCACTGCGACCACAGAGCATTTCCCATCTCAGAACCACTGAAGTCTTAAGGGACTGGCTTTGCTTTTCCCGTGCTGGCTCCAGCCGTGTGGGGCAAAGCCTCTGTGCTGCTTCCCCAGAGCCAAGGCTGCCTGTTCATAAAGTGTTTCCATCTGTAATTACTGCACAATGGGATGAAGCAAGGGTGCTTTGATCTCGTATTCATTATATCTCCCCTGCTTTGAAGATAACTCTGTAGAGTGACAGCATCTGTTTTAATCCCCAGGTGGTGCCAATAAGTACAGGAACTGGTAGTTTAACACAACGCTATCTGTGGACTCATATTCCTTTAATAGCTAATAATAGAAGAAAACTACAAAATATAGCAATGATCCCACAGCTGCAAACTACCCATTAAACCAACACAAGATGTGTAAAGGACGGCTGTTAGCACCCTCAAAGCCAGTGAATCATCTAGTGCCCTCCCATTGCACAAAGGGTTGCAGATTTCATTTATTTTTTCCAATACCTGCCAGAGCAGAAAAAGAAGTGCATTTCAAAAGGGTATCAAAAAATCATCACTGTCAGGGCCAGAATGGAACCACTTAAATTGTCAGATTTCACAGCAGACACTGCATGACACTTCTGGAGATCTTTCATAATCCTGCCATGTTAGAAAGTTATAAGGCTGCTCACAATTTGATCTGTAAAGGGATTGCTAGTTGGGGAAAAATAAGCGAGACCATCTATTACATTTCATAAAGAACAAAACAAAACAACACAAAAAGGGGAAAAGATAAAAACAAAACAAAACAAGACAGAATAAATTTGGCTTGCTGAAACAGACAGATATTCCCTAAACCGCATCGCAAGCATCAGGAAGACACACCAGTTTCTTTCCCACTGTGGATTTTTAATAAAAGAAACAGAAGCAAATAAGGAGGGTTGATACCATGAGTCTGCAAAGGTGTCTGTAATCTCAAGTGAGGCGATTTTTCCTGTAGTTCTTGCTGCGTGGTCTCCAGGGCTGTGTTCTTAGCTGGCATTAATTGGTATGGAAAATCAATGCAGCCGTGTGTATAAGCCAAGGTGGCTTCTCTAGGTCTTTCTTTTCCTTCCTCTTTACTTATATCGAGGTGTTGGATACTGACAAATTGCTTCTTGGAGTGATATGTGCTAACTCCACACTTCCTCCAGTAAACTAATTTTTCTTTAATCTCCTCTGGTGCAGAGGCTTATGAAGGCAGTTGTGATTCCTGGATCTCGCCTTTGGTTACACCTGTGATTAATTCCATTCCCTGAGTCTTGCAGACTAGGGATTTTGAGAACATGTGGGAGAAAACTGGAAATGGTCAGGCCCTGGGAGTCTAAGCTATTTTGAGTGCCACATCTTTCCTGTGTAGCATTAGATTATCCTCATTGATACATTATTTAATGCAGACTTTGCATTTCAAATAACAATCCTTTAGGGGTCCCCCGTATCCATTTCTTGTTAAACATAGTTTTCCATCCCTGAACACACTCATGACTTTTTGCTGCTCTTTCCTCTTTCCCTTGACAGTCCATCCTATTTTTTTCTGGCTGTACCATCCTGCTTATTCTTCACTTCTTTAAACTTGAATAGTTTACTTTGTTTTCTACTCTCTTTTTCACTTACATCTTTATGGTATTTGCAATTCTCTGGTGTTGGTGTGAGCATCCCAGACAGGGCAGGTAGAAGTCATGCAGTCCCAGCGGAGTGGTCCCCTCTTGCAGACCCTGTGGGGTTGAGTACCATTCCTTGCTCTTTATTGGTCAGCTATTAAAGGTTGAAATAACAAATATGACCCTCAAACATGCTGACATGTTAACACACGCATTCAAAAAACAAGCTGGAGGAGTGAAGCTGGTAGGAAACGTGGGCAGAGGAACCCCAAGTCAGCAGGTCCCAGTGCAGCTCTGCAAAGGTCCAGACACCCACCAGCTCCCCCTGTCCCAGCCGTGTGCTCTATGGCAGTGAGTATCATAGCTTTCTCTGGAAATCAGAGGAGACCACAGGATTAGAATATTCCTTGTAGAAATTATTTTGCTGTCAGTTGTCAGCAGGACTTTATGGACTGAGAACTGACTATTACCACTGCAGGATGAAAGGGAAGACAGACAACTTCTCCAGTCAGGTGTCCAGGATTTGCTTGACAGTAGCAGAAGCAGATAGGAACCTACACTTCATATAAAGAATAGAAACAGGGAAACAATGAAATCATTACATAGGTTGCATTTCAGGGGAATGAGAACAGTAACGGCGGTATATCCAGGATGGTGCAACTCCACAAGCCAGAGTTTATTGGGAGTTGGGACAGGATGATCTTTAAGGTCCTTCCAAACCAAACAACTCCATGATTCTATAAATGTCCCAAGGAAGGGACTTTCTACTCAAAAAGTTGTGATTTCCCAGCATTATCATCTGGTCTAGCAAAAGGCTCTGCCTTTCCCTCCAGATTCTTTGTGGATGACACTCTTAAGCAAGTGTTAATCCTCATTTCTCACCATGTTAAGAGGTGTCCTTGCTGGACACCGCTGCAGGGCATGGGGCAGAGGAGAAACACATCCAGCCCGGGCTCCCTGACACTGCAAACAAAGGACAAAACAAATCTGACTTAATGACATTAACCAAAAAGAGAGTGCTCATATCTCTGAGGATTTTAATTATTCTATCAGACATTGCTCCTGGCATGAACTGTTGGCATGGAGACTGGTGTGAAATGTAATACAACACAAATAAAATATTAATGACATAGGAGAAACCAGTAGTGATTTAAAGAGACACTGAGCTGCCAACCAGGCTACACTTTGGAATTCATCATACAAACAACAGGGAAAGCTATGATTAAAGCTATAAAGAACAACAAGGAATAGTCCCATTCTGCCGAAGCCTTTCTGGCCATCAAAACCACTCACAAAAGTCTGATTTGGCAGAGGCATGAAGTGAAGAACTTCCAAAAAAATGTTTTTCCTTTTTCCCCATACAGAAATGAAAGAAAGGGCCCTGCTCACAAGCAGTGGGGCCAGGCCAGCAGGCTGTGGGACAAGGCTTAGAATTCTGTCAGATGCATCACAGCACTCGCCGAGATCAGAAAAATGCTGTCACAGCCCCTGCCTCATGGTCTTTGGTGGCCTTTGCAAGAAAACCAACACTCAGAGAGGAGGAGAAAGGACGTTGCTGAAGTCCCACAGGTTCAGCTGAGAGAGAAACTAACCCCAGATGAGCAAAAGCAGTGTTAGGGTATTCACTGGAGGGAGGAAAGGGCAGCGTGAAAAATACATCAGTCTCCCACACCCTGAACAATCACTTTTCCCAACAGAAATGTTGCTTTTTTTGGTGCACTCCCAGTTTGAGAAAATTTTTCTTCTGCAAAGCTACTTCATCGAAGAATTCCCAACAATCACTATTTCTAAATTAGCATATTAAATTATATTTGAAGTCACACATTTCCTGAACATGCAAAGATAATGAGCATTTAGTATAACCTGGAGGATGATGGAAAATACTAAGTGAAAACTGATGCCTATATGAGCTTTTCACAGGCTCAGATAATTGCAAAGCTGTTAATAAACTGTCAGAAAAAGTCAGCAGTGGTGCAGAAATGAGCAGAACAGTTCCTGGGCTGGTACAACCAACACAGAGCTCAGGGTCAGACCAATGATATTGAAATAGCTGGCCTCAGCGGCTTGACATCGTTGGACATGGAGGCAGGATTTCATCCCAAAACAGCACATTTCTTATTTATTAATGTGTAAAAGAATAGGACTTAAAGAATAGGACTTAAATCCTCTCTACTTACATGCCTTTTCACTTTGCAAGGCTTTGTGATCCACATCCTTTCCTCCAGAGCCTCTTACTGGTTGCGTGTAAACAGTATGAAAAAATAAATACGTTTTCTGAAGCCTGATAATTTCCCATTTGCCTCATGTGAATTGGAAGAGAAAGACTGAGTGGTTTGGGAATAATGTAAGTCTATCTGGACTAAATATCAGAGGGAGCTGGAGATGAAAGGCTCCCAGATACAACGCACAGAAGTATTAGTCATAATTTAAAAGCCCTCTCTCCAGGAGATAAAATTGTCCCATGTAACTACTATAAATGCTGAATTTCTGATACAGAACTTACAGTCCTTCTCACTGGATGCTCGGCACATCACAGAGCAACATCACAAAGTGCTACTGGAGGAGGACATTATGTCAGGTGACAATAGAAACGGGACCATAATCACTGGTGATTTGCATACTGTCATCAACTTGCTATTCAGAATGAACCGGAGACAAACCAGGAGATCCACAGCCTCCAGCCCCACGGGGCAACAAATTCAAGGGCCTTTTTCTGTTTTGCAGGTGCAGATAAATTAACTCTGTATTTGTGCATGTGCAAAATCTGTCACAGTGCCTTTTGCACAAGCGTGTCTGACCGTCTCTGAAATATTTTAAGCTTAATCTCATCGTGGAAGTCTTACACAAGCAAAGGAACTATGCGTCCATGTAACAAAATAAGCTGCCGTTTCTGTCAGTTATTCAGTGAATGAGAGCTAACATTTGGGCTACTCCACAAGCAGCTGTATCTGTTTATTACACGTTATCTAGCAAGCTGCATGAGGTGCTTATTGACTCATGGGGATGTGGGGAAATCCAGGAGAATGGTGTGGAAGTGCTCATTGAAGTGTTTAGCACATGCACCTATTGTGCTTGTTTTCCTTCTATTGTCTCTTGGGCAAGGCAGGAGGCTGGGCCGCTCTCTGCAAGAGGATGTCTGAAGTCAACATCAAAAATATTTTCCTGGGAAGTGGATGCTGAGTTTATAAACAAAAGTTCTCTCAGCCAGAGGCCAAGTGTCCTCACTGCCTGGTTAACATCACCTCTGCACCTTCCACCCTTCCTCTGCATTCATCCAACGGAGGACAAGCCTCCTGCCTGACCTGCTGTGGGTGGACATCTGCAAAGGGCTTGGCTTTGCAGTAGTGATGATGCTGAATATCTATTCCTCTCTCCCTTATCCATATAACTCCCCTTTAAGAACTCTATATGCTGGGCTGAGGTTGTCTTTATTCAAAAATAACCACTCTGCAATTCTCACGTCATCACAGAAGAAAAAGAGAGAGAAAACCAGGATGTCTTATTCAGAGCACCTGTCATTGGGAAAAAAACAGAACAAAACAACAAAAAAAAAACCCACCACAATCAAAAATAACAAAGAAAACCCGTCCAATGAAAACATATACCCATTTATGGTTTCTTTCTGACTGTGTCTGTGACCCCTAGCCTGACCACGCTTCCAAAAAATAGTCCTCATCTCCTGGTGCCCTGCATTCTCCTCTCTTCTCCAATATCCCTATGACCTTCCTTTTCCCTGCACCCCTTGCCTCTTCACACCCCTCAGGGCAGTTTCTGCACTGTGAGCTCCTTTCTTGCCTAACTACGTGCCTATGGTTGGGATCTTGAGATGCTAAACCCACTCAGATCAGTCTTTCTAGTGTATCAAGCTGCATTATAATTTCATCACTATAGCTTCAGATGTTACATTAGTCCCATTAAGTGCTCCCAAAATCATTTGTGAAGACACTTGCAATTAGGTAAATAATTAAAAACACATTTATAATAATTTCCCTGGCATGCAGAGCATTAGGCTGCTCAGGAAAATCTCATTTCCAGGCAGGTGGGTCTCAACAGCACCAGTGCCGCCTTCTCACTGCAGAAGGTGAGGGTGATTAGAGATGGATACCTGGAAGGAATGATCCCAGCTGTACTCCCAGCCTGACACATTTTCCTCCAACATCGTTGAGCCCTGAAACCACCCGGCACAGAGGGCAGCCCCTCAGCGCTCACCTCGGGGACTCGTGCAGACCCCGTGATGTATATTCTCTTGGAGCACAGCTCCTCAGAAGCGCGTTTTCCCAGCTACCATCTGCTGTTCTGGGCAGAGCATCAACAGCATCCACTGGAGGAGTTGTTGATAAAAATAACATACATGGCAGCACTGAAACAATATTAACACTGGAAGGGAAAAACAGCAATATTCCGATTTAAACAGCAACAGCAAGGCAAGAGTGTGTGAGAAGTGCAATGAGCAGTCTCAGGAGCATTTCCTGTTTTCTTCAACTGCTTTGTAACATCATGCAGAAGCGAGATCTTTCAACAACACTACCTGAACCTGGTCCTTAAGCTGCCTGCTGAGCAAACCTGAGACACTCACCGGCACCAGGAAACCCTTGGGAGTCAGCTGCCACCTCCTTCCCAAACAGCATCACGTACTGCTCTCTTCAGGAACTGCAATGGTGTGCCGTTTTTAAAGGATGGCTCAAACACCTTAAAAGCACCCACATTTCACCAGACTTTTCCATGGCAGATCTGCCTGGAAGGATTTCAGAATTATTCGCATCCCCTCCTTTCCACCCCAGCCCTAGGGCTGTTTGTTGTCACCTGGAGATTGCAGACACTGCCAGCACCCGCCCTCTGTCACTGGGGATCAGTCACTAGTTGTACCAATGAAGGTTGTTAAAATAAGCCAGCTGATTTTGTGCAGAAATAGTAGCCCTTACGTAGTTTTAAACCATGGCTATGACAGCAGTTACCATCAGCAATCATCAAGTGGAGATGGTTTCTGCAGCTGTTTCAGCAAGACCATAGCAGACCTCCTGGCTATGCCCTTTAGATGTTTCTCTCACTGAAGGTCCGAAAACTGAGGGTCTCAGACACATTCGTCACCCCTCGTTTCATCTCAGCTGACACAATGACATACAAAGGGAACTGGTTTGCCCTCTGAATGCCAGATTTTGCAACCATGGCAGTAGGCAAATGTGTCTCCTTTTCCCCTTCTCAGGGAAACAAACCCAAACACAAAACCACAAGAAGCAAAGAAAAGTTTGCCTGCTCAGTGGACGTGTTGGTGAGAAAGCAGTACCAGCTGGAAAGGGCTCACCAGAAGCGCCCAAAAGTGCCAAACAGAAATTCTCTGCAAGGGATTGACAGCTTCGAGGATTCATACATGTTAATCTACTTAGCTGAATTGCCATAAGCTTGGCTCAGCTTTTAAGACTTGCTATAAGCTACCACACAACTCTGCCTGATTAGTTTTAGCCATTCAAGCACAATCTCTGGAGTCAGAAGAATTTAGGCTTTCTATGGGGAGAAAATGATAGTTCTGCTTTGGAGGAGCAATGTTTGCATGCAAGGAAAAGTCAGAACCTGAGACGAACCTCAATGTGTTTCACCTTGAGCACCCTCTGAGCTACATGAGTTTGTTTTCTTTAATGAGAAAACACTGATACTTTATAGATACAAGCTTTATCGCAGCAGGTCATAATGTTCACTACTTTAATTAAACATGCTCACGTAGTCAGTGGCTCACTTCAGATGTTCATCTCACTGGAGATTCCCACCCCAGTCTTTTCACACACCATTTCTCTTGGGTAATCGCAGGCTGTTTTCCAAAGGAAATGTAAAAGTCTCCTTGAGACGTGCATCAAAATTCCTCTGGGTAAAGAGGGAAAAAAAAACCAAAACAACAACTTTCCCAACTGCTTTGTGGCTGCTTTCCCGCGAAAGCTGCACCTTGACTTTCTGCTGGTCTGTTTGTGTCTCAAATAAAAGCGCAGAGCTGCTCTTCACTGACACTGCTCTTGCTTTGCAGCCTTTCACCCTCCCACACCCAGCTCTCTCTCGCCCGCCTTTCCCTGCTCTGGGTGCAGGGTGGCAGACGTGCCGATACCCAGGAACACGGAGCAGACGCTGCTCTTCATCCCCCTTCATCACCATTGGCTTCGGTCCCGCTCCAACCCGCCCACAGATGTTGAGCCCGGCACTTTTGACACTGAAAGGTAACGGTGACGGTTCTTCATGCACCGCTTTACTCATCACAGCATAAATGATTTCCGTCTCTGTGTACCTACCGGGAATAGCTACAGGAACATACTGGCAGCATCCTGTTTGTTTGGGTTTTTTTTTTCTGAAAGAGAACTACCCCACAAGAGCTTTCCCATGTTACCTCACTCCTCCGCGATCCAAAGTGTCCGTCTGTCCTCGCTGGCTGGGAGAAGCTTTCTGGACATGGAGAAGGGCCCTTGGCTTTCCTGATGGCAGCAGGGCAAGGTACTTAGCCACGCTGAATTCTGCTCCTTGCAGGTGACCAGGCACCCCTCTGGCTTTGAAACCTCTGTGTTTGATAGGAGGTGTGCATGTGGATATGGAGAGGATGCCCAGCTCTTACATGGGTAAATGTAGGAACCGTGCTCTACCCTCTCCTGCCTCCCCCACTGACTGTCCCACTGACAGTAACCCACTCTCCCCTGGCAACTCCTTTCTCACCACGCAGCCCCCAAACTTGCCAAAGCCCACAAACAAACACAATTCAACAACAAGGGGCTTAAATGCACTAATACACACTTCAATGCAGGAGCTGCCGTTGCTAATAGAAACAGATGCTCCATTTCTATAGAGGCAGTTTCCTCGGTAACTGATGCCACCATAGGGCCTCATCCTGCACGGTGCTGCCTCCTCAATGGGAGCAGAGAACCATGTAGGAGGTGCTGAGCACCTTTCCATAAACACCCTCATAAAAATAGGCAGTGTCTATGGCTGTCTGGAAAGCGGATTTCGATTTCCCTATAGTGTGAAATAGTTACAGGAGGGAGGAAAACAACCCCCTATCAGTAGGATCCTTGAGCAAATGCTCTGGTATGAGAACAGTCACTAGTTGGCAGCACACAAGCAACGTCACACCTTTAGTCTCACATTTGAATATATTGTGGTGACTCTTTCTTACTCTTGGCTCTTAGCTTCAGCATCAAAGAGTAGAAACCTCGTGGACGTTAGGCTTGACATTAGGAAAAACTTCTTCCCAGAAAGAGTGGTCAGTCACTGGAATGGGCTGCCCAGGGAAGTGGTGGAGTCACCATCCCTGACTGTGTTTAAGAGTAGATTAAATGTGGTGTAGAGGGATCTGGTGTAGGGGAGAACTTTGTAGAGTGGGGCTGATGGTTGGACTTGATGATCCCAAGGGTCTCTTCCAACCAAAATGATTCTATGATTCTATGATAAAATTAAGGACTTTATCTAAGCATTTAGCAAGTGACATGTAGGCCACACAGCTCAGGCCCTCCTTGTGTCCATATTCACCTAGGAATCCCAAGGGATCCCTGAGGCCTTTTCTCCAGTAGTGGAAAATTCTTGGAAGCTCATTCAGTTGTGACACGGATGCATTCAGGACATGGGATTCCCTGGGAGCGAAGGTCTCGGGGATTAAAGGAAAAAGAATGAGCAGGTAGAAGTTGGAAGGTGTGAAATACCCTGCCATTTTGAGGCTGTGGGTCCCAAAGTCAAATCTGCACCTGGTTACAAGATCTCCAGATCTCCAGCCATGCAACCACCTGAGCATGCCAAGATTCAGTCTCGCTGCAGGATAAGCAGCTACCATGGAAGCTCATCTGCTCAGCAGGGGAAGCCCCTGAGGGCTGTAGGTTTGGGGTCAGAGCACTTCACTGACATCCCCTGCACACACAGATGTTTTATGGACAGCTCTTTTGCTGGAAATCGTATTCACTGTGGAGGTACTGGGCATTTCCTCCCAATTCCCAGAGGAAAGATGTGTTTACCTGATACCTGCTGCCAGAGAAACGCAGTGGGACAAGAGCAGCATGTGCTGTGGCTGGTCCTGGACTCCATACTGGTCAGTTTGCTGGTCAGGTAGGAGCCTCCAAGTCTGTACCTCAGCTGGCTGCTTCCTGTGGTGAATGGCAAGAGACGCAGGAGAAGATCTCACCTGTAAAGTCTTCACCTGTGCTCTCTCTGGGGTGAAGGCTGCTGTGAGACGCAGCCAGAGAGTGGGGGCCATGGCATGCCTGACCTCAACCAGAGGAGAAGGAGCCCTTCAGCAGTCATTTTCCCCCATCTCCACCCCAAAGAGCAACAACCACACCAAGGTCACTCCTGGCAAATGCTTTTCTAGCCTACCCTTAGAGATCCCAGTGACAATGTCTCCAGACCCCCGGGTTCATATCTTTGCCGTTACCCCCACCAGTCACTCAGCTGTCTTCATGCACCCTCCCTCCCAATCAATCAATCACGTTTTGTCTGTCGTCTTTGGTTTTGTTCTGCTCCTTTTTCTATTCTCTCCCTGCTTGTTCTTTCTCTAATTCCTGACATTGATTTGTTTCTCTTCCAGCTTTAAGACTCATCTGAGCTTTTCAACACCTTTTGTTCCCCCTCATCCTTCTCATCCTTTCCCCCTCCCAGATCCTCCTCGTGTCAGTCTCAAGCACAGACCAGGCTGTGGAAGGCAATCAGCTCTGAAAGCCTTTCCAAACTGTATTTTCCTTCTTGGAAAGAATCCCAAACATAAATAATACATGTTTATTTTAATTAGTGAGAGACCACTGGCCTAGTATTAAGATCACCTTCTGCTCACAGGATGCACTTAACTGACTGCTGATGTGCTCAGTCAATGGGGCTGTTAGATTCTTTCATTAATTCCAAACGAGAAAAAAAAGTCCCACAACAGACTTGGCTCTGCAATAAACAGCATCCGTAATTATGGCAGCACATCTGTAGTTAAGGTTAAGCCAGTCTGTTTTTGCAACCTGTGATTTTCCAGGCTTCTACCTGGCAATAATGGGACCTGCTGAACCAAAACTACTGCACTTTGCTCCTTGGCAAGTCTCTCTCCCCTGCAGCAGCACTCCAGAGAGGCAGGAATGCACTTTTTTTAAGACAAATGAATTGGCAATTAAGGTAACTTCCCAACCCTCATGTTAGTCTTCCCATTGGCTAACTGCAGTTAAACAGGGAGCTTCACCCCCAAGCCCTGAGTACAGATACATCACTGGGACTGATGGAAGTCATTCTCCCATCTCTGGGCGTCAAGTCTGTAGCAGGGCCTGTATCAGCCTTCCCCAGTGAACAAAAATCAATCACATCCCAACCTGAGGTTTCTGTGACTCTCTGGGGCAGGAGGACTCACTTGTTTAACCTTTGCAAGCATCTTCTCTCAGTACCAATAATTTCTTGCTCTTCCTATGAAGGTTTTTGAGTGTTTGGAATGGGACTTTTTTTTTGACTAAAGAAGGAAGTACTCTCTTAAACAGAGAATCCAGTTAATACCTGTAAATATCAGCACACTGCATTTCCCCACTGCCTGGACTAATACAATCTCCCAGTGGCTGGTAAGCAGCTGGGCTATCTCACTTTTACCATCGTCATGTAGTATTCCCATTGGTGACCTTTATCATGTCACGGTACCCGCCTCTTTGTGTCCTCTGAGCAGTGGGTAAGGCTTCCCAGAGAGGCTTTGAGTGGTTATTAATGCAAGTTCCTGGTGTTCATCAGGAGATATCCATTCAGCCCTTCAATTCTGCTGTCTCTGAGGGGGTGGAGGAAACAGTATTCATTGGAGGAGGAGACACAGCCCTGAGCTTGGGAAAGGAGAGAGCCTTGCCTCACTGCAAGGTACCATGAGTTGCAGGGGCCAAAATCCCCCAGGGGAGATGACCCCTCAAGACTTACCTCCAAGCTTGGCATAGCCCAGACCTGGGGAGGTGGTGGGGTAACAGGACCGACCCGTGCTGGGCAGCAGGGGCTCATCTTTTCCTTGCAGCTACCTCTGGGATGAACCTAGCAAACAAGCTGGGTTGTCTTGGGGTTTGTCACTAAACCTGCCCCGCGTTACCCCAGGTAGTCATCCTGGCCAAAATGCCTCCAATGATACCCCTCAGAACAGGGTTTCCAGACGGTGTTTGCAAAAAACACCCACTTGTAAAACAGACCAGGTGATGCTGCTTTGGGTGGAACTGCTGCAAGCTCCCATTGTGCTCCAGCAGATTTGCTCAAAGGAAGAAAAGTTTTTAACCTTTCTACCAATTTGTTGAAGGCAGACTCAAAAATAAGAAAAACATTTTCTCTCTCTCTCTTTTTTTTTTTTCTTCTTTTTTCTTTCTTTCTGAGTTTCTTTTAAAAGACAAACTCCTCGTCTCCTGATTCAAGGTTACTACTTCTCCTTGCTTAGGAGAAGCAGCCTAGATCTCGGACGTGTCAGCCTTTTCCTGGCTGACACATCCCTGTGGACTGAGACAGGCTCACGTGCTAAAGTCCTACTGCCACATTGATTGCTGAAATGTTCCCTTTGTTCTTCAGAAATTACACCTGAGTAATGAGGCTACAGAAGGAGAGCAAGCGTCTTAAGCAGAATAATTGTTTGAAATACATGCAGGTTTGTCACTATAGGCCGTTCTCAGAAGCAGTACGATGGCATCAAGTGCCAAATTTCTCTTAAAAATGAAACCTTTAAAGCAAACCCCAGCGACATCCTCATTTGCTGGGGAAACCTAACGGCCAGGTAGTGTCTCAAGAATCGCACATTCAAAAGAAACAGCCACCATTTGTCACTCTCCAGCATCAACAAAAAGAGCTTGTAGCCACCCTCAGAATAGGGAGAAGGATTTCCAAAGGGCTGCCTTTGAGGTTTGCCTTTCTCCCAGGTAGCATTTTGGAGCCAGCGACCGTCACGCTGAAACCTCTGCTTCTGGCAAGCTGCTCGGTAAAGGTCAGTCACTTGGTAATGAAGCCATATACGTCACTGACACAAAGGGAATACAAATGACAGGCAGTGCTGGGAAGTAGCAGCCCCAGCACTGCACATGCCACACTATCTGTCAGCAATGGCCCCTACCTTTGATTTGCCCTGTGCCCCCAACGAAGAAAATCAGAATAAACCAAGGAGTCAGGATGGGAAATCATCTGTCTGTGTTTCTTCTGCTTAATATCGGACCAAAGCCATACTTGAGGCTTTCTAGGAAGAGGTTCAGATTGGAGTTCACCTGCTTTGTGTGCCACATCAAATACCAAGCTTGTGGCAACCTCACTTGCCACGAGTGCCACACGGGCCCTGTATGGGGTGAGCTACTACCTCGCCTTGGAAAGGAGGGACACACTGCAGGGCTTCCCCCTTTCCTTCCCACCCTGGTGTCTCTGGTGTATGATTTCAGGCATTTTTTGTCCATCATCTCTCAGGAAGAGAGCACCATTTCTCACGAGCCATGAGGGCATCCTCTTAGAAGCAAGTGCCGTGATGATATGTACCTGAAGGGGGGGGCCACACACTGTCCCACAGGGATGGTGCCATGTGTCACCTCGCAGCTGTGATGGCTGTCCTTGGCTCTGATGGACCTGTGAAGATCTTAGCCAGATCAGGCATCATTCTATGAATTAACTTTGTCCTGAAAGACACACATATATAATATGTATTCGTATATATTTTATGTATATATGTACACACACATATACATAGAAACATTATGCAAAATTACAGATAGATCATATAATAGAAACAGTATTGGACCTGAGGGTGTGTTACTGGTTACCTGGAATAAGGAAAGAAGTCAGCTATTTATTTTTCCCTTCAGGGGGAAGGTATTTAACAAAATTTAAACAGTGTTTATAGGGTAACTTTGTCTCCAAAATCTCTTACAGCGGAAATAAATCAGGGCTCATCCATCAGGGGCAAAAGCTGCTGTTCCCATCTCCTCTGGCGCAGTTTCATACCAGAGTAGGCAATTTCCCGGGATTTCATCGACCACCTGGAGCTGATCCCATCTCGGCTGCCTTGGGCCACGCTCGGCTGCGTGGCTAATGCACCCTGCCTGCAGGAGGGGCCCAGATGAAGTCAGCACAACGTTAAGGTAAGCCAGAGCTTCCTGCTTCAGATAACCACAGTGAGGTCCCCAGGGCTCATCCCCACTGAGCAATCCGTGCAAGACATCCAGGATGTGAATTGCCGGTGCCACAAGCATTTGCATCGAGGCCTCCTGCTCCCCACTAAAATTAGGCTCGCCTGGTTCAGCCTAACCCAGATCCCAACCTGAACCAAGCTCAGTGACACAAAGGTAATTTCAGAGAGAAATGAAGGTGTTGTGGTGGAAATCAGTGCAAAAAGCTGCAACTCAGCAGCAGCGGCTCTGCCTGCTCTTTCAGACAGTCCAGATGGGTCCTAGGACATATTTCCCTTTGGAGGTGGGAGAGTCATCTTCCCTCACTTCCTACCCACTGTCTTATTTTAAGTAATGAATCACATGCATTACTTTTTCCTCTTTTTCCCTTATGAAAATGCAGATCAAGCTTTTCCAGTCCTTTGAAGCTCCAGACTTCTGCAACATCAGCAGCAAATAACCTTTGCTGCCATTAAATATAATTTTATCATTGCTAAGTGTCATTCGTAATAGCAAAATGACACTTTTCTGACTTCTTAAAGCATTCCCCATGGTGATAGACCTCGTTTTTTCCCTAATCAGCAATCTCGCTTCTGGTAATTCAGAAATAAGGGAAATATTCCACTCTGAAATGTCAGGATTAACTGGAGGTCACATCCAGGATGTCTGTGAACCTCCTGAACCGTGGAGGAGGCGAGAAGACCGTGCATGGTGTTGGGATTGTCTGTTGATATTTTTTTGTTGTTGACTGAGAAAAATGATTTTATGTACTTTTATAACAGAACATGAGACCTCAGAAATTATTTCTGGGTGACAAATGACAGGGAAAAGCAAAGCAGCAAACAAACCTGCCCCAGAGCTGATGGCATGTCACCAGTGCAACGTGCACGATGCCCTTCAGCTGACAGCGGTTTCATTAGCTGCCGAGCACGCTACATTTGCTCCAAGGTGCCTAAAACACACCAGACTGACAGGTCTTCGGCTGCTTTATTGGTCCTGTTAGAAGATGGTAGCAGGGAATCAATTAGCAGTCAGAATATTTAAGCTGCACGGAACCGTGTGGACAAACACCCCAAAGCAACTCTCAGCCCACTGCAGAGGCTGGACCAGCACTTCATCACCCTGAG
The DNA here is from genome assembly GCA_013400555.1 of Jacana jacana. NCBI lineage: Eukaryota > Metazoa > Chordata > Aves > Charadriiformes > Jacanidae > Jacana > Jacana jacana. The sequence goes on along the minus strand of VZTM01010304.1, from coordinate 269,654 downwards.
CCTGCAGGCGTTTTAAATGAGGAGGCAGAGAGAACGATAAACAAGGACAGTTTGGGCAAATTTTTTGCAAGGAGTTGCTCTATCACACAGATGGAGCCATTAAATCTGGTCAGCCCAGCGGAGGAGGGATTTGCTGTGGGGCAGCTCAACCCTCATCCACCTGCCAGGAGCCACCTCACCCCCAAAACCTCACATTTTTATCAGTTCTCCCCTGGTGTGAAAAACCTCTCTGGACTTGGAGGGAGTGAGAGGTTTCTGGGTCAATCCTGTCAGTCGAGTGCCTTTTACAGGCAGCAAATTAATTTCCTACATAAAAGCAGAGAAACATGAAAACTCAGGAGGAAACAGAAGGTAGGAAATCTAGGAAAATAATTGCCCACTTGGCCAGGCTGAAAGCAGCAGATTGCTTTGCAAGCTTATTCAGAACACATGCAAGTACCCCAGACTTTTCTCTTGTAACTGGTAAAATAATCAATACCTACCCACTTGTGAGGTTCAGTGAAAATAATGACCGGGTGAATATTTATAGCAAAAGCCACAGTGCATTAGATATTCCAAAGGACTTGTATAAGCACCACTTTCTTTAACACAGCTTTAGAGGAAACGCTTTAGGAAGCTTTATCAGCATAAAACATATTTTGAAATTCATGAAAATTAATAATTGACATAGCAAAGTCAAAGCCATCTAAGTGGAATGACTTAACCCTGCTGGACAGTAATTTTCACTAACTACAGTGGTAAATCTGTCAGTTGAGAGAGGAAAATTCTCTTCTGTTGTCAAACGCAATGAAACAAAGAAGGAAACTTCTCCAGCTGACGGGGATTTTATGGAACTAAACGGAAGGTGGCAAGTTCTACAGAATAAGGCTCATTCTTCAAAATCAATCCAATTAACCCCAACTATGCTGAGGAAACTGAGTCAGAGCGATGGCCTGTGACTGAAGGAAGCGCTGGGTTTTACTCCAGCCTCAGCTTCTGTCTCCTGAGTTGGTGTTTTCCTTGGACCAGGCCCTGTGGGGTGGGTATGAATTTCCCATCAAAGTCCTTTACTCTGAAATATCTGTGCTGTTGCACTCATTCATTGCTGACTCCAATAGATATTTTAGCATACAAATGGCAGAACCTAGGGCTCAGATTTTCCTCCAGGAGGCTGTAGCTTGGAGTCCCTGCAGGGGCCAGGGCAGCTTAGTCCTGCACTGCTACACATTCCTGAAGTTGCTCAATTGAAAGTATGAATTAAACATATATATATATGTATGGAGAAGTGTGACAAGGCTATGTGTCATTTAATTTATACTCTGGAATTTGTTGAGCTTCCTGTCTTATCTTACCATCCTTGCAAAGAGTACCCAAACCCCACTTACCACAGTAGATGAATTTAGAAGAATCTTCCTAACTCTTGGGTCTCAGGATAATTCTGTGCTTTACAGGGTTGTTTGGGGTAGTGGAGGGCACCTCAGGCCTGGGATGCATCCTTCTGCAGCTATGAGCCAGCTCCTGGTAGCAATCATTCCTTCATGGAGAATTCACTTTCATGCTATCATCAAATACATCCATATTAACAAACAATGCTGCCTGCCAGCCAAACAAACAGTTTTTGCTTAAAACCACTACAAATCTTCATGTTTCTCCCACCAAGGACTGCAAGCAAAAGTCTTATTTATCCTAAACCCAGTTAACTTCTCTGTGGCTAGTTTCTTGCACATTCTCTACTCTTTGCTGGGACCAGGGTCATTGGCTGCTTTACATTAAATGGGTCCTTCTCAGATCCCTTCTTTGAGGAATCCATAGGTGCCACCAGTGGATACCCCTGGGCCAGGCTGGGCTGACCACAGTCTCCTCCCAGACATCTCTTCTTGTTGACTTCTGTTCCTCCTTTAATCTCAGGCTGCCATTGTGTTATACAGACATCCTGGAGTTGTTTAAAAAGAGGTAATTCTGGATCACGAGACTTGACCTGGATCCTTCTCTTTCCTGGTATTTAACACCTGCTGAATTTTTGGATTCTTCATTGGAAGAAGCCACCATATCAAAGCAAAAGTGGTTACCAAGGCCTGTCAAGCTTCAAATGAAAGCCACAAATACCTTCAAGCCACATAGGATTCGTCTCTGGGATATAAGGGGTGAAGATTTGTAGCCTACTAAAATCCAAGATCAAACAAAATCTCCAGCATCTCTATACCACGAAAATGAATAATTTCTCCTCAACAAATTCGCACTGCTATACCTCCCAAAGTTCTCTTCATAATCTACTCGGTCAACAGTCACTTCTGCTTTATATATTCAATTTGCTTTTGTTACAAAACTGTGAACTCTGAGAAAAATGCTGCCCACGTGTCACTGTCTTCCACAGCCTCCACCACAGAACTGATGATGCAATTCTTGATAGACACACTCCTTACCCTCCATCATGAACTCCTTGGGGCAAGGAATGATTTTTTTATTATTATTATTCTTTTTATGTATTGTGCCTGACACAGCAGGGGCCAGATTTGTATTAAGAAGCATATAATAGGTTCTACAGCATAATGCAGCATAATGAGCGATAACAAACACAGTGGTAAATGATGTCATGTAGTGCATACTGTCCCTGTAGCTCCCTGTCATCAGCTTTTTATTGAACAGGCTTGTCCTCACCGTTTCCTACCGATCTGAAAGTTTGTCCCTATCATTATGCCTGCCTGAGCGCCTATTTAATGCTTTTCTGCTGCAGCTCCTCTTTCTCTTTTCCTGTTGTTCTTTCTCAGCCTGCTCCAGAGAGCTGGGGACTATATTCCTGTTTATCCTTTTCTTGTATTTGTTTTTGGTTAATTTTATTCCATTTGCTGCTTAACTTCCCAGCTTTGTAAGAAACATGGGCAGTTAAGTGCTTCTGAAGGCCAACACGTGATAAGGAACCACGGAGAGGCAGAATGGCCCCAAAACCAGAGATGATCCTCAAAACATCCTCTCTTCTTCCTCCACTGTTTAAGAAATGTAAACCAAACACTTTTCAGAGCTCAATGCTACAGACTCTTCCTCACCTCTTCTTAGCTCTCTCTCTGCTCAGGCTCCATTTGAAACACACAAAATGAGAAAGCAGATTTGATCTGACCCGCACTCTCCAGCCGATGCCTTTGACACAGACCTGCCTCCCACCCACCCCGACAGCGGAGGGGCCGAGGACTTTCACATCCCTGAGATTGTCATCTCAGGTTTTAACTTGCATGGCCCTCAGTCCTCTTCCCATCTGTGCCACCTCCTGCTGCTTCCAGCTTCGCACCACACATTTCAAAACACGCAACAGGAACTAATGCAAAGCTGGTTGCTTATATTTCTATTAATTGTCTTTCCCTCATCCCATCTGCCACCTCTCTTCTTCAGTCTGGCCTGCCCAGCTCCCAAATTTATAGCGCTCACAATACACAAGACTTAATCAAATCCAATCTCTCTCTGCAAAATCTTTGGCATCTGCTGTTCCATATTTGGTTCCCAACAAGGGCTGCTCAGTCCCAGCCTCATCTTCCCTTGTTTGTACCATGGTTCCCATTAGACTAAATGAAAAGCGCAATTAGTTAATTGGTACCTAAACTTGAAAGTTCCACATGCATCATTAGAAATAATCAAGATAGCTATGCTGTATGTGTAAAATATTTTTTGCCTATGTCTTATCATTTATTACTTGCACGGTAGCAGCAGCTCGAAGCACCAGCTTGCCCTTGGATCTCAGCTCTGGAGGTCAGAAGTGGGTGAGAGCTGCAGTCAAATAAAGGGAGAGAAGGAAGAGCAAAACAGGGAAAGACAGGCAAAACTTCTCCACGGTCTGTACCACGCATCCACTTGAATAACACACATATGAGCGTGGTTTTCTAACAGCAGCTATGAAAATTTAAAAAAATCAGAAGTAGTATATTCACCTCTACCACGTTTACCTGTTTTTTTAAACAGAACTTCTCAACAAGATTTCAAAGAAGAGATTTATAAAATCATAACCACAGTGTTTTATTTATCCCAGATACTATCCTAGGGCCAGGGTGTTTTCTGCAGAGGGTGAAATCCCAACAGCCCCAAAGGTGCCCAAACCAGACCCAGTCATGTTTCCAGAGTTTCTTCCATGGTCCCTTGTCCTGCACAGTGCCTGTTGGCTTTTACCACTCCTGGATTTCAGCAGAAAGCAGTAAATGGTGCTTTTCTTCAGGAGATGTGTTAACCCTTTTGATACCAATAGCCTTCATCCACCACTATCAGCTCAGTGAAGCGATGGGCCTGGGGAAAACCTATTATGCACCAGCCCAATCCCACTTCTGCTTTCTTTTGGAGGATGGTACCTCAGGCACTCACTGGTTTGGCATTCATTATTTCTCCTGGAACCCAGCTGCTTTAGCTCTACCCCTCATTTCTTTTCTTTGCCCTGCAAATCGTTTAGAAGCGTGTGTAGCTCTGAAACCAAACAGCCATTTCTCCCAGCACAGCCAAGCTCCCTGCCTTCTGCTGATGATAACTCATGCGCCTACTGTTCTCAGCAGTGGGGATGTAAAGGGATGGTGTTGGGGTATGTTTAATGATAATATATCTTATACTGTTTACTGACTGAAGAGTTGTTCGACAGATGCTCCATCCTCAGCTATGTTTAAATTATTCCCTAAGCAAACAATACAAACTGCACACTTCATCTTATCCAATACAAAAATAAACAGGACATGCAAAATATATAGTCCTGGTATAAGATCCCATAGAAAGAACACCGATTTCTCCATGGCTTAAATATTTTTTGCACAATGTTTGCTCAGTAATTTATTCTCCCGATGGCTACAAAAAATTAAATGTCCAAATCTGTTTATCTTATGAATTTTCAAGACTAATAGCGAGCCTCGTGTTTCAACTTAAATAATATTGTTGGTGTGATACCTCTTGATGGATTGTATAAATAAAGCCAGATACAGAGACAGAGAAAAAAAAAAACAACCAAAACCCAAACCCAAGACCTGGGCTTTTTTTTCCCATTTTTCTCAGCTTACCAAAGATGGACATGAATACTGTGATCAACAATTTTCCCTAAAATATCTGAGGTGTTTGTGTCCTTTAAAGAGGGGGAAAAAAAAATCACTACCTGAAATGGATTGCAGAAGCGATGTTTTTGGCTTTCAGGTCCTTCCTACCACATCCCCTCTGTGTCCCACCCTGGATGTGGCCAAAAGGTAGGAGGGGATCAGGTGAAGTGAGAAGGCAGGGGGCACCAGGTGCCTCCTGCCCCTGAGTAGCCCAGCATGACCTGAGCTCCTGTGACGCTGGGTGAGTTGTAAGTGAGTGGCCCACGTGAAACCAGACTGGCTGGAGCCAAGGACACCGGCCCAAACCACAAAGCCACCCTCCAGCTGGGGCCACCCCTTATCCTACTCTGCTCATCCTTGAACAAGCCAAAACATGCGATTTGGCCGTCAGCCCAGCCTTGTAGGTCATTCCTGCAGAGCAGTGCAGATGCTGCTCTAGAGACTGATAAAAATCACTTTTCACCTTGACCTTTGGAATCCAGAGCTGTGTCAGACCTACCAGAGACCAGGGTAGGGAGCAGGAATGAGTGTACCTGAGGAAGGATCTGACTCATTGCCCACTGTGGCCCTTCACCCCACATCAGCTCAAGCTGCACTCTCCAGGGCTACCACACAGCCTGGAATAAGCTAATAGTCTTCACATGCACTTAGTATAAGTGTTTCCCACTAATTAAATTATTTGCTCACAAACTGTGAATGGACCAAGCCTGGCAAAGACCTCTCATATCTTTGTAACCACCGTATGTTAATTCACAAACAAATTATACCAATTTATGTCTCACGAGACCTAAATGGCAAAAGGAGGAAGAGTCAATTTAGAAACACCTTGGCACTGCTGCCAGGAGCTTCCTTTCATTCTCCCTGATAAAAAAAAAGAAGAAGTTGGGCTGTTCTGTTGCTTTCTTGAAGCTCAAAAACAAAGCACCACATAATGTAGCTCTCCAGAGCCCAAGAGCTGGCATCCCCCTGCTGCCAGCAGTTCCTGCTGATCACCACGTGCTTGGAGCCCACCCAGGACAAAACCATGAATGTTAGTATTAAGAAATCCGTGAGAGGGACAGGGACAAGTTCCTGCCCTGCTTTCACTGCCGGTAGACTTAAAATTGTCAGCAGCAAGGACTAAGCAGCGCAGACAGGAGCCTGTTTCCGAGTGTGAGTGTAATTCACGTGCTGCACCAGGGCTTTAGCTGGGGGGGGTGGGGGGGGAGGTGTTTGATACAGACTTTTTTGGAACTGTCTCACCGTGTCACTTCCCACCAAATATATTTAAAGAGGAGTTGAACAAAAGAATAAAACATTAGGGAGGTAATGGCTCTGATTCATGCCGGTGCTTCTCCAGATTTAGGCAATTCCTCTCAACGCTCTGCTTTGGGAATGTAGAAAAACTGAATGCAGAGACCAGCAGAAGGAGCAGAGCAATCGCTGTGAGTAGTGATGCAGGAGCAGTGATACAGCTCTTGTGGGGAAGAAAGGGTTGCAGGTGGGAAGAAAGGAGATGGCCTCAATTTAACAGTTACTAATTCAATGAACAGATTAGCAAGATAAGGAGGACTCAGGGGTAAATAAATAATGCTTTGGTTGCTGCTTAGCTCTGCTGTTCCTGCTGGAGGAGCCAAGCTGCAGGCACAGCAAGGGACACAGGTGGGTGGGAGGGATAAGATGCCTGGAGAGGAAAAGAAGTGCCCTCAAGGAGGGAACAAAAGTACAGCTAATCAGATAACTGAGATATTTTGCTGGCTCTTGGCATCTGCAAACTAGCGTGGGGAGGCTGGACCAGTGATAGAGGCTGCAGTACATGGACCTTTATGATTAACAGTCTTTCTGGCTGAAGATAAAAATGCATCTTTGAACAGCAGAGGGGCAGGAGGGATGGCATTGACACCTTCCCAAGGAAGAAAAGCATAACAAAAGCAACTTTCTTATCACATCGAGAGAGAGGTTTATCATTCTCAAGCATTCCATCACACATGGGAGTATTTCCAAAGGAGCTGAAGAAATATGGCCTAATTTCTCCCCATAGCCAGGGGATCACTTATCTTGACTTTGCCACAGGGATGAACCAGCTGTGCACAGAGGTGTTATTTTCTGTTTGTCCAAACACCCTTGATAAATCACATCTCTGCTGTACCTGGAGGGCTGCATACCAACACCTCCAGGTACAACCTGCCCAAGTGACGGTTCTCCAAATGAACCGTAGGTCAGAAATGGTAACAGAGCCAGCAGGATCCAGGCTAGCATCTCATCAGCCTTCTGATAAATGTTTCTAAAAAGGGGTAGACAGAGACAGTTTGCCTGCAGCAGGAGCTGGAAATGGACAGCAGCGATGGGAGATTCTGCAGGGTCCATGTCTGACACTGGTCAGGGAGAGCCCACGTGGACTCTTGTGCTAGCAAGAGGGGACAACATTGTGAGGGAGAAACTTTGCCTGTAGAAACACCAAACCAAAGCAAAAAATAGTGTGTATTACCTGAACTGACTCCTCAGAAGCATCTTTGATAAGAGTTTTGCAGCAAGGAAGCCCTCAGTTTCTCAAGAAGTGGAAGATAAGGAATTTAGCAAAAATATATGGTAATTAGAAAACGGTAACCTGCCCGGAGTTAAGTACATTAGCCACAGTCCAAATAACAACACTGAAATGAAGGTAAGGAAGCACAACAGCTCCCTCAGGACCCCTGGCAGCTGCACACAGAAAGGATTCCTTCATTTAAAAAACAGTTTTACTGAAGTTTGTTTCTCACCCAGCAGCAAGAGGGAACGTCTCTTGCAGTTTACTTTTACTAAGAAAATTCCTAACTCAAGAAAAAATACCTGTAATGGAGAAAAAAAAAGGATTTACTTGTTTTCTTTGCATCCGCATATGTTGCCAAGTGTCATCCCAGTGAATTATAATGGCTCACTCAGTCTGGGACCTCTTTACAGTCCTCTGGGATTAGCTCCATTAACAAGTCATGGAAATATTCCATTCAGGTGAAGGATTAGGAAAAGATACACACTCTTGACGTGAAAATGAGCAGCGGATACGAACGAATTTATGAGGTCCCCTCCCTTCCCCCTGACATCAAAGGCTGCAGCCAACGTGGGCTCAGCCTGGCTGTCCCAGCTGGAATAAAGGCTGTTTTATGGGTGCTAAGGGAGATGCACGCTCTGCCTGTCATCTGCTGGGAGTCAGCCCAGCTCTAGGGGAGACCTGAAGGAACGCATAGGAGCTGGGATACCACTGGAGAAGCAGGTCCCAACCCTCAGGAAGGAGCTGGACAGACCTGGAGTCCAACGCCCTCCATTGGAGCAGCCAGCTCTGCCACAATGGCCCTGACACCGCTCACAGTCAATGGTCTAAGAACAGAGCGTGTGCTGGCAGGAATGGTCTGTTATACCTCTCAGGTGCTGCAAGGGGAGAGTCAAAGACAAATTCTGGTCACTCAATGCACTTTCCTGTTCCTGTGAGATGGTCACATCACAAGGAGTTGCTGTGAACCTACAGCAGCTACATGATTTCAGCTGCCAAAAGCTGCTTAGGAGTATGGAGAGTTTATTGTCAAGGAAACACAAACCTTGAGATCCTTTCCCTTCATACTTGAGGTCCCTTCCAACCCAATATTCTATGATTGATTGTATGACACAAGCACATACAGGGCTTGTTCGTTAGGACTCACGAGCTGGAAAATGCTTTCAAAATGAACTGAATAGGAATATAGATTAGGAGAAGAAACACACCATAAAGCACTTCTTTGAACATCACTGTCAGCGAACCAAGCAGTAAAAAAAAAACACCTTCTATGGTTTGTTTGCTTGTGAAAGAGACTGTGAAAGTTGTTATTCTGCGAATATTGGTATATTCTCTTCTGCAAGATGGTATTGCACAGAGGTATCGACACAGGCCACAAAGCAGGAGCCGCCCGGATTATCTTGAATATCAAAATGTGCAACCGTGCATTGCCTGCGAAGGAAATAAGGATAACTCGGGATTGCATAACTACAGCCTCATTACCATCATGACTCACTCATTATTTTTACCGCATAGCTTTTTTTTTCCAGTGTCAGACCCACAGTTATCTCTAAATAAGAGGTTTATATTCCCCTCTTTGTAAATCGAACTCAGAACCCAGAAAATCTTTGCAAAATACATTTTGCTGACCTTTTAACGTTGCCTCTGTGCCCGTCTGTCCCAGCCAAATCCCTGTGTGTCCTCTTGGACAAACAGCTAAACTCCTTCCACCAACACTACACGCTGATTTTACAGACCTCTTGTTTTTCACTATTCCATTCGAAAGTAGAAATAACAGCATAAGGCTTATCTAAACAGTGGCCCCAAAACATGAGAAACTTGCAACCCCTGCACACATAGTCTATGAACTGAAAAAGGGCTCTGTTACTTGGCTAACAGAAATATTTACCCAGCTCTAGGGAAAATACTCAGCCACAGATTTTTATCTAACAGCCTCTCTAGTGATAGTTTAATATGGGATTTGGACTCATAAGGGTAATTGAACTTCAACAAGCTTTTCCTACAAAGAACACTGAAAATTGCACTTTCTTCTGCCTGATGGATACTTTCATCGTTTATGGTATAATATTCTCTTTGCATATAGGAGATCACTCAAAGTTTATGCATTTACAGACATAGGTCCAAACACATACACAGGTATTGTGTGCACCGCTGAGACATTGCAAATTAAAAATGCTGAGATTTTCCCATCTTGGGAGAGGTGTTAAACAGTTCCCAAATGTCACATGGCAGTTAAAATGGAACTATACTCATGTTTTTATTCAAATAACTACTCTAAAATTACAAAAGATAAGTACCACCTTTCAGCATGAATAAACTTGAATACATACTAAAAATAAATCTGCATTAACTCCTGAAGTTACTGCCTTCTGGAAGGTGTAAGTGGATAGAGTTTGCTATTAGATGCTTTATATAACCATATGTCAAAAAATTCAATAGAATGAAAATTACATATCTGAAAAATGAAACTGCAGCATTTTGAGAGATACTTTTACAATTTACTTAAAAGAAAAAAATATTTTAAAAAAGACTCAAGTCTTTTAGCTAAGCCCAAGATCTTTGACACAATTCGCTCTTTCACTCTGAGTAGACAGCATCAAAATTTTAGGGGACAAACAAAGAGGTCTGAAACACAGTTTAGGGATTAAGGGATCTTTCACCCTCACTTGCAAGAGTTTGTACTTAAGAGCGTGAGTAGCCCTGGTGAAATCAATGAACTCAACTGCAGAGCAAGGAACAACTCAAAATGAGGAAGGCAAGCAGTGTCTGACCCACTATTGACTAATGAAGTCCAGATTATGGTTTGTGCTACAACCCAGTGTCCTCCCAGGGGTTTTTTAATAGATCTTTTTTAACCCAGACAACTGGGTGTTGGATGAACTATTTTCTTGAGCATCTCTGGGCCAAGATGACCCTGGATGGTGTTAGGATGAAGTTCCTCATCTAGCCAACACCCTTCTCCTCTTGCACCCTCTCTCACCCCTCACAGCTGACCCTGGGAAGCCCAGAGCAGTGGGACCAAGACAGACCTGGTTATTGTCCCTCCATCTCAGTGTCGCAGTTACCTCCGGGTTGAGGAGCCCCATATTATTCCTTGGCGAGAATACCACGCGATGTCACCATTTGGCTCTGCTGCTATGGGAGATGCTGAGGCTCCTGCAAGCTCAGAGAGGAATTATTTAGTACAAGTCACTTATTTCTTATAAATAAAGTTCTCTCAATACAATGTGTGGCAACGGGTAGAAGTACACTGCAGCGAGAGGAAAAACGCAGCTACGCTTTGGCAATCCTTTGGGTGCTTCTCCAGGAAGGGCAGTGCTGAGTTGTGTTTGTTTCTCAGAACTTGGAGGACAATTTTCATCCTTCTATCAGGCATTATTTTCAGAAAGCACAGCTGCTGAGATTCACCAGGAGAATATTTGAAACTGTGAATAATAAAATATTTATTAACCCGAGTACAGCAGATTACAGCCTTTCATTCCTAGAAGATACAGTGCAAAGAGCTTCCATCTGTATGCAAGGATGAGTTCTGTAAATACAAGTAAAGCAATATCATAAGCAGGCAAAGCATGATACAAAATGAACTCTTAAGCTGGGTAAAGAATTAGAGAATTATCGCAAAGGGTGGTTTATGATCATTTAAAACATGGCAGATTGTACCTTGCTGTAACAGTATACTCCAGGACTGACCATTCGGGCTGTATTGTTAAACACATGGTCTGTAAATACCTTGCCCTTCACTCTGCTGCATCTGCATACATCTTCTTTAATTACAAAGACAAAGGTTTTAAATAATAATGGTATATATTATTACACAATAGTTCTACTTCCCAACAAGAGAGTGGCATCCAAATTTCAATCTGATAAAAGTGAAATAAGACTCTTTAATGTAATTCAAAGTTCTGATTCAAGGAGGAAATTACACACTGGACTAGCTCCCAGGAGGAGTTTGTAAATTAATTCAGGGTCATTAAATCACTGAGCATGCAAACTGACTCTCCAATGTGCTACTAAGTAATTGGGGGGAAAATCAATTCCTTGTGGGAGCCACAGGAGTGGATAGTCTTTCCACCAACATCAGGCATTTTTCCAAGCACCCAAGCAGGCACTGAGACTCCTCATAACCAGGAGCAGTTCCTCACAGCTCTGCTGAGTTGCCCTCTCTAGGAGCCTGGATTCCTCGTGGGTGAGAGTGCCATGATTGGTACCTTTGGCTGTAAGTTGCAAATGCACAACCTGATAAACAAACTGGAGTCTTCACATGAGTGACACTTAACCAAGACAAGAATTAGTGCTTGAGAGCTCCAGAGCGGATATTCAAGACAGGTCAGGAACTGTCAGGGTCTTTAAAAAAACAAATCTGTCCAAAATTATGACAGTGGAAACAGCCCCATGTCGGGTCTTCTGCAGACTTGCTCCACCCCCTTCACTCCACTGTGGTGTCCAACTCAACATCCACTATTGATAGGACAGGATGTCCCAATTTTTCATTACTGAGAGATCTATTCTGTATGTAACGTTACAGATCTCCTTGCTGTAATTTTGCTTTACTCTGATGACTTCACCTCTCTGGAAGCCTTAGTGCCTGCCTCATTTGGACATAAAATACCACACTTTGAGAGTAGGAGGATTTTGGGAAGTCCACAGCTTACCCTTCGCTCTTCTGACATGCATCAGAAATTTTCTCCTGACTCCAACAGGAGAAGAGTTAGGCCAGCACAGGCTTCCTTTTACAGCCAGTCCCTGCAGCCACACATTTGCAAATCATTCTTAGCTGTGGATATTTATGCTGCAAACTTCTCCTTTTGTCAATAAACACCTTTCCCAGTCGAGTCTTTGTAATGTGACAAACTTGAATTCAACAAGAGGATTTTAGGCATTTGTTGAAAAGCCAAAAAAATATGAAAGACGAGGTAAGGACCTTTATCCTTGGGAGCAGTCATTTGCTATCACTTTCCTCCTCTCTCCTTAAAATCATGCAGCTCTGCTAAAATATGTATGTGTTACATAATATAGACTGGATTATTACCAAACATCCCATATGTTGTGGGTCATTCCCACGGCTGTTGATGCTTAATCTCTTGTCTTCTTGTTCTCCATCAACGGGCAGCCTACCAAGTTTTGATGCACATAATATATTGGGTAGAGGAGTAGGATTCCTTTTCAATAATAAAGAAGGAAAGAGGAAAAAAAAAAAAAAAGAGAGAGAGAAATATTTTGAAGTAGCAGAGCAAAACATTTTAATTGGGCTGATAAAACAAAACCAAAACAACAGTCAAAAAAAGTATCAAAATCTCTCACATGATGGCAAAATTTATCCAGCTCTGAATTTGAGGGGTAGGTGCTGAGGGCAAGCTGGAATCTGGAGCAGAGACAAGAAATTATACAAACAGCAACTGTAGGAGAAGAGGGGGTATTTACATGAGATGCGATAAGCGGCGCGGCACAGTGCCCAACGGAGAGATTCACAAGGAAACCATCGCAGGCCTGTTTATTAGTGATTGACACTTTGGATCCCGAGGGGAAGAACTCCCGAGGCTCCAACAGTCTCGTGTTTGGGGGAAGGTAATGAGAGCATTTTGTGAGCAAAGTGGGTCATGGCTCAGCAGGAGAGGCACGTCATCACATTAAATTATGAAGAAGCATAACTTCCAAGAGGGATTCTTTTTTCCTGCAGTTATTTCGTTTAGTCACGTATAATCTATATTTTAAGGGAAACAAGACGGCCTAATTTATGGGTCACCCCATTGTTCTTGCAACGGCTTTGTGAAAGAGGGAAGTGATTGCACCGACTCACTACAAAAGATGGTGATTTGGGTACATAAGCTCAATTGTCTGAAGAATATTCCGCAAATGAGTGTAAAAAATTATATCAGGGAACAAAGCATGACTCACACAGAATCACTCAATAAGAAACAGCAAGTCAACTTTCATGGGATTTGGGTAATGTGGATATCTCCTGAAGTTACGCTTAGCTGCAGCAACAGTCATGATGGAGACAAGACACACACAGAGCAATAAAAAAAAACCCAACAGTTTCAAGAGTAAGAAGTTAAAAACTTCAGGTGACAATAAAAAAAAACCCAACAAAACAAAACTCATTCACGGTGTATTTCTGATAGCTCAGGCAAACTCTGCAAAGCGAGCCCGGCAATCATCTGAAGAGGTCTGAGGAACACGATGTTTTGCCCGCTATTCCGTCAGGAATAAGAGCCTAGCGACAGGAATGATTGAGGGTAGATTTTGACATTTGAGAGTACATAGAGTAGGTGTAGAAAAGATTACAGTTATGCACACAGATGGAAGAAGTAGATCGCTGGAGAACAGAAGTGTGACAGTATTAAGACAGATAAGTAATTTATTTTATAGGAAACGATTATACAGTTGGGAATCATGGGGCTTTTTTTCCATCAGAGTGAAAAAGAAAGAATATCTGATTTTATCCCACATGATCCACAAGATGTGTCGTGTGCTTCTGATGGAGTCAGAGAGAAAGAAAATGGTTCAGAGAGTGGGAGAACATTTGGATTTCTACCTGATTGACAACGTGCAAGTCTGGGAATTGGCCCAGCATCAATGAATATCTAATTAATTTTGGCAGTAAATAACGACAACACTGCAGGAAAATGGTCATGTAGCAGGTTCAGAATCAATACATTGTCCTATATTTAAAGAGTCACCACTGAAATTAATAATAATTTTACTAATTCCCTGTCCCAGGCTTCCCCAGAGACATTGGAACAACTTCTAGGTTTAGGAGTAGGGGCTTTCCCAGTTGCACTGGGGTACTAATGCTTTTGTCTCCTGCACCAAGTAAAGGCATGCTTACAGCAGGATTCCAACATCAAAACGGTTTGTATTTCAGCACGCTGAGGCCAAGTCCTCCAAATCCTCTCTTATAGCCAACCCAGGAGTTTCACATAAATTAAAAGACCAAATCTGAAATTCTATTAGAGGATGCTGGAAGGAAAAAAAGTCTTTGAGAAGCAACTTGAAGTAGCTCAAAGTTATTTCAGAAATTAAATTACTTAGAATTAATTGGCAATACTACTTAGGCACCAGGTAAGCAATTATTTATTTTATAAAGCAAGAGCTCAAATGTACATTAAAAGTGGAGGGCAGAATACTTGTTAAAAATATATGATTTTTTTTCCCCTGATGATATTCTATAAAGTTATCTGTAAAACACATCCAGACAGTACAAAGCTACCAGAGCCTTTCAAAGTCTTCTGAATATTCTTCTTCCACATATTCAAGATAGAGACATTAAAAGTTGAACAAATCATCAAAAGAAATGTATGTGCCTAAATTCCCCCTGTTTCAGTAGTCTACATATTTTCTGGGGATCTAAGTCCAGGGACAGCAGATGGTCGTTTTTCTCAGATATTTAAGCACCTACACATGCAAATAGGTGCCCAGCAATATTTTCAAGCATGTCCAAACACTTAGCTCTCTAAATAACCATTAAAAATATTGATGCAACATTTTCATCCTACGAGATCTTTCTAAAATATCAAAGGGAAAAATACTTCCATGGAAATTTGTCAGTAATTGAAGTGATGTGTCCCTCCAGGCTACAGAGTGGGTACCATATTGAGCTGTGATATTGCAGCCCAACTCAATACTAGACAGGGCAGAGCAATGAGAGTGACTCCAGGAATAATCTGGCCCTGGAAGAGTTAAAAATGCCAGTCAAAGCTAAATAAAAACTACAACCAAGTTTGTTTGTATCACAACCAGGCAGTTATCACTGACTGTGCACACAAAGCCTCTGCGTTCTTGAGGTTCAACAGCCAAACATCTCCGACCCTCCCTACTCTACAGGATCCCCCCAAAATGGAGGAGGACACAAAAACCAACACTTGAAAAGGCTGATTTTAAGAAATTCAGATGAAATTTACCCTATAAACATTCAGTAAAAAGTCTCAAACCATGATAAGAGAATACAGAGACTGCTCAGAGCAGAGAAAACCAGAAGTATAAATGCTAAACAAAAATACCAAGATTTATCCCCCTCTATCTGTGAACATGGATTTTGTGTACTCTAATGCCAGCACAGCTCTCATCCAAACCAATCAGACTGTGCTGGATTTAATTAAGGAGGAAGAGGGTGTTAATTTTGTTCTTAAAAAGAAAAAATGTTAAGAAGAATACATGATAGGTTTTGTACTAGAGATTTTTTTTTAAGTTCCTGACACTTCAGCAAATTAGTTTACAGCAAAATCCAGTGGAAGACCATCTTGGAGAACAATTAGAGAAGTTTTAAAATGAAACAGTTACAGGAATAAAATAAAAGAGTTACAAGGAAAAATCTCTTAACAATAATTCATAGTTTTTTCTTGAAGGGAATTAATGGAATTTTATGACTTTGATCTTCTAAAGAGTGAGTTTCTTAACTTCATTAGTCACTTTGCTTGATTTTAAATATAGATGCCATGAGAGATAAAACCCCAGAATTGTAAAAGGGACAGTCCTTTCTATATTTGTCAAAAGTGCCCTACCTGAGGTTCAGTTCAACAGTTTAGTTAAAAAGATTTTATGGCAGACAATTTGTTATAATTAATGAGCATTCATAATTAATGGCTGGCCTGATGTAGCCTTTCAGAAGAATCACAATTTTTTTAAGGTCTCAACGTAACGATTTCTCTTTACAACTGCAAGATTTCTCTCTACTTAAAAATGTCGGGGTTAAATGGCAGCAAGAGTTAGATAATTCCACAATTAAGTTAAAAGTACTTTAGCCTGCTCTTCTCAGAGGCTGTACCAACTGTACTGTTCTAAAGCATGAATTTTAATAACAATACTGCACTCTATTTCTCACCAGCATAGGTTCAGAACTAATTAAAATACAACAGGAATGTATTTGCTTCTCTCTCGGGCAAGGAACATGACCGAGGAACAACTTCTCCTGGCGTTGTCTCAAAAAGAAGCACACGACATCACCGCTTTCCTCTGCAAAGTTAAGTCGGGTAAAGTTTTATTTTACCAAGAAGGGGGCATCAGCTGTAAACATTTCAAGGGGCTGAGATTTGAGGCATTTCTATTTGCTTTGTGTTTCACGCAATTTTCCTCTTATGAACAGTTATAGATGTGAAAAAGATAACGTTGTTGTTCTAACTGGTTTTCGAGCTTTTCCAATTTATTTCTGTGAACGTGTAGCAATGAAATTAAAGCCAATTTGTTAGCTCCGTGAAAGAGCAGATGTTCCTGCAGCAACAAGATTTTAGATTATTAAAATATCTCCTGATCAACCCTGCTGATAAATTTTCCTTTCTAAGTGTATTCCAGAAGCATAAACTCCAGACCATCTGAGGGCATGTTACACCTTCCCTGGGTGGTGGCCAGTGACCACCAGGATGTTACATGCTCAGAGAGGAGCCACCACCCTACAATGGAGCTTCCTGAAGCAAGGGTTGCTCCAGCACAGTGTAGTCCCATCCCATTTGGCAATCATGGGCAGCTACCTTGCCTTGACTAATAATTACAGCCTTTGGTAACGAGAGCCAAAGACACTGAGCCATCAGAGTTAATGAAGAGGGTGAAGAGGACTTACAAGGTTAAACCACATTAACTGGGGAAGCAAGAAGATGAGTAAGAGTGGTTTCCCTTCCACAGATGTTGCTGGTCAGGCTAGCTGCTCCCAGATCTCTTTTTCCATCTCTGCCTGGCAACTGGGCTTTCCTCTTCCTCCTGGCTTAGACAAACACACAGGTAACCAAAAGCAAACTGTGCTTTCCATAAAGGCCTAACCAGTAACCTCCTACAGAAACAAGGAGAGGGTGCTCCGAGGTTTATGGGGAGCCTTAGAAACGGCCAATACAAGAAAAATTGACTGATTTCTTCTGATTCAAGGCTGGGTCAGCTCCAGGCAGGGATATTGCATAGTCAGTTATATAATTAAATAGAGCCCAAATACAGAGCACTGGTAATATATATCAAGTTCTTCTCCAGGATTCAGACTCCATCACAGAAGGAGGAATTCTGACATTCAGGTCTATGACCCTTTTTCCACCTTTTTGAGCAAATATGCCCAGTGCACAGTGCAACTCTTTCCAGTCAGCTCTGCTGTTTAGGAATTGAAGCTACAACTTTACCATTTTCTTGTACGCCTGCAGGTGGGTTTGGAGAGCAGAAAGAGGCAAGAGGTGTTTTTTTCTTAATAAAGGATTAAATCCAAAAAAATTGAAACAGATTCTTTTGTTCTGCCATCTGACAGATGGCTTCAGTTTGGGAGACAGGAGTCCAGCTGACAGGAACTTTGGTTCTGCTGAGGATTGACTATCCATTGCTGTGGGCAGGCCACCCACTTCCAGAGGTTCTCCATGGAAGAAACCTTACAGAAGGTTGCTATCTTAACACTGAAAAGACCTTTGGGGTAAAAATAATGAGCAATGTGATTTGTGGAGTCAGGCTGTTATGAATGACCAATTAGAAATTATAATACTGTTTTTCTTTATCAAGCAGCACAGAAGCAATTAAATTCCCCAATTCCCTGGCCTGCTGAGGAACACTGTGTTCAATTTTCCCCTAATTTTTTTCCACAGTCATAGATGGAAAAGTGCCCTAAAGCAGTAGCCAGCCACCCTGTGAGTCCGGTACACCCCAAAACAAGGTTTATCTAAAACTCCAAAGTTTATGCCCAGTCTGAGAAGGGTGATGAGCATCTCTCTAATCTGATCTGCTGTTTCCATCTCCAAGGGGCACCCAGGGGCCTCTAAAGCCAGCCCCATTTATGTGATCGTTGCTTCTCTGAGCTAATGCTGCAAGCAGGCTGAGCTCACACCGAGACCGATAATAAATAATGGACCTCCAGCAGCGCATCTGCTTTATTCAGCCATGTAAGCAGGGAGACACGCGTGCAGCAGAGCCCAGTGCTGCTCGGAGGCAAGGACAGCCTCACTGGGGCTGTCTTAGAGCAGTGGGACCAAGGTTTAACTTTCCAGAGAGTGACAACACCTATCAAGATTTCAGTTCCATCGTCACCAGGGTTCGGGCTCACTCTTCCACCTGGTTTTAGATGGTTCTTTAGTCTCTTTTACTGCAGCAGAGCACCCTGCCACCTTCAGTAATTAAACCTCCAGACCCCTGCAGGTAAGGAAGGATTATCAAGTCCATTTTTCATACTGGGAAGAGGGTTGCAAGGCAGACACCTTGTTCTGCAGAACCTGATCAGAGAGATATCCAGGTTTGGCATGTGTGCAGTGAGGCAGGGGTGCCCCTTGTCTGTAAAAAAACCTTCCATACGTATGGCCAGGGGATGACCTAAGTTGGATAACTCCCCCTCGGTAAGTGGTGTTGACTCCTCTCAAAATTTACAATCAATATAGATCTTAAAAAAAACAACAAAACAAAACAAAGAAAAGCTCAATAACTGGAAAAGAAAGAGGAACCCTGCCTGCCCAACCTGTCATCTGTTGTGTGACAGCCACAGCTTCCCATCACTGACAGACTATGCCCAGACACCTGCAAGAAAGAAGGAAAAATTTCTGAGACCAGACAGTGAGTGAAACAAGCAAGAAGCCATGAACAAAGACAGGCTCTGTGATAATCCGTGAATCTTCCTGAACAATCTTTGTCTCACCCCAAACACCTAATGCTGCCAAAACTGAGGTAGAGAGAAGCAGGGCAATGCCAGAGGAAGAGGATTTCTAGCTGAGAGTTCCACACTTTCTTCAAAAGATAATGGTGAGACTCCAGCCCCTCCCTGATCTGAATTCCCTACAATGAAGCTAATATTATGGTTAAACATGAAGCTTTGCAGCACACCAGCCGAACAGGCAGGAGGAGGGTTATATATACAGGTGGGATGTGTTTTGTGCAGCAGCCTGGAGAAAGACTCATTTTGTTCCCTTTGAGAAAAGGCATGAATAGGAGAGAGATGAAAAGCCCTATTCCCCACAGCCTCCCCAAATCCGCTTCGGGTACCCAGGGAGCATATTCAGGATGGGACAGGTATTTCCTTTGATTCATATTGCAGGTTGGGAAGGGACTGCTAGCACCAAAACCAAAATATATTAAAAACTAAAATCTCACAGTGAGTTGTAACACTTCATTCTTTCTTTTCTTAAATAAAATTCAACCCACAATAATTGGGGTTAAAAGCTGGGAATACAGACAATGCACATACCTGTTCTTGGATGTATCTCCCTGGGTAGCCCCAGCTTGGACCAGGAACCAGCCCCGGGGAGCACCGTTGTGCTACAGAGACAGAAGTAACATGGGCAGAAGCTGACATGTCCAAGCAGCCCACGGAGGAGCCTGGGTCTGTCTGAGGACTGAACACACCTGGTGGCCCAGGCAGAGCCTTTCTCCTGCCCAGAACTGGGCTATTACAGAGCCCAGCACAGGGTCTGCATCCCCTTTCCACCCAGCTCAGCTCACAAACCAGTGCCTCACAACTAGAAATCGAGTATAAAGGAGGTATCAAAGACAACTGATCTCTACAATTACACCTTTTGCTTTTACTTTCAAAACACCCTCCTGCTTACGTTCCCCACACATGGACATAGTGATGCTGCATCCCCTGGAGCATCGCTGGACACCCACCCATTCCTGGCTGTATGAAACTCCATGAAGTTGTGCTTTTCCTTCTGTGTAGCTATTACAAAGAGGAAACGGTTACTTTTGGGATTTCCACCTCTCTGCTACACAAGGACACCAACCCCGTCCGCTATGGGTGAAGCTCCTTGTACTGTCAAACTCCTTTGAAGCTCTGCTGAGCTGCTGCAGTGTCTTGGACCAGTGGTGGGAGGGCAGAGAAGCTGGGATGTTCACCAAACAGCCAGAGTTTTTCTCTACACCCACCTGAGCAGTGGCAAAGCTTACCTGGACAGCAGGAGGTGCAGGATGCTTATTCCCCATCCTCTGATGGGGCTCGCCTTGACACGACACTCCTCACAACTCGGAGAAGAACAAAGGATTCAGACACAGCCCCAATAAAATGCACTCAAGCTCCTTTTTTCACAGACTCCTCTGGAAACTTTCTAAATGCTTCTGTTTCGCCTGGTGTGACCATACCCCGAGATACCTAAGGTTAGAAGTTAGTTTTAAATAGCTCTTTTGAACCAAAAGATTTTCAAGATGCCTTTTCACTTGGGCCAGTTTCTTCAGGCGTCCAGCCCCATATTTAAGCACCAAAGACAAGATCCACAGATAAGGTGTCTAGTACTTAGCTTTATGGCCCTGCATTTGAAAATCTGGTCCTTAACATCCAATTCTCAGGCACGTGGAAAGAAGTATTTTCCTTCCCAGTGATTAAAAAGGGAAATAATCTCTGTATATTATTTTTATTTTATCTCCTTCATATGGTTTTAAGGCTGCTTTCACGCAGCACTGGAAAGTTACAGCCTGTGATTTGTTGCATTCTGGTCTGCTAATAGAAACATCCCCCCGACTGCCGCTCGCTCCTGAGAGCAGGAGGATCGTAACACAGATTGTAAATGGTTGCATTACTGAGAAAGATAATGTTTCTTTCCACTCTCATTTCCCTGGGTTGATATTTATCGTGGCAGGGGTTGCGTAAGCGTATGGGAAAGAGAGAGAGAGAGAGAGAGAGATCATGCATTATTTACCAGCCTTGGCAATGGGGAAAGGCTCCAGCCTTTCACTGCGTGGCTGAACCCTGAGCAGTTCCCACCCGCTAAGATTTGCATCCTCTTTGGTGGGAGCTCGGCTGAATGATTGTCAAAGCAAAAACAATTGCCCTGCCAGCTGGTGCCAAGGGTCACAGGCTCCATTTTCCCTTCTTTCTGCTCTGGATAGTTTATGCCACTATTTATTTTACTCTGTGGCAAGACTCATCTCAGGCCAGAATGGCCACCAACTCACTGTGACCATTGATAAATTCCTTGGGGTCAGCTGGGGCTCCAGGAGGCTCCAACACCCCCGAGAAGAAGTTTCTTGCTCTTGAATGAGCTGGGGGAAGACAGACTCTTAGGGGAGGATGAGACAGGAGTAGGTGGAGGCCTGTCCACCCCTGGGACTGTCCCTGTGATGATGTCCCCACCATGGCCAACGAGGCTGACCCAGCTGGGGAAGTTGCAACACTGGAAAGTTTATTATTGTTGACAAAGTCCAGGCAGCGTCAGAGGCTCTATGTTTGTCTTTGCAGCACCATTGCCAGTGCACATTAGAAAAAATAACAAAAACATTTTCCTCATTAACTGCTGGGAATCTTAAAAAGAAAGAAAAAAAAAGAAGGAAAAGGAAAAAACCAAGTAACAATAACAACAAAGCCGCTAAGTAAGAAATAAATTAATGAGGAAAAATTACAAGGAACTGAAGACTTTAAGCGCTCCTCCAAATTAAGGAGAACAAAGGGAAAGGATCAGCTCTTATTTTTGCAGCTAAGGTATTATTTATGGCAATTTAGGTTTTTTCCAGATTAAGCCTGGATACAGCGCTGCAGAAAACACATCTGATTTACTCCCAGGGCTTCTCGCCGGTTCCTCTGTCAGCAGCCAGCCAAAAAGCAGGAGGAGCTTTGTGCCCTCCCGAGCCTGTGTGCACACAGGGCACTTGTAGAACACCCAGAGGATTTATCCCAGCACCAGAGAGGTTGGACCGTGACCATTAACAAGGGTTCTCAACCCAAAGCCTTAGCACTGGAGCTGAACGACTGTATCTTCGGGGCAGGAAATAAATCTAAGCGTGAAAGATGATATTTTGTAGGAGTGAAAAGGGAAAAAAAAACCAAAGCAAGAAACAAAAAAAAAGGTTCCAGCTGAGTGTCTGCATGTAAACAGGGATGGAAAGAGGAGGCTGCGAGGAAGGACCTCGTGTTTGCAAGGAAGGGACATGTAGCCACCAGAGGTCGTAGGGAGGCACTGACCTGGCAGAACAAACAGCCTGTTCGTCCCCTCCCAGCATTGAGGTGACTCTCCCATCGGTGGGACCGTGCCATCCACCTCCAGGGAACCCCCTGATGGCTCAGAGGGATGATCCCTGCAAGGTTGAGGGATGAGGCACAGGATGAGCTCACGGCCACCGAGGAGCCACCATGGCTGAGCCCTTCCTTCCCCACTTCTGCCCAGTTTGACTCCAAGCCATCACGCAGAGCACCACAGGGCTACCAAAAAGCACATTTCTCTGCAAGGACAAAATGCACCCACGACTACAAAATTCATGTGCATCCTCTATAGCATTTCCCCTCCCTCCTGCGGAGTCGGTAACATTTGCAGAGAAGCTGTTTATAACAAACTTTTTGCTAAAATATGCCAAACATTAAGAGTGTCCACACTATTTATAGGACTCGGCCCCCAGATGCCTTCCTGCTTTTCCTACAGACTAATAAAACCAACAAAGTAAATAAATAAAAAAGGAGGCAAAGTTCAGTTAAAACTTAAAACCAGCTCAGGGAAGAGAGAGCTGAAGATGGGATGGTCCTGGGATGACACCGACACCCAGCCTCGCAGACATCCAGGCTGAGCAGCAGCTCACAACCTCTCTGATTTCAAGGAGACATGGTAGGTGAAACAGTTGCAAACTCTATTAGCTTTTTTTTTCTTGCCTTTTTTTTTTTTAATGACTCTGTTGATTTTTCCAAGCCCCATGCTGGCTGCCTGCCCCAGAGTCCTGTTCTTTGACCCTGCACAGAGTAAATAGGTGTAAACTACTGTGGCTCTGCAGGCAGGAGATGTGTCCCCAGGAGAAGCAAAGGTACAGGCAGGGAGAGACCATCCTGGAGAGAGGAGCATGGACAAGTCAGCACTTGGGCTGAAAAAAGGACAAGAGGGGAAGGGAGGGGGGGGCAAGGGGGAAGAGAGAAACACAGAAACAAAAATCAGGAGTCCCTTGGAGGAAGATCTCCTGGTGAATTCAAAAGGTTCCCAGGACCTGGAGGTAAACAGGCAGGTTTTCTGAGGACAGATGCAGAAGGACTTGAACAGGGATGTGACAGCCTTCAGCCGCCCCAGCAGCGTTGCTGGAGGCACAAGGGGTTTAACTGGAGCACCTGGAGCTTGGCAAGAGAGGGAGAAGATCCTGACCAGGGCCTCAGAGGGTGTTGCCCTCTCCCAGATACTTCATTTTATTTTACTTAAACCTAACTGACCAGAAGTTTTCTCCTCTCTTCCTTCCCCCTCTCCCAGCAGAAACATTTATTAGGCTAATTGAAACGTTTAACCACCCGGGACCCTGGGCTGCAATATCTCATCATTAAGCGTTCACTTGGATCAGCACCCTGGGACCGGAGAAGCCGTTTCCCCCGTTCCAAGCACCCCTCTCCCTTCCTCTCTCCTCTCGCCCCCCTCAGCTCTGCTCCCTGCCCCTTTTAGCAAGTCCACAAAGCTTTAAAATAAAAGTATTAAGGGGCGCTTATCTGATGCATGGGAGCGAGGGATTGAGACAGCGAGCTGGCAAGCAGCCAGCAGCTAATAGCGGCACAAAAGGGATTTGATGAAGAAGGGGGGGGAGAGAAAATTAACATGCTAATTGTCAGGCTGGAGAGGGTGCTGGGGACCATATAGGAGGAGGAAAGAGTGCGGGGAGACATTTTCTGATTAGTCTAGATTTTAACAATAAAGGTCTGAAGAAGAAAGAAAGGTTTTGAGGCAATTTTCTTCTTTTTTGTCCCATTCTCTGCGACCCTTCCCTCCCTCCCCCAGCTCAGAACCTCTAGCCGGAGCCTCAGGCACTCACAGGGATTTATCGGAAGATCTGCTCCTTTTTAGCATCGTGTTACTGCCAGACGCTCCAGGGGCTGTGGAGCCGGCCAGCACCGCCACCCAGTTCTCCCCTTCCCAGGGTGGCAAGTGACGCTGAGCTGGAGCTTCTGTCGGGGGGTGGGAGAAAAAAAGTCATGTTTGAGAGAAGCCTGCACAGTCCCACCTCGCAGCTCGGCTGAATTGAGGGCAGGGAGGAGGTTTCCAAAGAACTGACACCCCCCTCCCGCCGTTCACAGGGAGGGCTTTTTGATGTCTGGTTTTTGAACAAAGGGATATCGGGGCATTTATTCTTTGGTTTTTTGGGGGGGTTTTTTGGGGGTTTTTTTTTGCATTTTGGTTTTGGCTTGCTTTTCCTCCAAGCGATCAGAAGGAGTGCCTGGAAAGCTGAAGCAGAAAGCTCAGCCCTCTTTAACGTGGGCTCCACAGCGTGCCGTTAACTGGGATTAAGAAAGTCAACTAATGCTTCAGAGCACCAGGATTTCACCAGCACGGAGCCTCCCGAGGCAGAGAACCGCGACAGCAAATTCAGCAGGGGCTCAAAGCAGCAGCAGCAGCAGCAGCTGCCTTTCCCCGCAGATGCCATTTAACCCCGGATTTGTGTGCATCCCACTTCTGACAAGCAGCTGGAAATCCATCGTGCCTTCCCTACAGGGCGAGTGAGCTGCTCTCTGCCCGCCTGCCAACACCGGACACTCTTCCCATGCAGGTGGAAAGGGGCTCCCGGCGGATTCCTGGAGCTCCCAGTGCGTCCCAGCTGACCAGCAGATGATCCAGCGCGTTTCCCCAATAGACTTGGGCTAGGGAAACGAGGGCCAGGACACGAGGTACCTCTATCCTTTTTGATTAATATTTGCGGGTGAATGCTGTAAATAGAGAATCCTAGAATGGTTAGAGTTGGAAGGGACCTTAAAGATCCCAGAAGATTTAAAAGAAAGTCACTGAGCCACGTAAGTGAATTAATTTGCTTTTAGACAAAATGCGGCCGGTTTTCAGCCTTTTACAAGCAGGGACATTAGCCCTTTCCTATGCCAAAGACTGACTGCGTTTGCTCTCCTGCTTTACTTCAGCTGTGGAGGAAATTTAAGCAAGAACATGTATAGTGAATTGCTAAATTCAACCAGTGCCACGGAAGCTCACCTCATCATTCAGACCAACACGCCCTACCTGAGCGGCACCCCGAGACCCGTCAGCTCCTCCGCTTTTTA
The DNA here is from genome assembly GCA_013400555.1 of Jacana jacana. Taxonomy (NCBI): domain Eukaryota; kingdom Metazoa; phylum Chordata; class Aves; order Charadriiformes; family Jacanidae; genus Jacana; species Jacana jacana. The sequence goes on along the minus strand of VZTM01010304.1, from coordinate 244,249 downwards.
CATGTCGACAGCCAGGGTGTTAAAAGAAGGGGAAATAAATAAGCCAGACCTGGTGACTTACATCATTCTCTTTTTCTTTCTGCTCTTGACTGTGACATTCATTGTGCTCTTCATAAACTGCCAGCTGAAAAATTCTTTTTTTGCTACTCTTCCTTACGACAGATCGCTCCGAGAAGCGAGGAGCCCGTGGAGGACACAAGCTGTCTGACACGAGAGAGAAACGATGTCTTACAGCAGTAGCAGGCACCAGAAAGCCCGGGCAGTAAAGGCGTTCTTGCCATGTGGCGGGGAATGGATGGGACCCTCTTTAAACAGGCTGCGGCGCAGGAAGAGGTTGCTGGCAAACCTGCTGTATGCACCCGGGAACAGCTGTAAATAAAAAGCTCTGCCGTGAACTAAAGAGTGAATGCTTTAGCAAATTTACACAGCTTTCTGCAAAAAAAAAAACTTAAAAAAAAAAACCCCAAATAAAAATTGTCCCCCGATTCCAGATTAAGCTCTCCGTGTATGCAAATGTCATCATCCACCCATTCAGTGTCCCTACAAGGATATTTGCATTAACAACAATCTCTGCTTTGGGCATGTGGTGGAGCTTGTTACCCACGTTTATGAAACCATAGCATCCAATGTAAAAAAAAAAACCAAACCCACCATATATTTACCCAAGGGCTCCGAGCGGGGGGTATGAGTTTACTTTCCAGCCCCCTTCCCCTCAGCGGCTGCCGAAGCTGCGTGGTAACACAGCGTGGAGTCCTGCCAGGCAGGAGGAGAGAACAAAAAATGTTTATTTAAGACTTCTGATCGATTGTGATTCTGTTAAGAGTGGGGGGGGTTTGATGTTTTCCTGCCTCATGGAACAGGTATTGAGTTACCATTTCTGTGAAACGCTAAATACTGAAGGAATTTGTTGTCAAACTTTAGCTTAAGCTACAAAGGACGTTATTCACCCCGGCACCAAACTAAAATAATCAAGATGGGGAGAAGGAAGGAGAGAAAATAAATATCATTAATACGTATGTAAACTACCAAAGGGGGAGAGCAGAGTGCTCTGAGGTCAGTACACGAAGTAGACAACTTCTGAAAGCCATAAAACGCAGCTTTACAGCAGCAATTGCTTTAGTGCACAATATCCCCACTCCTCGCTCTCCATATAAATCTGGGGCAATTCAGAGTGGGCTTTACCAATGCGGCAACAGTTTGATTCAACAGCGATCCCCGGGGCAAAAGCCCACAGGTTTAAATTATGAGCTATCTGGTTTTGTTCTTCAAGCTTCTGCTTAACTTAAGCAAACAAGCCCTTCTGTAAGACACTGATTTCTAATAAACTCGCGGTTACGGCGCAATTCCAAGTCAAACTGCACACACCCCAGCACCATATTTGTACCCCACAAACAGCAGGCAAAGGATTTTGGGGGCTTTGGTGGGGTTTTGTTTTTTTTTGTTTTTCTTTTGTTTGTTTGTTGGGTATTTTTTAGCCCCAGTAACTCAACGTACAACTGAACTGGAGCTATCCAGAGACACAGACTCCTAAATCCTGGGTTTGCTCCAGTTTTTTTGCTAAGTGGGTCACCTATCAGAAGAACGGCCTTCAAGTGGTGTCAGATGCTGTGCCCCTAAATCCCTTCTTAAGAGATGCAGAGCACAGCAGAAGGGCTGTGTGTGTACATACGTCTATAACTTAATCCAAAGGGAGAGGTCTTACAGTGCAATGACAGACAGAAAGGCTCGCACCCAAACACCCAGACACAACACGTGCACACGGGAGCCCGTTTGCAAGCTTTAGGTGTTTTTTTTTTTCCTATGGCACAGAAATTGCACAGTCGATAACACTTCCATGTCATTGTCTTGGTTACCATGTTTTGTTACGCTCAAGTAAGTTGAACTACTATATAAGAGGCTTAAATATTTTATTCCTCAATAGGTGGCCAATTTTTATCTCCACTGAACCAAATTTAACTCCTGTAATTCCAAGTAATTTCTCTAATGTAGAAAGCGAGAATAAATTCAAGTGTGTTTATCTCAGCCCTTTCTTGAATAAATCAAGTTTTATCAAATCAGATATTTCTTACTTATTTTTAAGTAACGACAGCTTGTTTTCAGCTACCAGCCACGATAAATTTGGTCTAAGGATTTCTGTTGGCAAAAGCCTTAGAACCTGCTGAAGCATATGCTGCTTTGTACCCTCCTGTATTTTATTTAAATGATCAAGAATAACCCTGCAATAATCCTATTTTGCTCCACAGCCCGACCATCGGAATAATACCCCAAAAGAACCTGTCACACAGTGTGCTAGCTGATTTTCCAGGAAAGCTTTTATGCGTGGCGTGCCCTGTCTTGCTCTCATCAACACCCAGAGTTGCTTCCACCACAGAAAAAAAGTTCCATTAATGCCATTTGAACCCGTGTGTGAAACGTATGTATAGAAAACATCCGACAGATTCTCTGTCAGGAGGTCCAAAATTCAAGCTGGCTATAAAAACCTACTCCTGGACCCACAGGGAGGGACGGATGGGCATTTCTTCACTTGTAACTGGTTTATTAGGTACGGGATCCCAAACGTATTCTCCATCCCCTCCCCTTCTGCCAGTCACACTCCTGCCCTGACACAAACACACCATTTGCTGTGTCTTTACAGCAAACCCCGCTTTCTCAACGTGCCTTTCCAAAAAGCCCCTCGACAGCCGTGGCCCCGCAGCAGCCTCCTCCCTGGTGGCTTCTCTTTGAGGCAGGTTGGAGGTTGATATGCCCTAAAACGAAGGATGAGTAAAACCCCAGAAATCCAGGAGGTGATGCTGTTCTTGAGAAGTGGAGTGGCTCTGGTTCAGACAGGTTCCTAATTATATGCTTCGCTTTCAAAGGATGAGTAGCTCCCATAACACTTTGGAGAGCACCAATACACCTAAATACAGGGCTACCTGCTCTGCTGAATCAGGACCTTTGCGTTAAATAAGGCTTTAACTTTTTCCTCTGGGCCAGGGAAACAACTCATCACTTCCAGCAGGAAACAGTGAGATCTTCAGCATCTGATGCCGCCCTTCCACTGGATCGTTATTGCCACGTTTCAGTCTTACTGGCTTTAATCTCCTAGACCATGGCTGGTTTGGAACTCAGCTGCCTGAGCTGTTGGAACAGACGTTGCCCACAGGGATTCTGTGGCAGCGCTGGTGCTGAGTACCCCCGGGGGAGCCACCAGCACAACACGCCTCCGCAAGAACACCCCAGAACTGGGAGCTCACTCATCCCATCGCTCTGCCTGAACACTGGGTTTGCTAACATTCCAGGGACCCAGCAGAACCCATCCTTTTTCTTGCATTTCCTACCTGTAGATGGGCTTTTCTGTGGGCATTTGCCCTCCTGCATTTCCCTTTCCCCCAACCAAAAACCAGGAGCTGAGCATTTTCTACAGCCCACATGGCCATCACAACTGATGCCTGGAAAAGACTTCTCTGAGGACCCTCAAGTCAGTTAAAGCGCACAGCAAGGCAAAAAAGCAAAGAATAAGTCCCCAAACCTAAATATGTCACATCTCCACGGGATATCTCAGGCTGGCAAATGCCCTGGTGCCTCACAGCAAAGCAGAGAGGAAAGCTGCCTTGCATGATCATGCTCTCCAAACCGGCGTCAAACCACAGGAGCCACAGCCACGTGTAACTGCACTTGCTCTAATGAGTTTTCTTGCAGCAGTATCTTCAAAAGAAATGAAAAGCCGGCTTCCCAAGACACCACTTCAAAACAGGAATCACCAAGATGAAGGCTCCTCCACAGCTCAGCTTCCATGAAGAAAAGAAAGAAAAAAGGCTGAGGACTTTATGTAAGCCATTACAGAGCTCTAGCAAGAGCGAGGGATTAGTTATGTTCCTCGAGTTTTAGCTACCCTTCTAAATTTACAAAGAGTGATTTCAGAGAAGATGTGAAAAGGCTGAAGAGGGTTTGAGCCTTAATTTCCTAGTGACAAGCAGCTGACACATACAAGAGTGTGTGGCCTGATCCAAGGCCAATGGATGTTTGGGCAAGAGGTTTGGTTCTGCTCATCCAACAGTGTCCCTCCCTGGACGCTGCACTGACCACGGTCCTCCTTCTCCTGAACCTTTCCAGAGTCAGAAGTGTTGTCTGCCTGATATTCAGAACATTTAAAACACTAGCAGATACATCAGACTGAGAAGATGAAAGGAAGACGCAGCTGGATTGTGTTCACAGCTCCTTTGGCTTTAGGAGGTCGTTTCTTCCAAGCCTTAACTCACAGGACCCCAAGCAAATACAGACAGAGGTATCAGCAACAAAGTTTGATTTAAATCCACTAATCCATACAGAAAGTTTTCTGGGCAAGTCACACATGGAGTCGTGTCATTGTAAGCTTTTTTTCCCCCCTCTCTCTCCTTTTTGCCCTCTTCACAATGTGGAATTCCTGCCTGCGGGGCTGAGGAACTGCACAGGCAGCACCTGCAGTACCATCGGCGAGTGATACCCAGGGACACAACCTGGTCACTCCTAAACTAGTACTTCCAGGTTTAACATCCATTATTTACCTCTGATTTCTTACAGGAAACTTAAGAAGAATTCCTTCTATAAAGATCTTTTTAGAGCGAGGCTGATCAGAGACCCGAAATCTCACCCATCTCAGGAAAACTCAGTTTTTACAGAAAAGAGCTTATTTTGCCTGCTTTGTGTTGTCTCTCAAATTCCTCCACTCCAGCTCCAAAGCCAAAATCACCCACCCAGCTCAGAGCTCTCTTGAGCAGCTCCTGAGTTTGCTGAAAGCAGTTTCTACACCTTATTGTAGACACCTTGAGACAATGAGTTTGCAACAGCAGATGGAAGACTTCAAGAAGAGAATGAAAAAAAACCCCACAACATTTATAAGGAACAAAACTGCCACTGGAATAAAGGAGCTGTTAATTTTAAAAGCTTGTCATTTTTTCATGTTCTACAAGAAAAAAGGAAGGACCAGCATTTATCTTCTCTGTATTTCAAGATACAAGACTATCACCCTACTGCACTGACAGTGCTGGACTGTGACAAGGAGTAAACTTGTCCCTTCTTTTATTAAAAAGTCAGCAAACTGGAGGCAAAAAAAATGCAAAATAATGTCAAAGTCTGCAGGACACATTGCCACTCTCCAGCCCAGCAGTCTGGGTTCAACCAAGGTGACAGCCCACAAGGAACAGGAACACAGGACAGCTGGAGGTGATCCAACAGCTTCCACACCTCAGAACCTCACTCTCCAAAACCCCTCGCCTCCGTCTCCGCAGACTGAAGTGGTTTTATAGGGTTTGCCTCGGTGGGAGGGATTTTGTAACTAAAGTAGACTTATCTCTGAACACTAGCTTGGATTTCGTTTTCTTTTACAAGACTTGAGCCTGAAAAAAAATGACATTTCCCATTAATTTGCTGATGTGCCTAAGAACTACCTCCCTATTGGTGTGTATTTATTGGACTTTTTGCAGGCCTCAGTTGTCCTACGTTGCCTGGAGCAGGTACAGGCACCCACAGAATTCCCACGACACTGATGTTGTTTCTGCAGCCACCACTTGCACTGGAGCAGCCAAATCTCTGGTTGCTCAAAGCACCCCTTTGATGACAGCCCAAACCAACTCCTACCTCAAGCCAGAGGCCAGTGGGCTCCAGGTGACGCATGGCAACCCCCAGGAGCACCCTCAGGATGTGTTGCCTGATTGTTTTCCTCCCGCTTCTCTTCCCTCCAGTGCAGCACCAGCTGGCAGCATTCAAACAGCAATGCCAAAAGTTAAATTGATGAAACACAGAACTTTTAGTGTTCTTCTAGAGCAGAGCTCCTTCAACGGAGTCCTCCATGCAGAACTGCTCACTGCAGGACCACCCAACAGCAATGGTGTGCTCTAGATGAGGTGTGACCATCCCGCTCAGAAAACAGGACGCTGTTGTGATGATGGCTTTTTGCCATCCTGAGAACTTAGGGTGGTAATGCTGGGGAAAAAAAACCACCCCAAAACAGTGTTCTTCTGCTTCACTATTTAACTATTGCAAGTGGCTGGAGAGAGAATTCACACTCGCTACAGAGAACCACCTTCGCTGTGCCTGTATGATAAATGCAGGGGATGACATTACTTCTAAGTTTACACACACACATCTAACACCAAGGAGCATGATTAATTTGTGTTGGATGGTAGCAACCCCAAGTGCAAAGGCTGGCTGACCTCAAAACACTCATCAGCATAAGCCAATTCTCTCACCGATGCTAACTGAGCATTAAGATAGAACCATGGAATCATTCAGGTTGGGAGAGATCCTTGGGATCGAGTCCAACCACCAGCCCTGCCCTACAAAGTTCTCCCCTACACCACATCCAATCTACTCCTAAACAGTCAGGGATGGTGACTCCACCCCCTCCCTGGGCAGCCCAATCCAGGCTCTGACCACTCTTTCTGGGAAGAATTTTTTCCTAATGTCCAGCCTAACCCTGCCCTGCTGCAGCTTGCAGCCATTCCCTCTCATTCTATCGCTAACTACCTGTGAGACCAGCACCAACCTCTCTCCAATGCCCTTTCAAGCAGTTGTAGAGAGTGATGAGGTCTCCCCTCAGTCTCCTCTTCCTTAAACTAAACAATCCCAACTCCCTCAATTGCTCCTTATAAGATTTATGCCCCAGCCCCTTCACCCTCTTCCGCACTCGCTCCAGCCCCTCCAGATCTCTCCTGTGTTGAGGTGCCCAGAACTGGACACAAGACTCAAGGTGTGGCCTCCCCAGTGCTGAGCACAGGGGGACAATCACCTCCCTCCTTCTGCTGGGCACACTATTTCTTATACATGGTGAGAAAGTATCTAAAATCATTTACATTTAACTGAGTGGCTGACAATTCACAGGTACTTCAGGACCTTTTACAAATGCCCAGAGCACACAGTAAAATAGCTCCAAACCCAAATCAGCAGGTTAAGGGTGCTTAAGATTTAAAAGGAAACTAGAGGTGGTATCATCACTGAGTGAAGTACAATGATTTTTTTTGACTCTATCAGCATCTGCAAAACACACACTCTAAATCACACAAGACCAAAATAGTGAATTTAGCAAGTTAAATGGAATCAGCATTTCCAACAAGAGCTTACTTTGGGAAGGTTATTTGGAAAAGCCTGATTTGGGCGCCCTGACTTGACACTCCAGTCACCAGTGTCCTCTGACCAGAGCATCCACACCAAAACTCATTTCCAAAGTTTTCCTTATTTCTATGAAACAGTTTTTGTCGAGGAGCAGGATTCCCTGGGATGGTGTCAGGGAAGGCATGGTCCTTGGCTACAGCAGGGCAGGGGGCACTCCCTGAGAGGAAAGGTAGACTTCCCTTGGCACTGGATACAGGACATTCGACATCTCATTAAACGCCAGGGAGAGATCTGCTTTTTTACGCGGCAGTGAACAGACTCGTTCAACACACCCTGCCGGCTGCAGCGCGAGTAGAAGAGGTGTATTTTGCCCAAAGCCTTTTTTTTTTTTTCCTTCTGAAAAAACCATAAAGGACCAATTTCTGGCTAGCTACTCAGAGGTGTAATTATTAACATGTCCTATAGCTCTAACTTCCCCTGAGAGAAAGACTATTAAGACTACGAGAAACTCTCCAGTGCTATAAGATGACTTAAAATTTTTAATAACCAAGATTTGCCTGTTTCTTTGTTTCTTACTCATATAGAAAGCCTTAAAACAAGCCCATATGAAGTTTCTGGAAAGCCAACAAGTCACCCCAACACTTAACACGAGATGCTACTCACAAATTTGACTGTATTCTCTAGGTAATACTGTCACAGTAAATCCTCTGGGAACTTTACATCTCAATCATTGTTTTAGAAGCAAAACCATCAAAATGGGTACCAGGAGACACACACACACACACACATATATATATATGAATAAATTACTGAGTGATCAAATCCTCCTGCTTCCAGTGCAGTTGCACATTCAGAGGAGAAAAGCTGTTATTATGGAGATGAGAGCAGTTGACAGTATTACTGCAAGGTGGCAGCCTGTAGCCAAACCGAACCCCAAAGCAGGAAGCACAGTCAAGACCAAGCAGCATCAACACTCTTGTTTCAGTTTTAGACTAAAATATGTGTCCTTTCCAGTTCTTCCACAGATACCTCTGTGAAGCCAGGGTGCAGCATTTTTATACTTATCCTGCCAAAGAAGAGATTGCTTTCACTTTGTGCACACCACCCATTATTATTTCAACATCTCTTCCCGTGGTATTTTGGTAAACTAGAGGAAAGTCCTGTGTCCCCCAACTCTTAAAATAACAAGGCTGAGAGACAGGAAGAGAACAGCTCACTAAACTTCTCAATTTCCATTTTATTGGAGCAGCACTTGAGTTTCAAGAGACATTCCAAGAGCCTTCATTTCAATGAAAAGGCTATTGCTCATCAGTTTAAAGCTCTACAGTCAGACAAAAGGTGACAGTTATTTAAAACCTTATGGTTGGCCACGATGATATAAAAACCCATCCAAACAAACAAAAAAAATCAACCAAAATCCCAAGCACCTCACACACAATGAGAGTCTGGCCAAAACCTTACAGATCCACAATTTGTACTACTGTCGTACGTACTTTCATAAACGCCAACAAATTGTTACCACTTTGGCTGGCCCCATCCTACAGTAAGAAAAAAGAACTCCTAAAGAACCCTTGAGTAAATGATTTAGTCTCTGCTTCCCAGAACACTGCAGCTTTTGTGTTAGCAAGAAGCTATAGAGAAGTCTTTTTAAAATGACAGGGTCTCGTTTGTATGAGCAGGAATACGCACAGGGTAAGGCATCGGCACCCAGAGCGACAGGAACTCGTGAATCAACCCTTGTAAGCACGTATCTGAGACATACCACGGTACAGATAAAGGAAATCAGGAAAATCCAGAGGGGTTTTGTTTTGTTTATTGAAATACGAGCAGCAGTACGCGAAAAATATCTTTAAAAACATAACATAGCAAAACCTAGTAATTTTTAAAATTTAACAAAATAAAAAGATGTTTAGAGTTAAATGCAAAAAAAAAAAAACCAACCAAAAAAAAAAACCCAAAACAAAAACCAACAACAAAACAACCTCATAGCTAGAACTGTGCTTCCTACAATGTAAACAAAAGCATAAAGGTTATGCTCGCAACGAACACAGAAGCGGGTTTATGGAGCAGCACAATAAAGCGACGTTGTATTGGATCCTGATGGTTTGGTCTATTGGTTCGACTTCAGAAGGGGTCACCTTCCTGAACCGAAATTTCACAACCACAACAACAACAACAAAAAAGCTAAGTCACATGTTTGCCTTCTGACACAAAAGACTTAGACAATGTTTCGGTTTGGTTTTGTTTAGCAACACCTGGGGCAACTGAAACAGTGTCTTGAAAAAAGTTATTATTGCAAACCACGGAGAGAGCCCGACACGTTTTCAGGTTCTCTAGACTTACACTGTATCTGCTCAAGGACTGACAACTTGCACACTGTAATACTGTGGAGGAAAAAAAATAATGAAAGCATAGCTTCAAGCAAAACCCAAACCAACTCCAATATTTTAAACAATCCCATAGCAAATCGTAACGCGGGGGCTGTTCCACCATCCCTCTGATGAAGGGGCTATTCTGTTAGGTTTGTCTCTCACCGGCCACACTAGAGTTTCACTTTGGTCCTAAACATACTATAGCCCAGTGTCAGCCCTTCACTTCATGCCTAATGCAATGAAGTGAACACACCACTTAGGCAAGGCACTGGATTGACTGTGAGACTGAAGTCCTCTAAGAGGGAACATCCAAGCTACTAGCTTGTCTTAGTGACTACAAAAGCAAACCCAGAAGGAACTTCAGCCTATGCCTGTCCTAGGCTCTTCGCTGGTATCTCCAAAGCTGTTAGTTAATGCTGTGGTTGGTGCAAAGAAGAAAGATGCCAAGCAAAAAGAAAATACTTACACTACAAAAGCCAAACCAGTTTTCACTGAAGAGTAACATTCAGTCTAAGCTGGGCTACACTGGAAAGTCTCCATCTTCTGCTACCACCCTACTGGCTGACTCGGTTTCTCCATCCCTCTATTTAGCTCAAGAAGTGATTTATACACGAGCATGCTGCAGCAGAAGCTGCACTCTGCTATCGCTATACTTAAAACATCATCAGGGTCAAGCAGTTCTCCACCCCATCCATCCCTGCCCTGAAACCTAATTTCCTATCAGCAGCACAGATGACCTAAACATGATAAGGAATGCCACAAACCAGCAGCACACAAAACTTGCTCAGCAGAAAGCTCTCACAAGTCCTATTTGAAGAGAAAAGCAGAACATAGAACTTACTGGGTCTGCCCCTTCAAGCCTGCCCTGACAAAGTGAGCGGTCACCAGGACATCCCCAGCACCGCTGACATTACAGGTCAGGAATATGTACACGAGCAGAAAAATGCCAGAACACTTTACTACTTAATGACAGCATCAGAAGTGGGTTAACTGAATGTTATTGCAGAAATTGGGGTTCAGTGCATGGGGCAGGCAATCCAACCACACCGCCAGCACTAAGCACCCCACATGAACACCCACCTCAGCACCCATTCGTGAGTCAGGGAGTTGGCCACATCTAACCATACAAGTGAACGGTGACAAAGCCAGGATAAAGTAAAGTCTTGTACCTACAACTGAGATCTTTCCTCAATCCAATGTGACATTTATTACAGAAGTTAGTCAAGAAAAAAATTATTAAAAATCTTGTAGTGTCAAATATATATATTCAGCAATTTGACAAGTCAGGCCCAGGGAGAAGAAAACAGAACCCTGCTCCTGTGGCCAACCGACTTTGCATCTTATTTGCTTAAAAGAACCATCTGTAGGTTGCAGTTCTGAAGAGTGAGACACTGAAGATGAGTGGCAAATCACATCATTCCCCTTCTCCTGAAGATACACTTGTTTGCTTTTAAGCACACTTGAGAAACTGGTTTAAAAAAAAAAAAACCAACCAAACCCAAACCCGAAAGAACAAACCACCAAGTAATACAGAAATTCCTGTACAAGAGAACACTAGGGTTCTGCAGAAGTGTTACACTTTATTCCTTTAAGGCATTTCATAAGAAACATTTTAATGACACGTAAACAATTTTATTCCTTTAAGATCACTTGTTACTTAGGTACCATACGATGCACGATTTCCACGTTTGAGCAGAAACTGACATTCGATAGAAGACACAGGAACTTGTGTAAGCAACCAACACCTCAGGATTGCAGTAATTAACTGCAACACATCTTTTAAGAAGTATTTGCATATTAGAGTTTTCGGCCTCTCCCCCCAAACACTGAACCCTTTTCTGAAGGGGTGTTTGGGAACGAACAAGGAGGGTGAGAAGTTAAAAAAATACAATAGGTTTTTTTCTGCATGCAAAGGAATTTTGTATATAACTCACTTCTAATTCTCTTAGAATATTTCCTTCAGCCGCCTTTTTTACTACTTAAAAGGGAAACATTACACATATGTTCTTTAACTGATTTCTTTTAGTGTTTAGTGCGGTGTTTAAGTTATCTACTGAGTAATACAACAGCACAGGCAACAGGGTTCCTTAGAGGTGAGAGAGAAGTTTCATCACCACATTAATGCAGTCCTTCAATCCCATAAAGCTGCCGACTACAGTTAGGAGTCTTCTGATTGAACGCCTGCCATCAGAGACAGCATCACCACCACTCTTTCGGGTAGGCTACAAAGAAGTGATTACTTTTGGTCATTACCAACAGGTCTCTGTATGAAATCACATGATCTGGAAAGAAAAGCTTCTGCATTCAGTAACTAATTTGCTAAGCCACTCACAGTCTTCCAAGAGACTCAAAACTCATACTGAAAGTGAATTAAATACAGTGTAATCGCTAATACTGCGTAATGTCTACCGAGAGATTAAAAAGGCCTAACACAGATCAATTCCAGACAGGTAAAATAAACAGCTAGAACACAAAAAAGAAAACAACAACAACAACAACAAAAAAACCTTATTCCTTCCAAAAAGTAGTAAGCACTGCCATTTACAAATAGTAGTGTTTATGTTAAAACAGAGAAGGGTACCTAAAAAGAAACAGCCTTGGCAACCAAATCCAAACGGCATGAGTGTAAATCAAAGCAAAACAAGAATTACTACTCCAGAAATGTGCAAGATATTTACCTTGTATCAATTACTATTTAAAAACGGGTGGTTAAAAAGAGATATTACAAAACTGAAGTGGGAAAAGGCTACAAACTGCTATTCTGCATTAATATACAGTGTGTTTATGACAGCATTTTCCAACAGACAATACAAGTGTTTTTACACCACTCCAATATTTGTAAAAAGTATATTTCATGTGTACACTTCGAAAAAAAATAAATCACATTGTTCAATCTGAGGCAAATCAGCCATAATAAAGTCTAATTTTGCTTATGACAAAATTACCAACTGTAAGATGTTAAACAACTAGGCTAAAAATACAGCTTGCAGGCTGGAGCTGCACATGTTCAAACAGTTCCATAAACGTTAAAAAAAAATCCCAACCTATGATATGTATTTATTTTCTGAAGTTAGTCTTCAAATTCTTGTCCCTATAGGACAAAACAACAACAACAGAATTTCCAGTTAAGACATATGCCTGTTTAAGTTCTAGGGGAAGGAGGGGAAAAGTGTTCTGAATTTTTCAATAGACTTTTTTCCCTTAGGGCTCAACTGTCACTTAAGCATCACAAGAACAAATTGAAATGTAAAACTGATTAGCTATACACAATGGAATTGGTCACAAAGGGATTTTAAAAAAACAAAACAAAACAAAGTTAAACCATAAGATCCATTCTCCATATAGCTCACAGTATCCACACTGGAAGTTTTTCTACAATTAGATTAAGTTCACTAAAAATAAGGCTGAAGATCGAATTTCAGCACTATGAAACAGACGAGATGGGATTAAGAGGAGAACCCATTTGTGTAAGTACTTTATCCAGCCACTGGAGAGGCCCGTGAAGATGAATTTCTATCCAGCATGGGGTGCTCGTGACATCTTGTCGGTGATATTCAGCTCCCCAGCCCTATAAAAACAAACAAGATGTTACCAATCAAGCTGAGAACGTGCTTGTCTTTCCAAAATAACTGTACCAACAAGCAGCTGGAAATCATGTTCTAAGATCCTAGGGTAGCTCACAACTTAGCAACTCTTCTTACCTAAAGGGAAAACAGCCCAAGGTTGGGAAGGAGCAGGAGGGAAGCTGCACCCAGAAGCCTGAATCCAGTCTTGTCTCCTACAGACCCGAAGCAACTATACTGGTTCCTCTCCGAAGCACACCACGGACTCCAGAATGATTCCTGGCTACGGCCACGTCTCTCTCCCATTTCTCCTTCCTGCTCCCCACCCTCCATGCTCTCAAACTGAGCAGTATTTATCATAATCGACACAACAAACAAGACATCTTTTGGACAAGATGCAAAAAAGAACCCAAACCAAAACCAAACCCCAGAAGGGCCAAGTCTAGACTCCATGCTAAATCTGAAATGGATGGCATCTTGACTAAACAATGTTGAGAAACGCTGCTGTGAGAGTTACAGCAAAGCTTCTCTTCAGAAATTCAAATCATGTTTTTTCCTTCCTTCATTTCTGAAAAAAAGCCCCAATAATAATATTTTTGAAGGAGTTGCAATTTTTTCTGCCGTCACTTATGCTCCTGTCACACTCTTTTAGCATCTTGTTTGTTCTGTCATATTTAGAGCAACGGCTCAAATCTTTTTAAAAGTTCTAGCAACCACAATAACTAAATCCCTACCCTGAAGTAACTAAATACATAGTCTACATCCAATGGAGCAATCTGTGCTTTTCCTTTCTTGCATTAATTTCCTTCTCCCCAAGTAAATCAATTCCCACACCCTTATCACTGCTTCAGAACTGCAGCAGGTCAGAACAGCTTTCCTGCATTTGTAATTACTGCTGAATATCCCCAAAAGCCCATTAAATTTAAAGGGCCCTCAAAGTCATTTGTTTACCTTTACAAAACTCATTCGAATGGTGCACATTTTGGTGAGCTCATACACTGCTTCAAACCCGTGGTTGACGGACTGAGCTAAAAGCTGAGCAAACTCCTGATTGTTAAAAATTTTCAGACTGCATCCACTAGGAATCTTGCATACAGTTGTTGGATGGAAGCCATGGTGGTAGTTGCAGTTCCTGCTCTGTACAAATATGCTGCTATCGCTTAAACACTCGGCATAGACTTCCCCACCAACATAGTAGAGATGAACTCCTTGAAAAACAAAAGACAGAACGTGTTTCAATTCAGTTTTGTTCCCAAAAATATAGTACTCAGTGCAATCAGCTCGACATCAGAGGCAGCAAGTTTCCCATTTGAGGTCAGAAATGCTCTTTTGCCCACACTACAACACACTTTCCCATTTCAAAATACAGTAGGCTTCATTATACACCAGCCACTAGATGTCCTTCTCTCATCAATTACAGAACAGCATGAAAATACTTCCACACATCAATAGTTATATTTCGAGCTATTCTCCTAGAGAACTTATGTGGATTTTAATTCTCCAGTTTTATTAAACTGGTAGCTTCTGCCTATGGCAATTCCAACAGAAATAAAATGCATCCTGGTAGAAAAGCCAGTGATAGGCATGAAGGAGAAAGTATATCCACAGTCTGCTCTGATTTTCCATGTATTTTTATCAAGGTAAGTCCAATTAGTTGCACAACTTATATACCATCAGGTTTTACAGACCTTAAAATCAAGAATGCCCCTAGATTTATCACATCAGCTACGTTTTGAATAGCACTGTCCTTCCCCCCCTTTATGTTCTGAGGCCTGTGTAACACTGCTACTGATGAAAAATTAGTATATAAACGCTGCTAATCTCCTCAGCAGCCAAACACACATTCTTGCTGCTACTTCAGTTGAGATACTCACCTTCCTTCTCCCACATCTCCCATTCCCCCACCCACCACCGTTATAAGGCTGGGATACAGTTCAGTTTAAGTCTTCCTTGCAATACCCTGGGAATCCACTGCAGACTATCCCGTGGTTTGCCAGATGAGGCTGCAGCAAGTCAACAGATGCAAGTTAATCTTTCAGACAGCAGCAACTGTTGTGAACATTGCTAGAGCCGCTTGGGACTAAGGTAGGATGAAGGTTATGCAGAGGAACTTCAACTATAAGCAGCTATGAGAAAGTCTGGGGTGGGCAATAGCACATTTTCACAAGACACCCATATTCATTTAAAAAAGGCAGAGACCACCACTCACTAGTTAAAATCTTTTGGGTAAAGACCTTCCAAGAGATTTCTGAAGAGAGGAGCTGTGTAACTTAACAGTCTGAGAAGAATACAAATACTTCACAAATAATCCAGTGCACAATTAGAAGTCACTTGTGCTTGCAATGCAACACTTCTAGAGAAAAAAATCTTAGCAAACAGGATTTATCATTTCAAGGAGGCAAAAAACCCAAGGCCCTCCAAATGAGAATAAATAGTATTTTACCCCCAAACAATCTTAATTGTTCTCAGAACTGTTACCATAAAGCAAAGTTTTAGTTCAATAGTTAGTATTAGAGATGCAGAGGTTTTAAAGGTCATTGCAGTTGTTGGATCTCTCTGACCCAAGGTGGATACCTAAGATTCCTCTGCGGGTTGCCATCGAAAGGGGCAAGTCAAAACAGAAGAACCTGATGAACCACACACACCCCAGACATCAGCTGTTCCCCCTTTATAGCAATACATTTTTTTTGAACAACACAACTGCAGAGCCAAGCTTCCAACAGACTTTAATATACCTTGTCACCTCCAGAGAATCTGCAAAATTTTGCCATATCCACAGTAGTTTCTAATTAAAAGGCTGCTAAGGGACAGGGTAGGGCCTGAAGAGATACTACAAGCAGCACTGATTTTCATTTAAAAAAACCCAAACACCACAACAACAGAACTCAAAGCCAACTGTACTGAATGTTTTTAGGTGTTAAAAGGGCCTCTAGATGTGTGTAATAGAAACAGGGTTCTCTTCTCAGGACTGCCCTAGTTACAAAAAGGAGATACTCAGAGAAGGAGTACTACCTATGAAGGTAATCCAAGCACATTCCATCAAAGACGAAAACCCTGCATCTCTATGTGCTATCAGCCAAACAGCAGGGGAAAACTAGAAGATCTTGCAAAACCTGCTGTCTCCAGGAATCCCTCCCACACACATACACGCCCCATGGATCCACTCAGACAAACCAGCCCTTGCACTTTTGCATTAGCACTTCAAAGTCCTGCTGCCAACTCATGCAAGATATTTGAACATACTCTAGACAGCAGCATAATACCTTGCATGAACAACAAAATAAAACAAAAAACAACTACCAACCATCTTTGATACACTGTAAAGCAGTACAAAGAATCTGATCTAAGAAGCAGATAAAACATCGAATATCTTAAGTCCTGCAAGATGTTTCTTGGTGCTGAAACACAAAATTCTACAGACAGACTACCATGAACTGTAACAAACAAGCCTCTATAACAATACAGTTTAAGGAAGATGTAATATTTAATCTTTTAAATTAGTGCCAAAGAAAAATGCATGCAATTCCTAGGCACGGCTTCATTCTAATTGTCTAACATTGTCTTCCAATACAGGAGAGGTAAATCATGGATTAATTCTACTATTTTTATGTTAGAATAATCATTGTTGCAGGACAGACAGGTTGAAATAATGCACAACTAAGCTTTACCTTTTCCGATGTGCCGTCTAGTGTTCTCGATCGTTGAGTTGCGATTGACGTTTGAGAGCAAACCTAAGCAGAATCTGTTTTTGTTATTGGAGGGATCTGTAAACCCATCTACTAAGACACTGGTAGAAGATGCATGAAAAGCCTCCCCAACACGATTATTTAACTCGTAATACACAATGGAACACCAGTGTTTGGGTTCTTCGTAGGCAACGGGCTGAACATCTGAAAATAAGCAAAATGGAAAGAACTTTCAACATAAACTTTAAAATATTAAATCCAAAACTGCAAAGCAGGCCTTACAAAATATCAATAGAAACTCAAGTCAATGCTTACAATGGGGAACAGTCCTGATTAAGACCTTAATGATTTTTGCTTTCATGCATTTTAGCTACTCCATTGCCTTCATACTTTTTTTCCTATTTTAAGCTTGATATAAAACAAAAAACCTGCATAAAAACTACAGAAGACTGATACCAGCTGAAACATGATTCTTCCGTCCAATTTTGAAAAAAAAAATTGTTTGAATTGATAGGTTGGGACTCAATTTTCAGAGCCTTTGTGCATACACAATTCCAACAGCAGGCAAAGGTAGCAGAAAAGACTAGTTCTGGGAAATGAAAAAAGCCCAACTTGCTGTAAGCCACACTATGTACCCGAGGCTTTAAAAGCAAGAGATGCAAATAAGCAAGGCAAGCTTTATTTCTCAATTCTTTCTGTTACAGCCATAATTTTATCTTGGAGGACTCTTCCACTTACCAAGAAGATTTACTGCACCATTTGAAGTTATTCCTTCAACTTGCTCATGAGTTGTAAGAAGCCAAACTATGTTAATTTCACAGCATGTCATACAACTTACCTCTGGTAGATATATTTGGCATGATCTGAGGGATCATTGTATTGCTCGTGTCCATAGACTGAGAACTATCCTGCCCCATTTGATCATCAGGGGGCATGTATGCAGGAGGTGGAGTATCAGCTACAAACAGAAAAAAACACCTCAATAATTTAGAATATTTATTCATTCTACAGCTGCAAACACACAAAACACTCCTGAACAGGAGACGTTAAAGCATTTGGACCCATTTGCAAAGTAAACTGAGTACAGCCCAGCCAGCTCTCTTCACAGCAACCTCCTTTGATAGCTGGATTCTCACCTACGGGTCTGAGAACAAGACTGGACACTTGAGGGAAACGAAGAGACGTGCTTTTTTTTTCTTTATTTCTGCCCATTTTCTTTAAGAACTGCAATCCTGCATCGGGGCAAGATGACTTTAACTCCCACTTCTTTTTTTTCCCCTTCACACAACCATTAGCTTTCTTGCCCACCCTCTTCTCTATGCCTAAAAAGAAAGAAGTAGTGGAAGAAATAACTATTTGCTGTAACATAACAAAGGCCTAAAGCAGTTTTTCTTTTGCTGCTTCTGTAGGCTGAGTTTGTTATAGAAATGTTGACCTCTGTGTTCTTCCATTCAGCAGCCAGTGTACCAACATGTTATCATCCCCTAGTTCACAAATCGTTTCCAGATACCACAAATGCATCTGCCCCAGTGATCCCAGTCCTTATCCAAGAGGTAGAACCCCACAGAACGGACGCTCTTTCTGCAGGACTGAGCAGCCAGAAAGAACAAAGATGAGGTCACAGAGCTACTGGAAAAATGAAGTCTTTAATCTGTTAACTTCTTGGCTTTATAAACCACACCAATAACCAGACTCAATAAGGCTTCTTTCCTTTGCCCCTATCAGCTGTTGGTTTTCCCCCCTATTTTCTCTCAAATCAGTTAAGCTCCTATCAAAGACCTGGTCTGTTTTTTCCCCAGTTAAATACCACATGTAAACAACTGCATTTAGAAAGACATAATAAAGTTCTTGCTCAGCTTCTTACATCTGCTTTCTTTTCATTGCTAGATATCTTCTATCGGTTATTCTCCACTGGAACTGTGCAAAACAACCCACTATCATATCAATAAAAAGTGTAACAATTAACTCTGACCAGTGACAGAACTTGGAAGAACCCCCCCTAAAATGCAAATAGAAAAGCAATTTATTGCAAGTATTGCACATCCCTGTGGGAGTAAGTCACAGCAGCACGCGACATTTCAATTATTTTTATTAAACTGACATTTATGGCACACTCACCCGGAAGCTGAAAAGGACTGGATGGTCCAGAGCTGGCTGGGGAGCTCGGGTAAGTGCTGCTGGCTGGAGAAGGTGGATAGGGACTGTTTGGTGAAATGGAAAATGGAGTGCTGTTGGGCTGCTGGAAAGAATCTGGAAACGTCGCGTTGTGTGGCATATGTGGTTCGTTGTGGCTTAGGTTCCTGAACTGAACTAGTAGACTGTGCTGTGGATTGAATTCACTATGTCTAGGCACTAACACTGGAGGTAGAACTGGAAAAAAAAAAAAGGGAAACTTAGATTAAAAACTGAGATAGAAGGAAAGAGATACAAATCATGTGCTCATCAGGAAAATCTCAACACCAGCTGGAGTGGAAAGGGGAGTAGGGGATTCATCAGCTCATCCTCTCTCCTTCATTTATCACATTGTGCTTCATTGAAGACTCAAACTTTACTGTCACAAAATCAGAGCAGAAACACACTTACCTTTCATGGAAATGAACCAGACCTTTTTTTTTTTTTGGAAAAAAACCCAAACCCAAACAATCCATACATGGCAAGTACCAAAGCACTGGTTTAGAAGCCCAAAACTCGCTGCATGTGTACGTTATCAAATCAGCAAAACTGGAAGTACAGTCTGCATGACTAGTTAAACTATCTAGTTACATATAGTCCTTTTCACTCAAGACAAACAAAACCTACACTAAAATCGCCAAATACTGTTAAGTTGGAGTTTTAACTTTTACATTCAAGAGTGCTGGAGTCTGGATTTCAGGTGCTACAGCAGAGCACTTGAGCACTAGAGCACTACAGCCCGGTGCAGTAGAATTATAACCATTTTGTGGAACAACAGAAGCAACTTTTCCCTGTACTTTCCATCCACAGCAACATCATTCAACTCTCCCACCCCATAACCACAATCCTCACCTTCTCCCACAACAACGTGCCTTAACAGCAGGCTTGCTCCCTGACACAGATGTGGTACTTTCCTTCCTTTAACTGATCATCCTGGTTCTGCTCAGCTCTGCTGCCCACTAATGGGAAACCAAGTGGGGAAACACTGCACTCTAAAATTATTATTGTTTTTTTTAATCTCCTCAATTCACATCCCCCACTGATGAAACATTAAGGCCCCAAAAGAAGGCCACCAATCCTCTTGCAAGGACTGAGGTTTTTTTAATCCACCTTCTCAAAGATTTTGAGGAACTTTTGATTACTATTTTCTTACAAATGAGGATTTTGCCACTAATTTTAAGGGCAGGAGGCTTAAAAAAAAAACCTGTGACTAAAGTGTGATTTACCACAAAGAAAAACAGCTCCTACAGAACAGACACCACACCTCCACCAAAACCCACCAGAAAAAATACACTTTGAACATTCTTCTTCCAAATTCCCCCCATACACCAAGTGGAATTTGTTACAGTACTGGAGGAGGGAGGGAACACATGTGGATCCTGGAGACTTTGCTTAGTTTTTAGGGTTTTTTCAAACATACCTGGGCTCTCCACCCTCTTATAGTGGTATGGATTGATGCAGACTTCCTTCTGTTTAGATCCAAAAGGAAATTCACAAATATCCAATGGCTTCAGCTCGTGATGGCTTTGTAGATCAGGCCAACGCCAGACGCGACAGTAAATCACATGGGGAAGGCCTTTCCTGTGGGAAACCTGAAGTCGTCCATCCAAAGAGCGAGGAATAGTAACGCACTTGCTGGGCTGCCCTGGACTGCTCAGGGCTTTCTCCAGTTCTTCCATAGCACCCTTTTTCTTTTTCAGCTTTTTTACTAAAGCATCAACGGCTTTTTCTGCCCATTTTTCCTCTTCATCTCCTTGTTTCCAGCCCAACAGACGCTTTACAGCTGGGCTAGTAAAGGAGAACAAACTGGCCATTGACGTCATTTGACAAAAGTCTTCAAAAGGTTTATTGGGTTTTGTCTGCTGGATTGGGGTTTTTTTGTTATTTCAAACAAAAGTCAGTGTACACCCAAAAGCAGTTATTGCCACCGATGAGCTGTATTATTTCTTGGAGGTCGACGAATGAACATACAGATGTCAGTGACAAAGTCTTCACATCAAAAAGAATGATCAATTCCTCCAATTCAGTTCTATTAAAAAGATAAATTAACAAATAATTAGTAAACAAGAATGTGATAAAACAAAAAGGCAGATATGAAAAGAATGCCTCTCAATCCTAGCCATTGCACCCGATTCCGTTTCAGAACAAAACCCCAGAAGTACTAGGACCTCAACTAGGACCTGAAGCTTAATAAAAGTCAAACATCATCAGAGTCCCCGGTTCTTCTATTAGTGATTAGCAGGATAAAGGACAGCCAAGGGACAGCACTGCTTCTGTTAACAACATTCCTTAAATCCACAAATTTCCTTCGCTTTAGAACTGGTATTCTGTCCCTGGTCCCTGTCACAGAGCTTCAACAGAAGACTTACACAGATTGGGAAGAAACAAGGAAGATGCACGGTGAAACCACTAGTTGCACAGCCAGTACCGTGCTTCTCAAACGAATCCTGATTTCCCAAAAGAAGAAAATACCAAAGATCTACTTGTTCTCAAGCTCTAATTAGGTAGCCTGTGTTTTTTTGAAGAGTATCCAAAGAGGAAAAAAAAAATTGGGGGAAGAAACTGTAGATAACAGTTTCTTCCAAACCAAAAACACTTAAAAGAAGAACTCAATAAAAACCTCAAACCAGCCCCTCCCCAGACACTCAGAAAGGTGGTCAACCGCTTCAGCTGGGCCTATTTTTATCCTGCACTTCCTTATATCTTTTAAGACGAATATTTGAAGCACTGGATATTTTTAGCCTTTGGCAACAGAAAGAGTTTTCTTTTCCCCAGAAAGAGATGGGGGGGAGGAAAGCAAGGCAAAATAAGTACTAGAAATGTGACCTTTACTACAAACTGCCACAGAAATGAGAGCAACAGAACCCTGTGCAGCTCCAACTGGCTCATGAATGGTGGTGTTTTCTACCACTCAACAGCCCTAATGCAAATCCTCCCCCCCCAAATTTAAGGAGTAACGATGACAAGAGGAAGTGATGTGCTGTGGCAACGAACTGATAAGAGCTTGTAAAATCCCTTGTGAATACTAAATAAGCAAGTATAGACAATGAGCAGCTGGCAAAAAGCAAGAGCAGAGCTAAGAGAAAGGATGTCAATAACAAAAGATGCTTCCTTTCTTGCTACAGAGACTGCCAAACAACACTGTCTCTCAGCTTTTGATAAAGCCTGGTGAATTAGAACACCTAACATACCCTGAGACAACAAATCTGCACATAAGAGAAAAAGGTGTGTGTGTGGGGAAAGCAGGATTTATGTACCTCTCTGCTGCTTCTCCTAGATTGCTCCCTTTAATCAAGAGGATCTTTTTTTCCTCCCATCTTTGATTAACTAAAAAGTCAACTGATAAGGCTTTTCTAAGTGTCTGGGCACATTTACAAGCTCAGAGGGATGTGTACTTTCTTATAACAAACCCATATATTAAGTATCATCAGTGAAAGAAACAGCAAACATCCCTAGACAAAGCATTTTTTAATGTCCCACATGCAATCATCCCTGACTTTCCACTGGGGAGGTGAGGAAAGGAGGGAACAGACCTAAGGACACTTGGCTACAATGAAGAGTAAGTTTAAAAAAAAAGCTTATAAACTTCCTTTACAGGAAAAAAAATATCCATTTATTTCACACAGTAGCTTAATACCATTGGTGATACTTTGATTATTCAGCTTTGTTTCAATAATATGGAAAAAAATGGGAAAAGCAAACAGAAAAACTGTCTGAAGATCTTTATTCCTAAGATCTCATTAAAAAAAAAAGAAAAGAAAAGAAAGTAAAGGAGCAAAAGCCTCTCACTGCTTCAAAAAGTCCCCAGAAGAGAGTATTACCAAAAGAAAAGAAAAAAAACCAAACTATGTACCCTCTTATTTCTTCAGAAACAAGGACATGTCTGACTTTAAGTACAAATTTAGTTCCCAAGAACTATTACACGAGAACCTTTGCACCCTTCAAAGTAACAGGAAATACATAAAGGGAGATAAACTTGGCCAAGAGCACAGACTAAATTTATTCTTTTAGCAAGGATAAAAGTTTAGTGTTGTAAAAAGTAAAAGCTGTTTGCTATCACAATTAACTTACTTCCAAGCCTTGCGTACATTCAATAGCTGCAAGATATCAGCAGTTGCTCACACCCCCAAAAAAGGAAATGAACCCACCTAGAATCTCAGACCAGCAAGAAGACAATTAAAAAGTTCTATTTCTGTTTCTCAGCTATGCTTTCAAAGAATCTTAAGAATCATCAAGGCAGAACATACACTAGAAATTCCTCTACTTAAGTCGACCTCAGAAGAGATATCAAGAAATGCCGTTTGGCTGCCACCACCCTCATCTATTCCATTGTTGCTGTCCCATCTACATTATGCAATCAAGTTTACTGATCTACAGTGCTCTATGATAATTTAGAACTCTTTTTATCTTACTATTTTGAACACAGTCACATGGCGCAACTAGGAATGAAATTTTACTGGTTGTATATAATTTCAACATTATTTACCCACAAGTATGCTCATGGAATAAACAAGCTAAGTAAAAGCAAAGAAAGCTGAAACGCTTCTCTTTCATTCTAAAATAATGCTTTGCAGTAAGTAGTGTTTGTAGGGCAAGTGTCGAGAGACTTTTGATAAATGACTGCTGTATAAACTATGATTTTACAAATAATCTGCTTGGAGAAAGTAACATAACTAGCTCTTAGAACTTCACATTGGTCTGAATACCTATCAACAAAGCAAAACCCAGTCGAACAAGTATTCCAGAAGCATCATACCACATTTGATCAAAACTCTTTCAACTTCTTAAGAAGAGTTTCCACATACGTGCTTGTACTGTAACCACTGAAAAACGAGACTGCTGAAGTTCAAAACTTCAATAGCATTTACTGTAAATCCACTCTGGCCACCCATGAAGCTTTCAAGACTTCTGCTGAAGTGCATTTTTTACCTGTTCAAGAACAGAAAGGACAAAAAAAAACCACCCTGCAACAAACTGANAAATGTAAAATCTTGAAAACATGACTTGAAAGGCTTTGGGAGATGCAAATGACACCAACCTTTATCTCATCATAACCCTTTCGGAAGTTCTTTCTGGGAGGCAAAAGTACCAAAGGTTCACAGCTTTTGCTTGTCTTAAGAAAACAAGGTAGTATTAAAAAGCTTCATGAATTATTTGTAGACTAAAAGCGTTCCATTCCTTGGAGCCATTTAAGGTCACAAAGCAGTAGGTTCAGGCATTTCTGTAGAAACCAAACATTTTGTTGTAGAAACTGCAACTCCTGTAGGGTCTCAAAATTTCTGAATGAATGGCATAAACCACGTTTAGAACATTCACTTGCATTTAATGTGTAATTTCAGCATCTAATTTTTCAAAAGGTTTCTGAGTAATCGTGCCATCTGGTAGGAACAGCTCCAACAGATCATCTATATTTACAATCAATTTCTTCGAGGCTGCGAAACCGCACGTTACGAGCTGTGATTGCAGCACAATAGCGCATCACGGTTAAGATTTGAGCACAGAAACAAATGCTTTAAATAGCCACATTT